>JACYXH010000479.1:12393965-12768965 GCA_026745465.1 Lota lota | reverse complement strand
ATAAAGTGTTCTTATGTTTGTCATACGCACACCGGTGCGCAATGTACCTTGATAAATACAGGTCGTTCTATATCCTCATGCTCATGCCCGGCTTAGATCATGACAGTACATTAACGCACATAAATTACCATACATGGTAATGGTACATGGAGTTCAATGACCAAGTCCTCTGGACTTGGTCATTGAACTCTTTGTCAGATGGTGACAGATTTTTGGAAATGTGTATGGAAACAAATTAAATGTAATGTGTCCTTAAAGTGATGATACCGTCAAGGATTGCAAGGATTAGGCAGCTTAGAGAGGGCAGGGAAGCTCCTGCTATATCTTTAGAGACGGGCCAGTTGCCCAAAAACCTGGGGGTGGAGAGGACTTGGACGTCGCCAAAGAGGAGAGTCTGAAGACACGGCCCCTGCTTCTTATGCGGCAGCCCCCTCCACATCCTCTGACAACTCTGTACTCCATAAGTACGCACATTTTCAAGCCAAGAAACAACTGATAAATCCCAAGCTTCGTCGAAAAACTGTGTACGCATCGATTACACAAATATTTCTTCATACGCAGTGCGCAGTCATCACAGAAAGCATAGTTTAGCTCTGTGTGCGTGTGTGTGCGTGTGTGCGTGTGTGCGTGCGTGATTGGCCAAAAACCTAGACAGATAGGATGCAGTGGAAGCCTGTGAACTGCTGTTTCCGTTCAGGCATGGTTTTGGAAACCACATAATAATAATGATGATGAGGGGAGGGGGGATGGAGGGGTAAAGCTGGAGGTTTAATTAGGGGCTGGAATTGACAAAACGCCCAAATGAGTCAGTGTGTCAGAGCTGAAGCGATACCAGCATGTTTGGTCTCTGCCTTTCACATCTGTATGCAGCTGTGGTGTCGCTCTGTGGTGTCATATAACGTTCTGTGCAGTGCTTGAAATAATTACCGGGGGGGTGGGGGGGGGGGGGTGGCTTATTATGCTCTGATGACCACGTCACCATCCTATCTGTAGTCACCGATGGAGCACAGGCATCGCATTTACTAAGGCAACCGGCGCCAGGATGAGAACCAGAGGTGCTTTGAAGGCCCCTGTCTATCTGGAGGAGAAGGAGGAGGGAGGGTACTGGTGGATTGGAACAGCTGGGATGTCAGGCTGCATATCCAGGAGCGTGACAGAGGAAGAGGCCCCCTGTGGAGCTCCAAGTGCTGGAGGAGAACGGCAGGCAAGATGGCATGTCCACAGTGTCCCCAGAAAGATGCTTCACCCCTAGCATGCATCCGACTGGCGGCGGTTCTAGCTGTGTGAGGTGAGGTGAGGACTGGAGTGGACACAGTGAGGATGAAAGCCTTTGATTGGCTGTGAGATAGGGGAGGCTTTTCCCCATTGCCTGCCTGCATACCCGTTGTGGGCGGCATCCTCTTCCTCATCGCTCCTCTTCCTCAGTGACCAGAGGCAGGGATGGGATGTGCTGTGAGATTATCTGAACCCCAGAGGATGATTTTCTTTGTATACTGAGGCAATGCACACAGACAGATACCCTCACACACAGGTGCAAAAAGACAGGAACATCCACAAATCCTGCTGCTGTTATAGAGTACACAGCTGCAGACAAAAGCACGCACACACACAAACATGGGTCAAAGCCTATTCTTTAGTCAATCACCCACACGGCCCACGTAAGCATCTCTGACCCAAATGGGACACTGCATCTAATGATTGACTCTCTGGGCCATACACTCACACACACACACACACACACACACACACACACACACACACACACACACACACACACACACACACACACACACACTCACACATACACACACACACACACACACACACACACACACACACACACACACACACACACACACACACCAGGATGAACAACATAGCCTCTTATAGCCAAATTTTACAACACCTCTGGTCAAGGGCACACTGTACTGTCCTGTGTGCATATTTTTGTGTGAGTGAAGGAAGGAGAGTTAAGTAAATAAGGGGAAGGTGTCAACACGTGTTTATGTACATGCTCTTTCCGTGTGAGCAGTTGATACACACACACACACACACACACACACACACACACACACACATGCATTCATGCACCGCAATGTGTACATGATCATTAGTCTAATGTCTGTCTAATGAAAGACAGTAGGGAGGCCCTCTTTACCCAGCTGCAAAACAAACACGTTAAATCCCTCCAAACCACTCAACATCACAACTACCCAACCACTCACAATCACACTGGAAACTAACAGCACATCCTCAAGTCCTCTGTAATATGCCATATTGTTAAAGGTGCAAGTAAACTCCCTCTCTCCCTTTTTAAGGGCATATTTACAAGTGCCTGTTCCACGCTAACGAGACACTTCATACAGCTAATATTTCCTATTGTTTACAGAGAGGCAGGGGGCCTCCTGTTGTTACTTTCCCAACAGCCTATTCCTGTAATCCCCCCCCCCCCCCCCCCCCATACACAAACACACACACTCATACACAAGAGTCAGACACAATTAATTAGCTTCTAATGATATTCACGTGCTAACACAGCCCCGCCCACACCATGCCACTACCGCTACGCTACGCACGATGCCTGAACAACCGCTGGGGTCAAATATATCGCCATCTCAATACCCCCCACCCATCGCTTTTCTTTTGAAACCACTGTTCTGCAACGCTCAGGTTTAATGGTTCAAACCCTTGCAGTTTTCTTATTGGACAGTTGATTGGTGCTGTCATGAGTTGATGAGAATTCAAGAAATCATTGCAGAGACCTCAGCCCACCCTCCCCTCTGCACCCATCTTCAGTTCCTGGTGCTAAATAAAGATGTTGCTCTTAACATCAACAATCTGTTCAGGTAACGGAATATCTTAAACACCATGAAAACCTCTGGAAGCACATTTTCTAAAATCTAAGATGAGAAATATCATCATGCTGCTAAAATAAGCAGCATGATTAAATATTTGTATTTCACAAGTTCGCCCCCCCCCCCCCCGCAAAGTCAGGCACTAGCTTGAAAAAGCACATGGCACATTTTACCATGTACCAATTTTATCCAAAGCTTGAAAAATGTCAACTCGTGTCACGGGGATGACTGTGGAAATCGATATATACATGCACTGCAGCAAGGAGTGCCTTCGGAAAACATTGAAAAGCACAGCGATGCTAAAAATACTCGACAGGCTTTCATGGGGATAGACATTTCCCTTAATACTGCGGAACACCACGTATAAACACACTGCAAAAAGATACGCACAACTCTCAAACCATGCAGGTACCCATAAATAAGTTTAATTTACAGACACAAACATTAACTGACACACACACACACATTATGGTAAAATCTCATTTATGAGGAACGGGCGCTTGGATTCCTATAATGAAGCATGCAGTAGCTGGTCCTCATTAGACCTCCCATTGACACTGTTTATACCACTAGCTCGTTGTGTCTCATGGCTTCAGCACAACATAATACATAATACAAGACATAATACAGTATAGTACCCAGACATGGTCTGGGTTAAATAAAAACAAACAAATCATAACCGCTTACCATGCCACCCTTTGTACCCTCACTGCTTGTAGTGTTGCAATAATTTTCCCCAGAGCTCTCCAGGAGCACAAGTTGGTTAGAGGAGTGGAGGAGGTGACAATTGAGTGCTAAGAAATGGCGAAATGGTAAAACAGGGGTCCTTCAATTGTTCAGCTTCTTCTGGTCCGGCCTAGCTAAACTATATCCCTGGTGTCATTGAAGCCGAACTATAGCTGCTCCAATGGCAACCACTTTGGCTCCTTGCTCGTGCTACGCACACAACGACAAGAGGGGGAAGCAATTACTATAATTACCCCTGGGCTTAGGTCGACGTGTTAGCATCCTATTAGCGGCATTTCTTAGCACTCAATTGTCATTGTGGGACATTTAAGGCTTGTTGATTGCGAGATGGTGTTTTCTGTTCAGGCCTGTTAAGGTGAAGGTAATCTCATAGACAGTGAGCATGGGGCCAGACAGTCTGTACACAAACTCAAGTTTGTGTTCAGAAAAGTTAGGAGGCGAAAGGCCAGAAAAGCTGGTATGCTTAAGGTATTTGGCACAATGTGTGTGTGTGTGTGTGTGTGTGTGTGTGTGTGTGTGTGTGTGTGTGTGTGTGAGAGAGAGTGTGTGCATGTGTATATTATAGGACCATGTCAATATAACCGTGTGTGTTTTGTCAAACCCATTATGTGTGGTGTTACATATATGACGTGTGTGTATGAGATGTGCACATAGGCCTAACGCAGATGTACGTAGACCAGAGATGCCGTTTGACGTCAAACTGTCTGGTCTCACACCTAAGTGAAATGTGACAGTGGGAGGACAGGAGGATGAGGAGGATGAGGATGAGAAGGGGGTGGGGAGGTAAAAGAGTTTGGGATGAACCAAGGAGTTCTATCTGTATTCGACACCGAGATGAGGTGGATTCATGTTAGCAAACGACAAGATGACAGAAAACAGACACAACTCTGATGGAGACCTTTCGGTATCTGGGTATGAGGTTTCTATGTTCAGCAGAACCAAAGTAAATAGATAAATAAATAAACTAACAAAGTGGTAGAGAAACTTGTCTGCAGTTGTGAATTATTCATCAAGTTCTGCTGTTGCTTGGGGCGCAACGTAGGCGCTCAAAATATAACTTGTCCCGCCTAATTTGTATGGTGCTACCTTTTAAGCCTGATATGGAGTTGGTTTGGCATTGCCACTTTCCTTTGAGAAATTGATCCTGTTTTTTGCCGTAGCGTGTCAGGAGTACGCCGCGCAAACGGATTGCTTTTTGGTGGCTTCTCTAGGCGTAGCATCCAAGGCTAATGTGGCTAACCTGACGGGCATATCAGAACAAGCTCAACCAGCGCACCGATAAGCACAGATAAACATTGACAAACCGTGATCTGTCAGACATTTTTGTACTTTGCCTTGTGCCTTCAAGACGCTTCAGAAAGTAGTGACGACTCGCACTGCCACACATTGTGACTTGCTTGAAGGTAGGCTGCTCAGGGAGTTTCAGCTGAAAGGTAATTGATTCTAACCCCAATGTCTCCAGTCTATCTGTACTATCTGGTTAGGCAACCCCTAACCCCATACATGCTCAATTATTGAATAATATATTCTGTAAGATGGGGCCAATTAGATTCTTAGTGAGCATATGTAACATGGTACTCTACTCTATGGTCAGTTTGTCATAATTGGTCATTTCAAACTATATGACTCAGGAATTCTGTGACAATTTGGCTAGATGTTAAGCTCTAACATTGAATTCAAGTTGATTGGTTCACTGCTATCATGACACCAATCCCTTTGCCGCTGCTAAACGCAGATATTGTCAAACCATCACTAGTGTTATGGCCCTACAGCAAGGTGCCAAGAGTTGTTGTCCAGGACCAGTCTGTTTCTGCTTCTGCAGTAGTTGTTCATTTTGTATGGTTCTCCTGGGCAAACTGCCTCAGCCATCTATGTTTCCGATGTCATCCAAAATGAATGATGAGCAGTGAAAAAGCGGTTGAAAAAAATGCCTGGATTGAATATTATTTTTGCAAGTCTTCTTTTATTTTTGTCATATTGCTGTTTCAGTTTAGGAAGGTAACAGTTTGCTTGCTCATACTGTTAATGACCCTGGGCTATCATACAAAATGTTGGCCTTGGGACAATAACCAATAGCAAAATCAGGAAGTGACACATACACACACTCACACACTCACACACTCACACACACACACACACACACACACACACAGTGAGTGTGTGTGCAGCACATGCTTTACTTGATGTAACCTGCACTGTCGACCCCCTCTCCGTATCTTCTCTGTGTCTGCCGCTCTGTCCATCCATAGACTTAGCCTAGTTCTCCACCCCTCTGTCTCCCTCCTCATTTGCTATGTGTGATCTTGCTACTGTCATGTGTGCTGGCATATGTCATTTGTGATGCTGTGGTGTACGGTTAACTTCCCCTTGCCCTGTTTTGTACTACCGTAGCCTTTGCTGTTTATTCTGCCAAGATTTGCCTGTTTTGTTTTGCCTCCAATGTCTCTACTGCTCCCCTGTTTTATCAATGAGTCTCTCTGTGTCCGTCTGTCTGACCTGTACGTTGTAATATATATATATATATATTTAAAAACATATATCCCACAGGAGGTATTTTGCTTTTTGCCAGGCAAGTACAAATACAAATGTGTTCTTAATTAACTTGCTTGGTAAATTAAAGGTTGATGATTCACAAACACAGTAATGTGTGTTGGAAATTAAGATACCTCAAGCTAAGTCGAATCCCCTCGACATCTGAACCACGTATAACATGGCAGCCAAAATGACTGAATTAAGGTTTTTCTTCCAATGTGGATACGTTTTTTCATTTTTGACTCATCTTGTCTGTCGGAGATTAATTCATAACACACTAGCACAGCCAGAGAGGATTTGAGGCAGGCAATGGTGCATTGTGATAGAGGGAGGTACAAAGAGAGAAGGTGAGAGAGAGGGTGAGATTCATAGAGAGATAGGGGATAACAGAGAGCGTAAGAGAGGGGGACAAGAGATAGAGACAGAGAGGGAGATGATGAGGAAGACAGCGAAAGAAGGAGAACGAGAGATGGATAGAGAGGATGAGAGAAGGAGAGAGAGAGAAAGAGAGAGGGGAGAGTCAGAAGCAGAGGGAGATGAAGGCTGCAACAGTTTAATTAAGTTTGTCTTGGTGATTTTCCAGGTTTCATCTGGTGAGGGAAGGCTTTGGAAGAAAGATCCAGAGGGAGGGGAAGGCTGTGAATGCTTAAAGAGGAGGAAAACTAGACCTCTACCTTCAAACAAATGTCCCCTTTATTTTCCTTTCATCACACCCCTCTTCTCACCTGATGTATTGTTTAATATTTTTTTGCAATTGAACAATTACATAATTGTACAATTAATTAGGTGGTGGTGGTGGTTGTAAGCTTGCCAGCTCCCTTATTAACTGTCCCATTTAACACTTCTTAATTACTCTTTTGTCTTCTTCTTCTCCCCTTTCCCTGGAGATGGGGGGATGGGAATGGGGGATGGAGGTGGCCATAACAGTGACAGTTACTACATCACTAGTTACTGTACAGACAGTTACACACTACTATTAATGATGCCAGCACTCGGCCTATGTTAGTTAAGTAACAACACAGAATTAGTTAATCCAATCAGATAGGAGAATTGAGTAGCCACATAATCAAATGGATTGATGAAGAACATAATATAGCAAAGTATAGCTCAACATAACAGCATAAGTTTGCATTACGTAGCATAAAATAGCAGAATGTAGCATAACATAGCATTATGTTGCATATTGTAGCATATCATTGCACAAAGCAATAAATAGTTCTGAATTTGATCTCAAGCCATGGTTAAGGCGTTAGTATCCTTGAGACTACATCTAGCCCCAACCTGATCTTTAATGCATTTCACTGTGTCGACTTTGATCAAATCAGCTGGCAAACGACCTCACATGTAATTGTTAAAATCATCTGATGTCAAGGAGCCATGCCTGCCATCATATATGGAACATGAGTCTCATGTATCCTCTGTGGTATCCATTCTTTTTTTATTTTCTCCATCTCAAACACTCACCAGCCCCCACACACACCAAGGTGTATTTGCACAACAAACAAACAGAGAGATTAATCATTGGCTCCTGGAAGCCCCGTCTGGCCCCTTCCGTGAACTCTCTGTTTGACCACAGATGAGACAACAGATACATCGTGCTAATCGCAACCATCTCACTACAATGGTAAAGTGGAACATACACACACACACACGGGAACATCCACCCATGTCCATACAAACAGGTTACACAAACACAAACATTATCATAGAATATACAGCTCCTTTGCTACGCTTCAAAGAGATATTTTTCCAATAAGGTTCAAAGTAATTTATGTTTCTAGGCGTTGAGAGTAAATTCATTCTCATTAGCCGCGCACTATGCAAGACTGCCTTTGACAGGGCCCTGTGTTTTATTAATATCATCTAATATAATCTCTTTGTCAGTAAATAGCACAAGCCTGCAGTGCAAACATGCATTTCTACCATGCGTGACGCTTTGTCCTGAGAGGATAATTGTGTTGAGCAATGAATTCTAAACACTAAGGGCTTTTATCTCCAACTGCTAAATGTTGTCAATGCACCTTATTCGTAGCATTATGTTAGAATACAAATCCAATGTCTCTCACCACTGACAAAGTAAAGGGAAAAGTCATCCCCACTGTAATACAGGTGCAGTATACTGTTCTGCTGTAATGTGGTTTATTCACACACAGTGGATTAAATGCAGTGACCTTCAGAACAGCTCTCTAGAAGGGTCTGAAAGATGTTTATGTGACGACATAAACTTTCTTATTATATATATATATCATATATCAATATAAATTATAAGAAAAGGTAAATGTGTTAAGCTCTGTAACTGTCATCTTAGGCTTGTTTATCTCAGTTCACACACATGGAAAATGAGCATTGCATTTGTGCCAAATGTAGTGAATGTGCAAAGCACTCTTTTTATATTCAAAACCTCACCAAATCAAATCACTTTTAACATTCACGCCACGTTGAGTTGCCGTGGGCAAGAGCGGGGAGAGGGGTGGTGTCAGGGGTGTATGTGTGTGTGGGGGTGGGGGGGCAATGGGCGTTGTTGCAGCATGCTGGTTTTGTTTTTGCAACTGTCACAATGGCTTGTCACAGTTTGTCTTTGGGCAAGACGAGGGAAAACAAAGGCGCAGAAGGCTGGCAGCGCTCAGAGATGCTCAGGGACGCTCTAAGACGTTTAGAGACACAGAGAGGCAGACAAGGCACATGACTCGACAGAGGACAGCGATGAACCACGAACCACGAAGGCATAGTATATGGGCTTCCTCCCTTCGGTCCGCTGCAACACCATCAAAATACAGTCCAGCACATTTCGTCTTTAGTTTCCGTCTGTTTATGTTTATATTCCTGAAATGGCCGCCATGTTTCAATGTGTTTCAAAAACTTCTAAACGTCTTATCATGCGACACCAACTCCTCACATTACAGTGCCCAGGAGGATCTGTGATTGTGAGCAAACAAAGAAACAACGTTTTCCATTTTCCACTTCCCAGTAGATATTAAGTTAGGTTTCTGAATCTTTTATTCTCTTTCACGGCCATCTATCCACACTACGCTGGCGTTTTCCACCATTGTAAAGTGAGCTTTTTAAAAAACTGTCTCAATAGTGGATGAATCTGAAACCATCAGCATTGCGTTGCTGTGTGGATTGGCAAATGTGTATTTTTGAAAAGCAGTCTAGTTGTCCGCCTGTCAGCCAGGGCCAAGTGCATGAGAGAAGGCATGCACCGAAACCATTTAGTCGCTGTTCCAGTGTGGATGGACAGTGCTTCATAACACAGTTGAAAACACGAGGATGGACAGAAAACATTGTCACAAAAACAATGTTTTTTGGGTCTTGAAGAATGACGGTGAGCCAGTAGAGAGAAACAGATTTACTCTGGGTCTGTTTTTGACAGTGGTAGCTAGCAACAGGGCTCACAGAGGAGGACTACATATGATCCGTTAGCGGTCTATCCAGCCCAAGACAGAACACACTCTTCCTCAACAGGCACAATGTTTTCTCTCTATATCTCCCCACCATCACAACAATAATGGCTGTGTGTCTGCAGGAGCGTAGCATACCTGCAGGCAAACCGTTGTTCAGTAACAAAGCACAGTGTGAATAACAGAAGGAAACAGGACAAAATGGCTGTCTTTCTGCAATAAGCTCAATGCACCCTCATAAAGCACAAAGCACCTATTATTTGCATTGTACAGTAGCTCGTGTTTAGCATCACCTGTTAGCTTCCCACTACACCAACAACAGCTGCGTCAGAGCGGGAAATGCAATGCTGCTGGTCGGTTGTCAAGGCAACACCTCAGTAAACTTCCACACTGATGAAATTATGTTAAATTTACAACCCCGCTTCTTTCAGAAAACAGTGGCACAAAGGATAAAAGCAGGTTGGTGGGAACGTAGGTGAATGCAGATGCAGTTCAACTGAGTGCACTGCTCTTCTGCCTTTAACTTTTTTTTACATATTATACCCTCCAGCAAAATGATAACTAATGGGTTACAATAATTTCCTCCTGTTGCACGCGTGTGTGTTTGTTAGCACACATGTTTGTGTGTGTCTTAGAGTGTGTCTGACAGGTCACTGATCCTACTATTGTTATCTTTGAATTTTATTTCATAATGTTATTTCATATATTTTCCTGTGTGTGCGTGAGTTTGTGTGTATGTGCGTGTTAGCGTGTGTGTGTGTGTTTGTGCGTGAAAATAAAGTGACAAAGGCATCAGCCTACCTTTTGATGGTTCCGTGCGCTTTGGTAAGTCCAACGTGTCGTAGTTCTTGTCGCTGTCTCCGTTTTTCCTGCCTGGGAAGAGGACACAGGGGTGCGCATGTCAGTGCAAAAAAGCTAAATACACAGTATGATATACACGTGTCCACACACAGGCAGATAAACACACACAAACACACACACAGGAAAATTATACAAAAGCTCATGGGCAAAAATACCTACATCTGTCAAACACACACACACACACAGATATAAACACAGGGGAAACGCAGGGAAACTGGAACAATTCAGTGAAACTTTAGGGATAAACAGGTTTGGGGGGGCAGACAATGGCTGCTTTTTGTTTCCAAGACACAGGATGATGGACACACATGGATATTTTATCAAGATGAAATGACCTGTGGAGTGGGAGATGGTGAAGGAGGTGGAACAAGATCGATTCTCCTGACTATGGGTTTGAGTCTTGACTTTAGGATACTTTACACCGTAAGGTTACATTGTGTAACGTAACGTAACATAAACTACTATGACATAACGTAACATAACCTGACATATCGTTACACAACAGCGTTGATATTTTCTAGGATGATGTCGATCATACCGTGATATACAGATATCATCTAGGATGAAGGTTCTCAAGATATCGTGATATACAGATATCATCTAGCATGACAATGCTACTATATTATGATATTGTGATATAGGTTTTCTATGGCTGGTCCCAATGGTAAAGTAATGGTAAAGTAACAGAATGATTGCAACTGTAGCTCTGAGCCTCTGCTGTGTAGACACACTGTACTATTATACTAGAAGACCCTGAAACCGTGCCCCTGATGACGGAAGGAGGAGCAGGAGGAGGAGATATAGAAGGAGGTAATAAGGAGGAGGAGGAGTAAGGTTGGGTGAGAGGTGAGATGGGGGGGGGGGGGGGGGGGGGGGGGAGTTGCATGAAGTGAGAGACAGATGGGAGGAGAGAGTGAGGGACTCACCTTGATTAAACCATTCCTCTACGGTTAGCCAAGGAAACAGCAGCAAGGCCAAAAAAGAAAAGAAAAGGCACATAAAGAGAGAAGCAGGGAGAGAGAGAAGGAGAAGAACGGTGAGAAGGTGCGTGGGCGGGTGCATGTCTGAGCTGTGGATTAAAAAGCTGACAGTGTTATACATTGTGAAAGTTGTTTAACAAGATAATAAAAACTGAATAGCGAACCTCGCATATCGTCACTGGGACAAGGAGCAAATATTTAATTCAGCAGGAGGAGAAGGTGAGAAAACATAGTTAAAGATAGATAGACGCAGTGGAGTAATGTAGCCAGGCGTGTAAGAAAGTAGACGATAAAAGATAAACATAGAAAGAGACATAAAGAAACAAAGAGAAGAAAAGAGAAAGAATGAAAGATAGAAATGCATAAAAAAAAGAAAGAAATCCCATGCCAGCTGAAACGAGCCTATGGGGTGTGGGCGATGCATTATGTTAACGGCTAATGGAGCACATTCATTTAACAAACATTGCTTGTGCCTACAGCTTTAGCCCCTTAGTTGAAAACATATAATAGCCTATTCCTCGTAAGCCATGACTGACAAACACAATACAAACAGATTAATTATCCTACCTATTACTGCCCGTGTGTTTCAACTCTCTCTCTCTCTTTCTCTTTTTTGAGCATACATCTTCAGGTTTTACAAGAGCTAAGAAACATCTCATTAATGTGGGCTATAAAAGCACTCGTGTGGCTAATTGCTTCCTTATAAATGCTATACACACATCTATCTCTGCTGCGCCTTGACCGCCTTCAAGACCTACGGACTTCCCCACTGGTTCTCCACGGGGTCAGGAGTCACAGGCTTGTTTGTCACAACTCATTGGCTAACTGATAAATCGCTGCTATTATTGTCATGCAGAAGGGAGATAAAATGGCAGGTTGTTTAGCTAATAGCCTCGTGGAACGCAGATAATAATGTTGTATGCGCACGGGCACGCACATACACACACACACACACACACACACAGACACATAGTCTTTGAGTCAAGTGTCTAGGGTAAAATTTATTTTGTTGGGGGCTCCTATATATATGGGGGTTCTCCCCCGTGTTTCTCTCCTCACCTTTGGCCTTCTTGCCTCCGAAGCAGCCGGCATCATCCTTCTTCTTCCGCTGCGTCCCGGCCGACCCCGGGGCCTGGGGCACCGAGGGGTCCAGGAACCGCTCGGCCCCAGGGACCTCCTTGTGGACGTGGTAGGACAGATTCCTCATGATGCACACGCAGTTCTCCACCGACTGGAGAGGACAAAGGGTGAGGGAGGGGCAAGCAGAAGATTCAGGATTATGGATGCAGTGGTTTTATACACCATGCTGGCTCAGTGTCATAGGAGATTTGACATGATTGATGAACATTGCAGGAAGGTATTCCAAAAATTCTGACGTTTTACCTTTTGTAGATATATGATGAGACATGTATGGTCACATTTTTGCGAGAATAGAATATTCAAAATAATTTGAAACAATTACCCCCCAAATTCAAGTTAATTCTGTAGAATCACCCTTACTGAATCCAAATATAAAGAATCAATTGCATCCTACTTTATAGTGTGAGCTGGAGAGATGGCTGGGGCAGCGACAACTCACAGACCAGGTAAGAAAGACATTATAAGTCATATGTTGAGAAAACATTTGGTCTGAGTGTTTTCCATTAGTGAACACTCAAGGGGAAATAGGAGTTTCATCACAAAGTCATTCAAGGCAAATGGAAATGAAAAAAAAAATAGCAGCCCCTAACTTTACTTTATTACACATCATTACACACCACTACCGTTACAAATCCGACTGCTGTCTATTAACTGTGTATTTCGACATATAAAACATACATACTTGGTCCTTGGTATTAGCTCTGCCAGGGTGAAGGGTTAAATAAAAGGTACCTTGTTGTCCATGTCCTTCTTGCCGACAGCTGATTGGAGGGCATGGAGCAGGGCGTCGACCAATCCCTCGCACTCCCTCAGTCTGCGTCGTGCCTCCGCCCCGTCCGAACTCACGTTCCTGGAGACACACACACACACACACACACACACTTCTCAGTGTGTGCAAGGCTGTGCAATGGCTTCACTAGCCATTACAGACTATTCTCAGCAGGGGGACCTTAGGAGTGAGGGGATGACTACCAGGGATCAACATAAGGGGTGGCCGATGGCCTGGGCCCTGTAAAAAGTAGGGTGACCAGATGTCCCGCATTTTGATTGGCTCTAGTTTTCCAAAGTCAAACCACTGCAGAATGGACACATATAAAATCTGGCTTTAAGGAAATATGGTCACATTAGCGACTACAGCAGTGTTATCAATGTATAAACGGCATTGTATGCGTTTTGTCTGATTTAGCCTGATGATGTAATGATGAATTGCTATTTCCAGAGGTGAATGTGATTGTTTGTCTTTCTTTTGCATATTAATGTAAGATAATGTAAGAAAGGTTAGAAGGTTTGCCTTAGTTAACTGAGTTCCTTAAAACTTTATGATTTATAAACTTGGCTTTCATTTTTCAGTTGTTCATTAATGAACCTGCATGTGACTTTTAAACAGTTAACTTAACTTATCATTAAAACTTTTTAAGTAACTTTTTAACAATTTGAATAATAATTTAAATGATTGCTAAATCTTTTAATTAACGATAATAATCCTAATGGGAGGGGATGGTATGTAGCAAGATTTGGCAGGGGACGTCACATAAATTCGAAGCATCCATCTACACTGATTACAAAAAACATTATCTCACTAATGGGGATATTATAGCCTACACGTATCTGATAGAAAAGCCTGGTGTATCTACTAAAGAAAATCAGCATGCATACAAATCATAAAATTACGACTCAAATCCGCCCTTTTAAAGACTAATCTGTTTTAGCTCCATACCTGTAATATTTATTTTAAAGGGAATGATACCCCATGGTATGTAAACAATTTTCGATTCCCTGGCTTTTGGGATTAGCGCAGTTAACGGCACAACGAAGCCTTGCCATCTTGACGGTTGTCTATCTGTTGTCTATGCTTTCTGCCCCCTGGGTGAGCGCACCTATCTGCTGTGACGAGAAACCTGTCTATATAAAACAGTATATTTGTATTATAAAATCGTTCCTCCAGTGTTCGTTATTTGGCACAAACAAACCGTGTGCCAATGATTAAGCAATGCAAGTCGTTTTATGTTCTAACACTGATAGAAGCAACTTTGAGTGTCACAGAGCCAGTGTGTTTCAGACCAACTGGCCCGACTGAGCCAATGGCAAAAATGTTTAAGCCTGAACCATAATTAACTTCTACTATTTTGTCATTTAGCAAATGCTTTTAGTATTACAGTGCTGTAAGCATAACGCTTAAAGCATTTTCTACATGTACTTAAGGAGGTATCGTGCTCAAGGATGCCTACAGGTAGACTGCGGACATTGTGGTTCAAATAAACCAAGAACCTTTACACTATCCTGCTCCAGAATACATTCAAAATGATTGAAGAAAACAATTAAGAAATGAGTGTAAACTAAATCTATATGATTTCCTTGTCTGCCTGGGTGCTCCACAATAGTTGGTTTACTTGTGTAATATACTGTAGGCCCCCCTGGGCCTAAACCCCAACCTCTGCAACAAAGAAAGCCCACCACTGAGTTTATCCATGGAATGATGAAAACATCACACATCCACATGTATAAGGGTGAAAAAGGTAATCTCTGTTGGTAAAGGCTGCAGCGTGGAGCACATATTTTAGAGCCCAGCAGGAGATCTGAACGCATCTTACTTCTTAGCACTGTCTGATGATCTGACTGTCTGATGAATGCCTGCACACCTAGAGACAGTAAGATACATAGACTGTCTATCTGTCTAACTGACTGTGTGAATGGCAGATTGGGAGCGGCAGGGCTTTAAAAACAGGTATTAGGGAAAGCCGTGGCACCAGGGACTTCATACAAGATGACTTCCAGCCCACGTAATCCCATTAGCCTCGTCCAGCTAGCCTTGCGGACGACCGTTGGCACTAACCCCCCTGTAGCACTAACCTCCTTGTAGCGCTAACTTCCCTGTAGCGTTAACCTCCCTGTAGCGTTAACCTCCGTGTAACGCTAAGCCCCCTGACGGGAAAGGGCAGGCACAGTGCTTTAGAAGTAGCGCAACGACTAGCACACATTTACATCCCCCTGCGGCTACAGTATGTGACGTTTAACATTGGGGCAGCGGTACAAAAATGGATCTAGCATATTGTCGGCTTGTTGTCCTATAAATAGCTGGGTCGTGCTCCATGGGTGTCTGAAGCGTAAGCCTGACATCAGTGGTACTCCTTTAAGCTCTTACCATTGATCCAAAATAGAGCTCTTGCAAAACCACAACCGCAAACACACACACACACACACACACACACACACACACAAATAAATACACATGCAACTCCCTTTCCATTTCAACAACTAATTGACCTAATTGGCGTGTGTTTGGGCGTGTGCGCACGTGTGTGTGTTTATTTACGACATCCTTCGCTGGTGGCTGAAGGAGAGGTAGGGGAGTCGTTAGGCGCTTTGCGCTAATTAAAACTAATTTGTGGAGCAGAGAGAGGGGACAGCGGCGGCCATCTGGACACGGACGCTCGCTGTCATAAACTGCCTCATCCATCTTCGCGGCCCGGATAAAATGGCTGCCAGCCCCTCCGGAGGAACAGAGATTTATTTGACGTGCGTTTTGTAGAGACGGGGCTGACAGACTGCCAACGCAGTCTTTATTGTCAGCTGTTTAATTTCCGAAGGCCTCTCCGCCGAAAGTGGGCGACAATGGGGAGGAGCAGGCGAGCGATGGGAGGAGAGAAAGGGGGAGGGGTTCATGGATGATCTGTCTGTGCGTTGGAGGCTTTGTAAGGGAAGGTGATACTGCCTCCAGAAGCCCAGTGTAGGAGCCAATTCCCTTTGTTTTTATTTAGTTGTAATTTGTAGTATTGTGTGTGTGTGTGTGTGTTTGTCAAGTTTAATTGCTGTTTGTGCCGTGTGCTCCCCCTACAGGGCAAGTTGTCCTTAAAAGGAAAGGACCGGAGAACTAGAGGGGGTTCGGCTGGAAAAAGCACACTGTCTTTATACCTTGCTAGTCTTGCCGTTTTTTGTTTTCCCTTTGTATTACACTAATCCCTACTTTCGTTATTTGGATAAGTCAGTTAAAGATTCAATCGTTAATAAATGAAGATATTTTATTTAAATTTTATCTGGACATTCCTTCTTTTGCAAGACAACAAGCGTCTAATATTGCACATACCCAGCCAACCCTAGAGTGAGCGACACGAAAGGACAATGGACGTCGTAGTCACTACACCCAGTATAATGTTACTTTGTTAGGCTCCAAGATACCAAGGCTGGGCTCAAGGTCAACTAACTAACCGTTCAAATACTATGTCTTTCATCAAAGCAAACACGAGCAAATTGAGCTAAATAAAATATGAATGTAATACATAGTTATCAGGTTAGTCAGGAATCTAAATATTGGGTTTGGAAAGAGTGTACCAGAGACCAACAACTGTCCATCAATAGGCCACCATAATAACTACAGATGTCTTCCCACTTGTATTTTTTGTCCTGTTCCGTGGCTATTGTTGGTTCACTCCCTCATGACATCATTGAGGAAGACAATGCAGAAGACAATAGACTCGCCCGGTCCCTCCAGGGAGGGAGGGGGGTAGTGGTCAGCGACAAACAGCTGACAGAGACTGATGGCGGGGGCTGATGGAGATTAATCGAGTGGGGGTGACCTCTGCGGCTGCCCTCCACCTGCCTCATAGAGAGGGTCAGGGTTAACGCTGGTTACGGGACCATATATGAACCATCCGTGTGTCCCATGCCTACCCCTGAAGCTATATCCTTCACACAGACAAAACAAAGACACACTCCCGAAGATCTCCCAAAAAAAGCTTACAATGTAAATGTGAAACTTCTCTTGTTTGATTTGATTTATTTTGCTTCTGTACACACTTCAACAGCTGTGCAAATGACACAACACAGCCAACAGTGCAGTGTTCATCACACAGGAAGTATATTTAGGAAGTTTAAACACACATATGCACTCTGTCGGTCAGACACAAGGAAAGACAAACAAGCAAGTGTGTAATATGTATCCAGGTGGCCTTGAATGCCGTGGATATGTCCAACTATGTAGATAGACAGACATACACACCGATGATCAAACACACACACAATTGTGAAAGAAAGCACTCTTGGCTCCTGCGGGCCGACAGCTCCTGGCAGCAGATGAACAAGATGATCATAAGGGCCTTTAATAATAACCCTGGCCAGGGCTTTATTGAGGTCTGAGACGGCCTCTCGGGCCAAGAGCAAACACAATCTCTCTCGAATCAGCACTTCTATGCCCTGCATCGGATGCTCTTGCCCCTCTTACTTTCTCTCTCTCTCTGGCTGGCTTCCTAGGCAACTGCAAAGGAGCCGGTTACAGTTACCATGGAGACACACTTCTGGCATTACAGGCAGCACGGAGGGAGAGGCCAGGAGACTGGCAGGGAGATGAAGAGCTTTGATACGAGGCATTAGCCGCCATGGTGTTTGCCTCGTCTACGCTGTCGAGATGGAAAACAAAAACAAAAACACACACACACACACACATTCATGTCACACACGCATGCGCACACACACAATCTCGTTGCAACCATATAGCCGTGTACTGTCCTTGCTAAGTCCTCCATTAGACAGTGTGAAGGCAACACAGGGGCAGGATGTAATTCCTCTAATGGGAGTCAGCGGGGGTCAAATTGATGTCAATGCGAGACAAGTGAATCAAACTATGACTATCTAAGGTTACTGTCACTATAGGATCTAATAGTCAGGGAACACAGTGCAAGAGAGTGAGAGAGGGAGAGAGAGAGAGAGAGAGAGAGAGAGAGAGAGGGAGAGGGAGAGGGAGAGGGAGAGGGAGGGGAGGGGAGGAGAGACAGCAAGAGGCTGAGAGAGACTAAACCATCGAAAGATGTCCATGAAAATATATTCTTATATCAATGGTCATTAGGTGATAGCCCCAACACATTAATTATTAATGATTCAAACCCTCGCACAGTAAACTGCCTTCAAATCATCACTGATTTACTGGTGCTGAGTTAAGAAATTAAAGCAGATGACAATTATGTCAAATACAAAAACAACCAACTGTCATACACAACACAGAAGGCTTTGGTAAAATCACAGTGTGTGTCGATGCGATGTTTGCTGCCAGCTAACTGGCTCAAGCTAGACAATAGAGGCTACTACTCTTTGTTTACTTCACCATTACTCTGACAACTAGTAGCTCTTCTGTGTGTTACTTTATGTGAGTGTGTATGTGCTATTCTTGTTTGGTGTGTCTCTGCTGTGTGTATGGATTGGTTAGTGTGTGGCATGGCATGTGTGTGTGTGTGTGTGTTGGGGGGTGTGTGGGTGTATGCATGCCTGTGTGCACGTGTGTGTGTGTGTGTATATGTGCCTGCATGTGTGTGTGTGTCTGTGTGTGTGTGTGTGTGTGTGTGTGTATGTGTGTCTGTGTGCATGTATGCATGCATGTATGTGTGTTTAAGCCAACACTCAGGTTATTATAGCTGTCTACCATCCCTGGGGATTAAACAACACCTTTCTCTTTTTTTCAACATGCATGGTTCACAGGGGGTCAACCAAATGGATGTGGCTGTCAGGCTTAAACAGCGAGTCGAGCTGACTGGAGCCGCAGTTAAACAACACGTCATTGGTCCCAGAGAATGTGAGCCAATTTAAAATTCTCTGCAGTCCTCTCCGGAGGACGTCAGACCACAGCAGCAGGCTTTTCCCGTCACGTCATGGCTAATGCCTTTCTTTGATTTTTTGCATGTAACTGGTTAGGGAGGTTAGGGTGTTTGATTCCCAGTTTAGGTTTCTGGGTTTGAACCGCAATGTCCACAGTAGCCAAAAAACATCTGTAAGTTGCTTGAGATAAAAGCGATGAAATAGTGAATAGTAATAACTTAAAGAAGCAGTCTGTAGGATTTAGTGCCATCTAGCGGTCTCATTCATTTCATCCCTTTCCTTTTTTATGTGTAGAATATATCAGATATAGGATGTGATTTTATTGATAATCTTATTAAATCCTTATTGATCGGCATTGACTACAGATATGTCCAGGTCATTTGAAGCTACGGGCTAGCGTCCTGGTTTTAGCAGGAAGGGCTACCTTAGGCAGCCGGAGGTGTTCTTGAAGACGGTGGTCCACTCGGCGTCCCGGGGCTTGGAGTCCTCGTTGGGCTCGTGCTCCCAGCCCGAGTGGGGGATGATGACCTCGTTGGTCATGGTCTGGAGACCGTGGTTGATGATCACCATCTTCAGGGGTTCGTAGGAGGACAGGTTCCACAGAGTTCCTGGGTGGTCAGGGGAGAGACAGAGAGAGAGAGACAGAGGTTGAAGTCAAAGAGTCATGGATAGTTTTGTGAGCGGTAGGTTTAACTCCCAGCTGACAGCTTCTGGGTTTGAACCCCAATTCCCCCAGCCTGACCTGTAAGAAAGATGCTCAACCCCTAACAGCTCCTTTTACGGAACCAATGTCTGACTTCCCGCTTTGGATAAAAACATCTGGTAAATGACTAAATGTAAATGTATTATACTGACTCTTGAATCTCACCACCCCTAAGAGAAGAAAATGACTAATTATTAAGCTCTTTTTTTATCAGTTACGTAACTGTGCTGACGGAGGCTGCATAGTAGAGTGGATTTAACTACTAATGACAAATATACTTCTTGTTCGTCATCGTGAAAAGATGTGTATATTAGGTCGCAGAATATTTAGGCTTTGATGCCGGTTTCTTTGTGCATACAAAGGTTATACAAAGTATTATTATGAGGTACTAATCATTTGATGTGAGTCAAATGTTGATGTGAATACATAAAATGAGATGGGAGTGATAGAGAGAGAAAGAGAGAGATGCAGATAGAGAACAATGCACAGCTAAAGAGAGAGCAGCGAGAGAGAGAAAGATAAAGAGAGAGAGTGAAAGAGAGATTCAGGAAAGAGAACAATACAGAGATATAGAAAATAGAGAGGGAAAAGAGAGATAAAAAGAGAGAGAGAGGAGAGAGAGAAAGACACAGAGAGAGAAATAAAACAGATAGAAACAAATATACAGAGTGAATGAGAGAAAATTGCTAGTAAGAGAGGAAGAGAGAGCTCCTTAGGGAGAGCGGGATAAAGAATGAGAGGAGACCAGAAGAGCGACGTCGGAGTGTAGGATAACAGGAGATCAATCGCAGGAGGGAGGAGAGGAACGACAGACTAATGACAGAGAGGACACAGGGACCAGTTAGAGGAGGAGAGCCTGAAGAGAGAGACATGGGTGGCGAAAGGAGGAGGAGGAGAAGAGGGCTGAAGAGAGGGAGAATTTGGAATAGAGAGGATGACAGCAGTCGGAAACCTTAAAGCATGATCACAGTGTTTCTGTGATCAGACGTGCGCACGCATGCACACACACACAAACCCAGGTACACACACACACACACACACACACTCACACGTACACACACTAATCTGCAGACAAGTTGCTTTGTGATAAGAAGAAAGAAAGTAAAGTTGCACAAGATTTTTCAATTAAACGAAAACGTAAAGGCAGACTAATGGAAAAACTGTCTGATACACCTCTAATTCATCTGACATGCATAAGGTACACACACAGACACACACACACACACACACACACACACACACACAAATAGTGCATACATCCATAGCAATACACATAATTTATACAGTGTAAACACGTAACAACATGCACACACACTCCCAGACATAAACACATAAAGACCGATAGCTACACAGCAGGGACTGGGCGGAGGAGAAACTGTCATAAATATCCAGCTCAGTTTTCCTAAAGTGCTTTCTGAACATTTTCCAGACGCTCAGTATTTCCTGCGCTAGATTATGCACACAAATAAAAAACCTGGCTCCTGTCCCTGAGCTAAAAATAGATCTAGTCCCCTCTTGGCATTGAGTGGTGTTGTCTGGAGACTTTAGTAGTACCTTCCATCCACTAGGAATTAGAAGGAAAGAGAAAATGAGAGGAGGGGACATTTTGCTGATGAGGCAGAGGTTCATTTGATGCAGATTTCATGGCCTGGATAGGAGTCGAGTTCAGGTAGTAAAATATCTAAACTCTCATATCATACGGGAGTGGATGTTGACGACAACCACCTTCTCCTCAATAAAAAGAACCACAGGGTCTCACTTCCTGTGGCTTCTGAAGCTGCCTGCTCACTCTCGGGTGGGAGAAGGCGAGAGGCCATTACTCATGTAGTCTATGTGCTAATGTGGCAGGGAGTTAACTGCTTCCTCGCCTGTGTGTGTGTGTGTGTGTGTGTGTGTGTGTGTGTGTGTGTGTGTGTGTGCATGTTTGTGTGCAATGTGCATGTGTGCTTGTGTGTGTATGCTTGAGTGTGTTTGATTGCTTGCACTCACACTTGAACATATGTGCATGGACAGTGAGCGATGGACTGAAGGAGCTCAGAAATAGAACGAGAGAGAGAGAGAGAGAGAGAGAGACGAGAGGAGCAGACGGTATGAGAGAGAGAGAGATACAAAAATAACAAAATCAGCTACAGCTGCAGCATGATTCTGATGGAGAGGGGACGAGGAGAGAGGAGGAGAGAATGGACGATGGCAGCTAGCTGAGGTCAACGCTAGCGATACTGAACTGTTGATAACCCCCCCCCCCAACCACGCTGCTATTAGCATCAGTCCATTAAGCCTGACAAGCTGCCTTCACCACACACTCAACAAGCTAGATGCTGCACACTTCACCACGTGGCTCGGGGGAAGAGTAGCTCAGCTGGGACTAGCGTGTTACATTAGCTCGATAACTAGCAGCCTAGGATGGCTCAAGCAGATGGACAATTAGGAGCTCACTAGCAATGGTGATCGATGTCGTATTTAAGGCAGGCTTGAGGCAGAGCTAAAAAGCTATCTAGCCTAGTGTTTGAGGACTAGCATAATGAGGAGTTTCTGTTTGCTCTGGCACTCTACTATAGGCCCTACTGCTCATCCTGAGACAACTGAAGCACAGCGATACTAATTAAAAATGTGTACATTTTATTATTTGTTTAACAGTCGAACAGAGGGGTCAAAAGGCTATGTTTGACAAAAATCCTGTGCAAGTTGTTTACAGCAGTATTAATGTGTTAAAAATAATTATACGTAATAATTAACATGCAAAATAATATCCAAGAACATCAATATTGTGTGGGAAAAGTTGATAGTATTTACATTACTAAATGCCATACGCAGCCTTGTGGTTTTTGCCGCAAGCAACATGGGGTGCAGAGCAGAACAGCCCAGGTCCACAGAATCAGTCAGAAGGCCACAGGGGGTGTCAGATTACCAGGAAGAAAGATAAGGAGGAGGGGGGGTGGCGTGACGCAGGGGTAGGTGAGTGGGAGGGGGCCTGTCACTGTGGGCAAGCAATCCATCACATATGACAGCTCTAGTGTCTGCAGACAGAGAGGTAGTTACCAAGACACAGAATGTGTAAAGTGCCCGTTAGGAAGTCTCCATCATGCACACGGATCCCGCCAGAGGATTCCTCTGGCTATTAGATTCAGCATGGCCACATTCTCAAATAACCTCTACAAACTGGTTTTAAAAAGGTTAAGGTCCAGCATAAATGTATATTTTTCAGCATGGTGACGCAAAAGAAAAGTGGAAAAAAAAGGGAAAAAGAAGGTTGGAAAGCCACCAAGCCACCTAGTCACGTCTGGAACCAACTCCGACTGTCGGGAGCCACAGAGTAAAAGTTTGTAAAACAAATCACTGAGCTCTTACTTTGGTCAGCGTCATCCATCATTGGGATGAGAAGGGCGCAGTACTTTATCCTTATACAATTTTAAGAAGCAGCGTGCATGAATCACATTCAGGGGGACTTGGGGGCGAGGGTGGACTCGGGGACCAGGGTGGTGTCTCCACTCTCCACCTGACCTCCACTCTGTCTGCAAGCAGAACTGAAGCATCGGGCTTTGAGTCATCGCCCCTGTTGTTTGATGATCGCAATGGTGTATTTAGTTGATATACAAATATAAATATATGTTTGTGAGCTGTATTTAAAAACATATCTAATGGATTTTGTGGGCTGTTGTTGAAGTAGGTTTCTCAGCTGAACAGCAAGGGCAGTGGACTGTCAAGTTTTAATGTGTGTGTGTGTGTGTGTGTGTGTGTGTGTGTGTGTGTGTGTGTGTGTGTGTGTGTGTGTGTGTGTGTGTGTCCAGCAGCCTTCATCTCCACTATGACTTCTGAGTTTCCGGTCACTGAATGAAGACATTTATATTTCAATATTAATTAATTAATTAATTTATTTATATTTCAATATATGTATATGTATATATATATATATATATATATATATATATATATATATATATATATATTCAATTTGAACTCTTTTCTGACTTCAATTTGCACTCTTTTACTTTTCCAACCAGGCAGAAGGGAGAACAAAAAACGAGTTCATTTTTTGACTATTAGTATTTTGACTTTGTACGGGTGCTCCTATTCAACTAAGTGTGGCGCTACGCTGCCGCGGTGTAGGTCTGGAGCCGTCATGCCGTGTAGATCAACGATCAGACTCTTAATGGAAAACATTTGCATATTCATATTGGGGTTCCTCTTCCTCCTCCTATTGCACATTAATCACACCGCGCTTATGAGTTCTGGCTGCCCATGAGAGGTGTAGGGTTTCCTGGGGTCGGATGAAAGGGTGGGTGGTGGTGGGGATGGTGGGGCATTTAAGGGGGGGGGGGGCTGCGGCTGCATGCAGGGCTTGGCGTAATTGAATTTACCGGTGCATTGCTGCCAGACACATTGCTATAGTCTTAACAGGGCTATTCACTTAGCTCTGCCCATTACTGCTGCCTGCCTCCTCCTCCTTCAGCTCCATCCCTTCCCCCCCCCCCCCCCACCCCCCCCCCCCCCCCCCCCCCCCCCACCCACCCACCTCCGAGCCACTCCCCCCCACCATCCATCACAACCCCTGGCCAGAACAAGGGAAGCAGCGAAGGGCAAATTAGTGCAGGAGAAGAGAGAGAGAGAAAGAGGAAGAGGGATTCAGGGGACAAGGAGTGAGGTATGAAGGGAGAGTACCGGTAGGGGGGAGAAACAGAGAGAGAGAGAGAGAGAGAGAGAGAGAGAGAGAGAGAGAGAGAGAGAGAGAGAGAGAGAGAGAGAGAGAGAGAGAGAGAGAGAGAGAGAGAGAGAGAGAGAGAGAGAGAGAGAGAGAAAAGGAGAGAGGAGGTCATTGGTCTACCACAGAAGAAGAGAATGCCTAACTGAGTTAGCTCTTTCCGGAACACTGTACTAAACAACAACAAGAAAACCACAAGGTAGTAAACAACAACGACACACTAGTAAACAACCACTACACACAGTAGCAAACAACAACACATTGTAGTAAACAACCACAACACACTGTAGTAACCATAAAATACACACAGTAGTAAATTAAAACTACACACAGTAGTAAACAACCACTACAACCGGTAGTAAACAACAACGACACACTAAGTAAACAACCCCTACACAGGGTAGTAAACAACACCTACACACTGAAGTAGACAACCACTACACACAGTAGTAAACAACAAATACACACTGTAGTAAACAAGAAACACACGCTGCAGTGAACAGCCACCAGACATGGATGTGTGGAGAACTGACATCATGACTCTCTGGTCTTTGTTTGTGTGTAAATAAGAAGCCAGAACCAACAGGAGGTCTTGTTTGTGCAGCGGAAGAGGAAGCAGCTAATGAAATAAGGTGTTTCAGTGTGTGGGTGGGGTAAAGTGTGCTTGTGCATGTGAATATGCCAGAATGTCAGCTGACACACACACACACACACACACACACACACACACATACACACAGACCCACTCCATCCTCAGCTTCAACACCTCTGTATAGTTTGTGATCACTGGAGTGGTGCTGACTCTGTCTGGTCCACTACTCAAGTACTGTGGCTCTGTTAAATGAGCTCCTGGTACACGTTCAAAGTAGACCACCAAGCAGACATGGATATGATGACGACCATGATGGCCACTCTTTGTGTATGCTTGTTCTCAGCCTCAATTGTCAGTCGCTTTGGATAAAAGCAGCTGCTGAATGACTAGATGTCCTTTAGAAAGTATGCCACATGTAGAGCAACTGAAATGCAAACGCAATGGATTACGTACCCATGGACAAACCAAGACACCATGTCCCAGGCTCACATGTGATGAGTGTGTGGGCATATGCGAGTACACGTGAGTGACTCCCAGCCATGGTCAGGTTCCCAGGACAACACAACCTCTCCTCTAATACCTGACTTTTGGGAAACGCTCTAAATATTCTTTGCTAGAGGATTAAAAAACACAGACACACACGCAGACACACACACACACACACACACACACACACACACACACACACACACGAGTGCCAAACGGTGCTTGCAAAACAGGAAGTGCTGGAGGGCCCTACGGCCTGGAGCATCACCAGGAGGGGAAAGAGAAATACATTGAAGAGAACACAAACTCTCGAAATAGCACCTAGGTCTGACTGTCTGCATGTCTATAAGGGGTCTGTGGGCCCGCCTGTGTACATACCTGCTTGTCCGTCTGCCTTTCTGTCTGCACGAGCAAACGTCAGCCCTTGCCTCAATATTAAGTAATAACTAAGCACTGGTTTTTAGAGGATGGTGGCAAACTCATTAAACATGTGGATAGAAAAAAAAACTGGATCTATATTTAAACCTCCTACACAATTATATTTAAAAAGCCAGTGAACCCAAAACCGTTTTTTTTGTTTTAAACGTGGTAATATGTCTTATATGATCGTCAACATAGTAATCTATGCCATTTTACCACTGTTATCCCAATTTAGAAAAAAAAGGGTAAAATCCTATGTTTTTGTCATTCTCACATGAATTAAAGCACTATGCGAACATTCCACTCTGCTGCGAACGCAGGGGGCGTTCTTTTCGTGACGTTTGAGTGCCACAGAGGCACCAAGGGGCACCAAGGGCCACCAAGGGGCACCAAGGGGCACCAAGGGGCACCAGCGGCGCGGTGTGTGTGGACATGTGGAGCTCGGTCCGGGCAGCGGTTGACTGCAGCACCTAAGATAAAGTTTAGCTTTTCGGACACCTATAGTGTAACGCTACGGTGTGTGTGGGTGGTGAAGCTAGGGTTAGCTCCGTCCGAGCAGTGGTTTATTTAATGTCTGCGTCCGAGTGAGGGTTAGGATTCCCGGACACCTAAAGTATAACACTACGGTGTGTGGCGCATTTCATATAATTATAACGCTCATACACAACAACGGTACTAAAAAAGTAATCACAATGTTGGCGTGGGTCGTAGCCATGGGGATAACACGGCCCCCTTTTTCCTAAAACTCCAAAACATTTTTTGGGACAAGGGGTGAGAGCTGAGCTACTGACTTATTCTTTTGTCACTAGGACTGGAGAGAGAGAGAGAGAGAGAGAGAGAGAGAGAGAGAGAGAGAGAGAGAGAGAGAGAGAGAGAGAGAGAGAGAGAGAGAGAGAGAGAGAGAGAGAGAGAGAGAGAGAGAGAGAGAGGGTGGGTGGGGAGAGAGAAGGAGAAAGAAGGAGAGAGAACAATTAAGTGAAAGAGAGAGAGAGAGAGAGCTAGACAAAGAAAGAAATAGATACCTAACAAAACTAAGAAAGGAATAAGTGGTGGGAAAAGCACGGCCATGAGAATAAGAAATGTGCAATAATGAAAAAAGAAAGAGTGATGTTGGAAAGTGAGAGTAAGAAGGAGAGAAGGAGAAGAGGTGGTGTGGAGAGGCAGGTTGTGGCGCAGGGCTATTTTTAGCTGCGTTCGGAAGCAACGCAGTTCTGTAAAGGCAATCATTTGTGCTACGGTAGAGCCATTGCTCTTATACACACACACACACACACACATGCACACACACACACACACACACACACACACACACACACACACACACACATGCATGCGTACAACATGACATAACACAATAGGCCAGGGATAAATGAACTTTTATAACTGGAAACATAAAATGTATTCGGATTGTGTATGTTTTACACTGAACAACTCTATTTCTTGTAGCTCTCTTTAGAGGGCCAGACTACATGCCTATGGAGTTTACCTCGCAAAGCCATAAAGTGCAGCCATAAAAGTATCTTTCGCTGTAAAAACCCTTCTCAGTTTATTATGTCTGCTTTCAAAACAAAGCTCCTTTTCTTATGAAGAGTGTGTAACATCAGAAAAACATTCAGAGCACACAATGATGAATGGCCAAAAACAACACTTTAACTATTCCACAAAAGTAGTTCTTATAAACGTCTCTTTGTGCTTTTTAAATTGATCACCTTAACCCGGCCTTACTGCATCTGAAAATGAAAACCTATTTCTATAAACCTATCAATCTATTTGATTTGAGGGGTTCCAAAACCTAACACATCCTGGAGGTTAGCACTGGAACACGTTTTTCCCAAAGTGAAGCTCCTTGTCAAAACAAGTGCATGCAACACAAGAACACATCCAATACCAGGGACCCAGAAAGCTCTCCGTTTTTTGTTGCTCGGATCGCTGGATCGACCCACCTGTGATGAGCTCCCGGACCTCCATGTCGTTGGTCTTCCTCAGCAGACGCACGAGCGCGGGGATGCCGTCGCAGTTCTTGATGGCCACCTTGTTGTCGTGGTCCTTGCCGTAGGAGATGTTGCGCAGCGCGCCGCACGCCTTGCGGTGCACCTCCGACTTGGGGTGGTCCAGCAGCGCCACCAGCACGGGGATGCCCTTCAGCTGGCGCACGTCCTTCTTGATCTTGTCGTTCTCGTAGCAGAGGTGCTGCAGGTAGGCGGCGGCGTTGGACTTGACCGGGTCGATGGGGTGGCCCAGCATGGCGATGACCTCGGGCAGGTCGGGGTCGCGCCAGCGCGGGTCCTTGCGCATGCTGTCGACGGAGGGGGAGCGGCGGCCCGCCATGCGGTCCAGGCTGGCCATGCTGCCCCGCTCCGGCTGGGCCAGCGGCGCCGAGTACATGCCGTGGAGGTACGGGTGGCGCTCGTCCATCAGCTCCCCCTCCACCACCGCCTCCTCCGGGTATCCTCTGGGCGGACAGAATGGGAGAGGGAGAGAAGGTGACCCAACGTCGCAGTACACGGTCGACGGTGCCTCAGAGAGACATTCGTCTGAGCGATATAAAGCCGGCGGCTGGAGTAGGGCATGGACATTATGAGCAGACATCTGAGTTCAGAGCGACTGACTAATGAGAGCCGAGCAGGAAGGCAGAGGATGGGATGAAGGTGAGGTGAGAAGAGAAGAAGAAGAAGAGACGGCACTAGATGAGAAGGAGTTACAGAGAGAAGGCGCTGACATTCTCAGCACATTCATTAGCTGCTTCTTTATTTATCCTTATATAGTAGAAGAAAAGGTTGTTCCCCTCTGCCGTGCAAAATTTACAGGAAGGAACATAAGAAAACAGAAGAGGAAGAGGCCGAAGACAGACCTGTCAGTTGACAGAGGAAGAGCCAGACAGAAGACAGAAGGCTTCATTTAACACCCAGTTGTAGTCACAGCGTTAGAAAGATAACCGCTGTGATGTCAAACCCATTGACCCCCCCCCCCCCCCCCCCCCACACACACACACACACACACACACACACTCTTCTCCTGGTGCCCTTGCTACTCCCAAAGGACACATTACCAAGAGCTAAGCATGTTAATGCTAAAGGGCTAATCGCCTCTCACTTTGACCATGCAATAAGTGTTGTGTTGGCTTTGTCGCGTCTTAGTGTTATTGCTTGTCGATTTGTCTTAAGTGCTGGTGAATCTCTAATGAATGTCCATGAAGGACGATATGATATTCACAAATATTGCATGTGACACAGGTTCTCTACAGCACATGAGTAAATAATGAAACTGCTCAATTCCTGCTGTTTCTTAACATGTTTCTTTCTTTGATTACAGAAAAAAACCATTTAAATGCTGTAACCTATTCCAAATAGTATAATAAACATTAGACAGAGAGTTCACACAGATGAAACCATGTAAGAGCTAAGCAATCTTTTTCAAATGTGTTTTTAACTCTCTGAGCTGTCCTTTAAGTGTAATGGAGCGCCTGAAAGTAAGGAGATTGGATATAATTAAGGTTCACCCCCCCCCCCCCTCCACCCACCCAGTGTGACACTTGTTTATGCTGCTTCTGTAACTTTTTGCTCACTGTCTTTGATGTCGGTTGGTGGTAGCAGCAAAATGGTGGCCAGCATCTGGCAGTTGGCATCGGGCTTCCTGAATGCGTGTGTTTTGATTTTAATGAGTTTCTATGTAAATGTGACTTGTTTATTTAGTTATTTTCTGCTGCATGTGAAAGCGGTACTTTGCGTTTTCCTTCCTTTTACACACACACACACACACACACACACACACACACACACACACACACACACACACACACACACACACACACACACACACACACACACACACACACACACACACACAAGTCTCCAAATCACATGCTATCTTCCTTTTGAAGGCACAGATGCCTGTCTGTTTGGCACCTGGACAAAATCAATAGTGGAGAAACAGAGAAAGAGAAGGGGGGAAAAAGCACCTGCAACACAAGAGATGTCACACAATCCCCTATACCCAATCCTCTTATCTGACAAGAGACGGAGAGATTCATCGAGAGAGAATAAGGCTTGACCCTTGTGTGGCATAGAAGATAAAATGTTCACCTGGCTCAAAGTCTGCGAGCTGCAAAGACTACGGTTGGGGAGTTTCCTACGTGATCGCTTTGCTGTTGACTGGGAGACTCAACTCCTTTTAAACAAGGTCGATTTTAAACGGGTACTTAGCACTGTTTGTCACCGTACTAGTACACCGCCGTAGTACTACTTGATACTCTTCGGGGATTTTTGAGCGGTAGTTCAACTCCGGGTCAGGATAGTCACTGGGAGCTTAGACTCTCAGCCAAACGGTACTGGGTTTGATCCCCCCATTTCTGAAAGTCTACCTTTAGACCTCCTTGAGCAAGATGACTGCTCCTAAATGGCATGTCTCTAAAGAAATGCATCATAGTGGCTTTGGTTGAAAGCTTCTGCTAAAGGACTGAATAGTAGTGAATAGTACAGTACTAAAAAACGAATGTCAGCCAGTGGCATGTTTTGTTTTCAACTTAATCAAAGCCCCAGAATGAAAGAGGCGTGGACAGAGCACAACACCACCGGGTCTTACCAGTTGTAGCTACAACCATCTAATCTGTTACCCACAGTGGGTCAGTAGAGTGTGGAATCCTCCACACTTGTCTGGGGTCATATAATGAGGCAGATAGCTATTGAAGGGTAGAGAACATCTGTCACGATGGCTGAGGTGGGAACACCTAATCTACTACTGCCACACGTTAGAGGACCGCAGAGCTTGGCGTGCCAGGCTGTTGCCGTGGTGAGGGGATTTTGTTAGAGGGAAGGGGGTTTCTGCTTTCTGAGGTTTGGGAAGACATTTGAGTTGCGAAGGAGTGCATGGAAAAAGGGTATTGTGGCCTGTGTGTGTATGTGTGTGTGTGTGAGACGCGTGTGTGTGTGACATGTGTGTGTCTTTGTGTCGTGTGTGTGTGTGTGTGTGTGTTTTACTGTGTCTCTGGTGGTTAGTTGTTTACTAAACGCTAGCTTATGCCCCCGAGAAAAAAACACATTCCCACATTCAGAGAATATCGCTGAGGTTTTGACTTGCAGTGGCTACTGGATAAAACAACATAACAACCCTCCCCTTCGGAAATAAAAAGTATCACACAGTCCATGTATGGTCCCCCAACAGCGAGATCCTCAACATGCTCCACAACTCCGCCCCTCTATATTCATAATGTTTCCTTTCATTCAATTTTGTCAATATAAATGTTTCGTTCAATGTCTCCTTTTCACACACAAACACACACACACACACACACACACACACACACATACACACATACACACACACCTGAACAGGTGACTAGCAGTGCAGATCAGAGCAGGTTTGAGATGCAGCCTAACAGTCTAGTCTCCGGTAAACTGGGGCTTGAGTGATGGGAATGTCAGAATTTGCATTTAAATTGGCGGCATTGTGTGTACAGGGGGGGGGGGGGGGGGGGGGCTGTGAAAGAGAGACCACTGCCAGACACTACTCTCCCAACCCTGATTACAGCAGATCATGTTAATGGACCTGCTAAGTGTGTGTGTGTGTGTGTGTGTGTGTGTGTGTGTGTGTGTGTGTGTGTGTGTGTGAGTGTGCTAAAGCTTATTAATACGCTGGCCTACTTATGTTGATGCAGAAGTAACGGATAGATTGAGGTAAGATGTCTGAAGATAGTAGCAGTTAAAGAATTAAAAATGTCTTTGCGTACACAGAAATAGTGAACGCAGTCTGTGTGTCTGTCCCCATGACAGAGACAACCACTTGTAGGCTGTCTGCCACACACCGCATGAGTTTCATCTGATGTCACTTCCTGTCATTATCCCTAAGTGTTGGCTGAGCCCAACCCCGCTTCCTCCACGGTAGGCCCATATAAGGAGATGAACACTGAGGCTCTCCACACACATATCAACTCTCCACACTTATGAGCCTTTCACTGGATTTGAAAAACAGATTGATGGTATCACATTATGGGCAATAACTTCTGGGCAATAACTGGGGCGCAGGAGAATCTCTCTGGTGAATCTGGAGAATCTATCATGCTGATTTCTGGTTAAAAAAAATTTAAGAAAAAAACCCACAACATTGCTTGTAAGTTTCTGGAGCTGCTAACATGAACTTTAAATATTTTTGTTATAAATGGGTTAACCTTGCAGTGACAGCCTGTTGGGACGGGGGGGGGGGGGGGGGGGGGGGGGGGGGGGTGGGGGGGGGGAAGAGGAGAATAAGGAGGAAGAGCAGAGGGGTGGGTGCAGTGGGAGGCCAGGTAATGTCAGATGACTCCCCTGGGCCGTTACCCATAGAGATGAAAGGATTAGAACGAGGCATCACCCAACTCCATTAAGGAATGAGCGTGGATATATATGTGTGTGTGTGTGTGTGTGTGTGTGTGTGAGAGTGAGTGGGGGGGTATTGACCCCTCGTGCGACAGCGAAGGTGCAGGTTGCCGGAGAAGAGCCTTAAGAGATTAGTTTACACTCCCAGACACTGCCGATGTCTGGGAGGCTTCAAAAGCAGCCATTAATCATGCTGACATGGCCACACACACACACACACACACACACACACACACACACACACACACACACCTTATGCACATCCTGACAGTGACGTCAAGCAGAAGGGAAGAATGATCATTAGAATGAGATGATCGTTAGAGTTGTTTAAATTCAGCATTGGTAGAACACTGGTGGAAGAAAAGGATGACTCAAATGTGTTTGTCTATGTTTGTTTATGTTTGTTTTTGTTTGGTAAACATCAAGTAATTTTCCCCAAGGCCACCGTTGTGCTTATTTTACGAAAATATGTAGATGCATAGCAGAGTTAAACGGAAAATGTCTGTAACCCTCCTGAATGTATAGCAACTCAATGCATATATTTTCAGCAATTAGTCCAATTACAAATGCTTGTTTGCACACACAGAGATGTAGGTAATCACGACGGCACGCATGCATACACACACACACACACAAACACACACACACAAACACACACACACACACACAAAGCACAGAACCCTCTGAAATAGTAGGCAGCGACTGTGGCGTTTTGGCCATCTCGTCATCATGTCTGCCCATGTGTAATTGAGGGTTGCCAGTCCAACTGCAGACTATCATTACTCACATCTATACTGCCCTCAGATTCCCTCTAGAGCTTTGCAGTGGTTGCCTCAGTTTCCACTGAGGGCTAGGGTATACATGCAGTGCGCGAGGACGTACGGACCGGAGGCATGCACGCTTCGTAACGGTGGCTGTTCTGAGGGATGCGAAATGCATAACCGTGATCAGCCGCAGAGGACGGAGACAAAAACTGTTTTCCCTTCCTGTTGGGGAAAAAAAAGAAAAATCCATGGCCGTGTAGCAATCAGTCGAGCAATGAATCCCACGTGTGCTAGAGGTGTTTGAAGGCTTTGAAGGGTTTGAAGGGTTTGAAGGGTGCTGGGTTGTGACAAATGTAAAGAAGGCTACAGATTGTCTGTCATGGCAGAGGGGCTCTGACGCTTCCAATGATGATGGCGTGTGCATGTGTGTGTGTGTGTGTATGCACGACTGTGTGTGTGTATGCGTGTGTGTGCACACGTACGTGATTATAGTTTACACCGTTATTGTTTGCTTTTCTAGCCTCAGCACACATTGACACACTTTGCTCCGGATCTACATGTGGTACGTACCCACAGGCCTATATAGTCAATCAGTTTGTTTACGTGTGACAGGTGGATGTGTATGTGTGTGTCTACTTTTGCACACCCTTTCTGACATCAATATTGATGAATAAAGGACTTCACAGGAACACCATGTGCTGTCAACAGGTTGACAGCTAAGGAACATATTTAAATATCTCTCACACACAGACACACACACACACACACACACACACACACACACACACACACACACACACACACACACACATCATTTCCTGTATCCCCTCTTCCTGTTTCTCATGCAGCCCGCCTTTGATCCAGACCTCTGTCAAGGCGAGGTTCATATCAGTTTAAACTGTTAAACTCCCACATCCAGTAACACTGAGGATACCCATCAGTGTTATCAGCTTAACATCCGCAGGCTACTAAACATTCTCATTTGCAAAAGAATGTCAAGTATAGTAGGAGTACTACTGATTTTGAGTCCTTGTTGGTGGCTCACTGGTAATTTGGCTCGCCATTGAGCGACAGACAACTATGATCTCTCATCATTTGCAGAGCTCCCTTGAGCAAAAAAAGGGAAATTGCCAATCAAGCCTTTGTTGTCTTTATTTCCTTGCTTCCCTTTCCTAAAGTAAATTTACTTACAGCAACATCTGTTTTTCAGAACAGTGTCATGTTATTTTCTACTTGTGAACAATGAGAGTAGTGTTCTGTATTTCATCTCAGCACGTCTTTCATCAGAACCGTTGTTCTTCTGTGTAACTAGAACAATCCATTACCCAACCACTGCTGACTTGCAACCGTTAGGCACTCTCATTCCCATAAACAAGTTATGCCCACATTCATATACAAAATTAGAATAAATATTATTACATGTTATTTGGTTTTCGATTGTATTATATCACATGGAGGACACTGAGAATGAATATTTAAATAAAATGACATAATATGTTTTAGTTTTTGCGTGCACAACGGACATGCTCAGACATACTTTTAGGTGGAGATAGGAAGGTGGGGTAGGTGGAAGCAGTGAGTGTGAGATATTAACCTCTGTTGGTAGTGGTACAGGCTTGATGATGACATAGACATGTCTAAACACACACACACACACACACACACACACACACAAATCCTACACCTCCTCTGCAAGCTCCTCACCTGACTCGCGGTCCGTCACGGAGGGGCTCCCGGTGGGTGCGCCCCCTGGTGGTGCCCGGCAGCGTACGGCGGCCGGCGGTGGAGTAGTCGGGCTCCAGCTCGTAGGGCTCCTCCTCCTCGCCTCCCAGGCTGCGGCGGTCATCCTCCAGGCCGTACGGCTCGGCCTGGAAGCGCTCGGGCTGCGAGCGGTTCAGCTCCGCCGTGCTGCCGCCCATTGGCACCTGGGGCTGGGCCACGTGGCCGTAGTCGTCTTTGCGGATGGGCAGCGTGTAGCTGTTCTCCGGCCGGTAGCTGTTGGGCATGTAGGGGTAGCGCGGCGGCCGGAAGTTGACGCCACGAGACAGGCTGCCGTAGTTGTCCGTCACGTCGGCGTAGCCGTCGTGCAGGCCGTAGTGGCGGGCGTACTGGGCGTCGGGGGGCTCGCCGGCATAGGAGGGCTCGTTGTTGTAGGAGGCGTTGTAGGAGGAATTGTTGTAGCCGCGGCTCAGCGTGGAGGTGGCCTGGGGGTTCATGTAGCGCTCGCTGCCCCCGTTCTTCACGTAGCGCCGGTCGATGGAGTCGGTGTAGCTGCCCAGCGGCGAGGAGCCCTCGGGCAGCGGCAGGCCGTCGGGGCCCAGGGGCACCTGGCGAACCGTGCGCGTGGTCACCGTCTTCACCATCTTGGTCACCTGATGGAGGACCGAGAGACAGCCGTGAGATACAGCCTGGCACGCCAGCACAGGTAGATGTTAGCGGAAGGGTAGATGTTTGGGAACCACTTGACATGGTGCTCCCGTGATGTTTTAGGGTTCAGAGTGCACAGTTAATAAAACAAAGAAGAAAATGCTGCCAAAGGAGCACAGGAAACTAGTGCAAGAGTTTCTGTGCAAGAGTTAGCGCTAGCTTGTTTGAAGATGTGACAGCGCTGCAGTGGTTTGGTTGACGCCTCTCTGGATACCCCCCGCAATGCTTTGTGAACTGAGAAAATATGTTATATTTTTCTTATTTAGTGTATGCAGTGTTGTCATGTCATTATAGCTTCTTCAATGGCAATTTTATGAAGCAACGTACCACTTTTACAGCACACCCATCTAAAAACAGGTTTTACCTCGTCTGTTTTCTTAATGACTTTCTCTCTAGAGGTGACACAGAGTTTAAATGGTACCAGATTCAGAGAGGGGAATCAACCGAAGAATATGTAATGCTAAAGTCAAAGTATGAACACCAGAAAAGGGAGGTGATGTGGGTCACAGTTATCCATTACGTCAAGCTCTAATGTTATGTCAAGCTATAAGACTACATTTAGCTACAAGGCTCCGTCAAGCTATAAGGCTACATTAAGCTATATGGCTACCTCAATGCAGTTATAGTGTGTGACTCAGCATACTGCTAAACCTAGGAAGGCCCTTTTGAGAACAGCTTATTACTAGCAGAGCAAAGAAGCGCCTCACTCAGCGGAGCCGGAACACAAGAGGGGCCATGACTTTGCTGAAAGTACACAAATGGCCGCATGTCTGTATCAGCTTTAGCCACCTCATTCACGCTGAATAACTCAATAATAAACTCTCGCCTGGCCCCTTAGACCCTGGCAGCAGAATATAGACAGACAGTCCCCAAAGTGCGGGTAGGGAAAGCAATTTGCTGCCCAATGGATTCCTCTGTGGCCGATAATTGCCTATTTTGTCCACGGCTATAAATTAATCTAGAAAATTAATGAGGTTGATGAAAATTAATCGAGATGTGTGGGCGGGGGCGCTTGGGGTGGCATGGCGTGGAGTTGTAGGGGTGTGCGGGGGGGGGGGTTGTGGGGTAGGGTATTCAGGGCTTAATTCATTTGGTGTTGTCTTCCTGACAAGTAAGTTCCATTCCCGCTGTTACCGCGGAGAAAGATTGAGTCCTCCATGGTAGGGTACAAAAAATTCACTTTCATCACTTGAGTTAACTGTGGCTCACTGCTGGTTTTGATGGCTTTTATTTTCAAGCAACCGATTGGTCCCATTATTGAAATAGGCCTTCATGGCTTTTTTTTCCAATTAGTTGGGTAGTTTGATTGAAATCAGGAATGGGGGGGAAGAGGCATTCCGATGAGGTGAAATTACAACAAATGAATTGAGTTAATTCACCCCAAGCTTGTCTAACTTGATGCTTCCCTTGTGCTGTTAAAAAATACAGTCACTTTTATTCAAATTGTCGACTCAATCCATCAGCTAGAGCTTGAGTGTGACCTTAAAGAAGCTAGTTGGATGCAAGGACACAAGCCCTTCATCATCACTGCCATTAAACTAGCAGCAAAGGAACCAGTAATGGTTTGGCAAGAGTGAAGAGGGATAGTCTGTCAAAGCATTCCCAGGACACCAAGACATTCAACCATTATATCACATTTGCATGGCACTTTGCAATTAGCAACTATGATGTGGATTAATAATGGATTAGCAGAGTATTTGTACTGTGGATGCACTTGCTAATGCTTGAGATAATCAATTTGTATCCATGTCCTTGGAATGTTTGTCTTATCATATCGAGGCTCTTAATTAAGCTTTTTCATGTATGCGGAGCAAATCAGGGGCTGGCTACAGTGGCAAGAGACACTCACCTTTTCGCCCCCCTTGTCTGAGATGCCCATCTAGACCAAACTAATACAAATATAATTTATCAGAAGGCTATTCTGTTGCAGAATATCTGAAATGTGAACTTGTGCAAAGAAGTGTGCCTGCCATGCAGTCAAACAAACAACCATTATATTTGTCCATTTCTGCTGTCATTCCTTGTATCTTCTGTCCCAGAGACCAAGGCTTTCCACACTCAGCCTTAACTACACGGACAGAACTTCTGAGGATCCTTGACAAGGGAAGCGAAGAAGGCAAGCATCACGCCTTTTCAAACCCACGTTTGATGTGATCTGAAGCTCACTACATGTTAAGCTACCATGCAGAGCGGGGTGGATGCGTGTGGATGGGGCCAGGGAAGGCGGCGGGCCACTAGTACAGACAGCCCTGCTTCAGAGGCCCCTGTGATATACACTGAAATATAACCGAGTAAACAAGGCTGAAAGGGAATAGCTAAACATGATCTCGAGAATGTTATGTTTGCATGTGAGTATGCGTATGTGTGTACTTGCTAACTCGCATCCATGCCAAATGTGGGTTCCGATGTGCATTACTGTCAGATGCACAGGCCCTAAACTGTTTACCAAACCTAAAATAGTTTATGGGTACCACTGCATTCTCATTTTGTGTGAGTCAAAGTACATAGGAGGGAAAAGGCTAACGGGTAACAACGATGGCATTTATACGATTCTCCAACTTGAGTCAGTGCTCACTTGAAGACCCTACTAAAAAAATAACAACAGTAACAAAATCACAACTATTTAAACATTTGGTGTGAATTACACAATCAAAAGTTGTTTTAGCAGTGCTCTACTGAGCTACATGGGAGGAGTGCTAGGGGTGAGGGTGAGTGAGAGAAAGGGGGTAGGGAACAGGGGCAAGAGGACCACAGCAATCCACACAAGGGGATTGTGGCTCATTTTACTGGGTGCGCCCGGGGTGGGGTGAACTGGGTAGTTTCCGGTGGCCCGGTGGAGATCGACGCAGGAGGGCGGGACTCTCCTGGAGACCGCCTCTCAGTCGCCTTCAAAGGGTGGTAGGTGTGGCAGGTGACGGTTTTAACCACCTTGGTCACCTGGATGTGGGGTTCATTGGGGTGGGGTTGGATGGAGTTTAAGAAAACAGGTCATTATTATGCTGAAAGAGGCACTGAACTCTTTCGAGGCGCAAGCGATATGTAGGTGGTGCTACTGGCTCAGCAGCAATTTAGCGGCTCTCTTTGACATCTGGCTTTTGAGTTAATAAGTACGCCTCTCTCCACCATAGGGTTTACTCCCCACAGTCTCCTGGGAAGTTTATTTGTTTGTGTGGTCTACCTCCACTCTCATTACCTCCTATCTACAACCAGAAAAAAAAGGAAAGGAGTGCTGTGTTTATTGGTCCACTCAACCACTTTCCAAGAATACAGCTAGGCTATGACTCCCTCCTTCTGCCAAGAGTGAATAGAGAGAGACCTGGAGAGTGGCCAAGGAGACGCAGGGCATGCTGGGAATTGACGGGTGGGTTTGGAGGCTGATCTCATTAGCGGTAGACGCGCATGTGCCCGCACACACACTGAAACCCTTTCATTAACGCACACTCACAAACAAGTAGCATTTACATAAGTACAGAAACTCAAATCAAACATGGTTATTTCGCTGATAATGACAGGGAAATCTTAATTGCTTCTCGAATTAATTGGCTTTGTCAACCTCTCCCTGCCAAAAAGTAGATATTAAAATTGAAGCAATAAGTAACTCAGCTGTGTAAATCAACTAAAGACAAAGCAAAGACACAAGAAGACATTTATGTTTTTCAGTTTCTGCCTGATGATGATTTGGTAGAGAGCCCGCAACCCCAAGACATATTTCATTTTTCTCTATTAGTCTCTCACTTTGTAGTGTCACAACTGATGTAATGTAATGCCACAGCCATGACAGATATATTAGACCCACACAACAAGTCTGATGGGGCAGGCATTTAAATTGGGTGCCTAATTCATTTTGCTTCCCAATATGTTTGGCTGATAATCCATTGCGAGGGAAGAAAAAACTGGCAACTCCATCCAAAACATTTGATTTGCTTTGTTTACGCTAGTTCTGTCCACCCCCCCCCCCCCCCCCCCCCCCCCCCCCCCACACCCCTACTCTTTGATGAAAGGGTATGTGTGTGTTTGTGTGTGTGTGTGTGTGTGTGTGTGTGTGTGTCTGCCACGGACACTCCTTCTCATACTGTAAACTATAGATTTTCATCTGCATTCTATCAACACCAATCAGAGGGCATCTGTTTGAAGATCGGCCTGAAAGTGAATCTGATTAGCTGTTCAACATGACACAGCCTTTCGTCTCTTCCTCCCACAGGACTGCCCTTCTGTCTCAGCCCACTCAACACCAATGATTACTCCTGCATCGCTACAGTCTTTGTCTGTGTGCATGTATGTGAATGTGTAGGTGTGTGAAAAGCATTTATGGGGCAGGATAGGCTAGTGTTTGCTAGTCTAGGGCGAACAATAAAACCATCTGCTTAATGATTTATCATGATAAATAGTAAATATATGTCTGCATTTGGGTGTATAATGGCATGTTTTCAATGTATGTGTGAATGTAGGTTCCTGTGACGTATCTACGTACATTTCCGTGGTGGTGCCACATATCCCCATCCCTGTGCTTTGAACAGATCTGGGGGGCGTTCGGACTATCGCTGTGTGAGTGTCACACTGCGATACAGGGGGATTAAGACAGGCTTTTTAATTACAGTCCCCACTGGGCCCCACAGGAGCTGCTCTGCTGCAGGGCTGTCCTCTGGGAGCCCCTGGCAGCCCGTTAGCGTAGCACTGAGCCAATGTTGCCCCTTTGCAGTTCTACCGTATGGGCTAACAGCTTAGCAGACCGTAGACGCTGCTGGTATGTTTTCATAGATAGAGACGCTAGGAAACGGGAGCAGGAGTTGGAGAGAGAGAGTGATAGAGAAAGAGAGAGAGGGATATTACGTGCAAAAGAGTGAGAAGAGAAAGAAGAATCCAGGATAATCCAATAGGTGTGAAAAAGCAAGCAGGGAATGAAGGTCTAAAATAATTGAATATTTCGCATTTCTCCCACTTCAGAGAACTGACTTTTGCAGTGCCGCACAATGCAAAATAAGGCATCAACGTAGCAAGGTTGAGCATGTTTGAGCTGCATTGTGCTGTGGTATGGGGCGCGTACAAAATGGCGGCGCAAGTGACCTCAGCCAAAGTGATGTTGCATAGCGTAAAAGGAAGTCCACTCACCTTGGCGTTAGCCGACACATCCTTACATAGAGACAGTGAAACACAGGCAAGACGGCAAATCAAGAACAGTGATCCACCGAAGCATAAGGCACCAACACCAGCCACACAATTATACACTAACCACATGCAAACAAACAGACCTCCTCCAGACCTGGGCTGGGGGATTATGAGATTAGACGTTTTTAAGAGTAGCCCGAGAGTGGTTCGGGTGTCATGCTGTTTGGAAGCTGTAATCCACCGCCATAACGGTGTGCAATATTCAAATAGATCAAAAGGGATTTCCTCACTCTAACAAACGTGAAATTCTCACTATGTACTGTGAACGAGGCTCTCTGCGTGGCTGGTTTCACAACATTGCTAATTGTTTTCTTCCAAACTCAAATGTGGACCCTGCAAACCATAACTTGGACGCTAGTTATTCCCTCACACATCCACTATTTATGTTTTAGCATCCAAATGCAGTAATTAAGTGGTCCGGTCTAGCTCATCTTACCGGAGTTAAGGGTTCAATACCAAAAGTCCAACCAGTGATAAGAATGAGTACCCTCACTGCATTGTAAGAAACATCGTATAAAAGCATCCACCAAATGGCATATTTGTATACATGTTCAGTGTTTTCATTCAACCATATGGATTTGCATATTAGATATAAGCACTTGTGAATATGCAATTACTGAATGGCAAACAAAAAGCGTGATGTATATGTGCAGAGCAGAACATGGCATGGAACCTTCCCTTTCACTTCATGAAACTGTAAGCCTTAGCCTAAGCCTCACCCAACACTAATGGTAGTCATCTACCTTGGTTTCAGTGCGTCTTGTGGTGCCATCATCGGAGGTGACCACGGAGACGTGGGAGGTGGGGGTGCCAGGGTCTTCCTCGATGGTGACCGTTTCCTCCACCACCTCCTGGGGCTCCTGCATCATGGCCAGGGATGTGGCGTTGCTGGGACTCTGCTCCTGGTCGAGGAAGAGGAGGAGGAAGAGAAGAGGAGGAAGTTAGTGGGTTGAGCTTCTTATTTGTCTTTTCTCAATCACCTTTGCATTGATAGAAACCGAAACATTAAAGGCCACATCATTGAGATTTCATACATTTGGTAGTTTAAATGACAAAGTTTGGTCTACAACCAAAATCCACACCTTTTTTTAAATTCACATTTTAAACCAAAGCTCAAAACACAGACTTAGGCACACACACACTTTTCAGTAACTTCAACCATCGTATAGATAAAACTTTATCCGCTAAATCAAACTGAACGGATCAAAATGACCCAGAGTCTCCAAGGATGTAGAAGAGGAACACTCAACTGCAGTGTTGCGAGCGGGTCCTCAACCCCTCCTGAGACCTGGAAATGGATTGCTTTCTTCCAAGAGGAGCTAAAGCCCAGAGGACTCATACTTTGTAGGGAGACCATACATAATAAAAGAAAGGGTCTTTGGAGGGAGAAATAAAAGCAAGTGTTTCAGCAAACCCCTGGCCCCGCACTGTATGTTTATACATCAGAAGGCTTACTGGGTAGTTTCATACTTCAGAGAGATTGGATACAGAAGGTAGCCATGGCACTGAAGACCAATGCCCATATGTTGATGACAACACTCTTGATGAAGGGGAAAAGGGGACTTGCTGAAAACTGAAACCACATTAAAACCAAGAAGAGGTCAAATCTGGAGCAATAGGAAGGGTGGGTGAGAAATAGGAAACAAAACTGTGAAAAAGCAAAGTAAGCAGAATACACTGCATTTTAAGATAATTCTGTATTTTCTGCACTTTATTCTGCCTGGTCACAATTATGAGAACTTTTTCCACATGTGTTTGCTCAACAGTGTGAATGACATTTAGTGGCATTCCGTTTTTGTGTTTGACTACTTCGCACACAGTATTTTAATGCATTTATGCAATTTTCAAGCCTGTAATTACAGGAAATAGCAAGAGGTCGTTCTAATCAAGGCCCCTTTCTCTCTAAACCAATTCATAAGAGGTTCGAAGGTGAAGAAGGAAACAGAGTGTTTGGGAAGATAAAACATTCAGGAAAACAAAAGAGTAAAAGGATTCAAGGGTAGGATGATCAGTAAGACAGACAGGGTAGCACGGAGAGCCTGACGTTTTCTGCTTGGTGTGCCGGCTTGCTGGTACACTTAAAAGTCTCTTACAGAGAACAGTGCAAATGAACCAAGGCTTTGAAGACGCTATCAAGTGGACATTTCTCCATCGATTGGCCAGCTATTCTGGCCTTCAAAGCCTCACACAGTCCTCATTGATCTGCAGTTTGTCTTCCTGATTAAACCAATTTCACAAGTCTACACTTTTTTTTAAATATATCTTTAGCCCTCTGATCCAACAATCTTAAGGCCCCTAGGCCTTGTTGTGTATTAGTTGAACTTGGGAAAAGTTTAAATAAGCAAAACCAAACTCCCTCCAATATGCCATTGCTTGGTGTCAAGGAGCCCCCACTGTAGAGATAATAGTGTGATTATTTAGAGCTTCATAGAAAGAGTCCCGGGTGTCCAGCTCCAAACCGAATCACTTCTTGGGTCAAAAAGCGAGCATGCACAAGGAGACAAGGTGAGACAAGGAGGAAATGAGGCACTCTCAATAGTGTTTGGCACTCAAACGCAACTTGTGTAAATTGCGCCTAAGCCAGGGTGGATGTATGAAAAAACTGTTTGCGCTAGGTTTTTGTTGCCTCTATCACTTTTAAAATCAACCAATGTTTTCTGCATATTTAAATACTTAGACCTCTACTGTGCTACACTCCTATATCTTTTCAACTTTTCAGCACAGCAGAATTCCCTTTGATCGCGCTTTGCATAACCTTTGGAGGATCAGCCATTAAAACAACAACATGCAGGAGGAGCACAATATCCTACACCAGCCTACTACACACACAGCCACTTGAAAGAGCTTTTTTTAGAGCGAGAGAGAGATAGCACGAGAGCGAAGTCAGGGAGGAGGGTCTTCTGCGGTGTGCTGACAAACTGGCTTCTTAATCGGAGAGTAATGGAGCGGCAATGCCTGCCGTTCTCTCTCTCTCTCTCTCTCTCTCTCTCTCTCTGTCTCTCTCTCTCTCTCATTTCGACTCACCAAGCAAGCGAGAGTGGAGTTTTACTCGTTCCGTTATGGGCTTTGAATAAATGATTAAAAACTGTCTGGCCAAGGGGTAGCAAGGCCGAAAGAAAAACCTTATAGAAAACAAGCTGGAGAGAGTGCTATGAGAGAAAAAGAGCGAGAGAGTGGGGGAGGGGGGGAGAAATCAGGACGGGAGAGATAAGGGCAGAGGCCAAGCTTTGGTCAGGGTAAAGAGAAGTAGAATACACTCAATTAAAGGATGACCTTTGAGAGATGAAAGACAAAATGTTCAAAGTGGCACAGCGGAAAAAAAGGTCTGTTGGGAGCACATATATGTCTACAGAGAGGCCTTGTGTGAGAGAGACCCGCTGGGGGTAAGAGGAAAGGCAGAGCCTCCTGGTTAAAAACTCCATCTCAACCAAAGCAAGACCTAGTCATTTTCACTAAGCATTTGTTGTATTAAACAAGACATGCCAATTTGCTTGGGAAAAGTAACGCAGCAATAGGTAGAGGTCCCTTCCACAATAAATAATACATACATTTACAAAAATGTACACCAGTTATGGCTCTAAAGACTCAATTTATAGCACACAGGTCTCATAAACCCTGTCTGATACCAAATACCAACTCTTTAACGACTTTAAGCCCAGCTAAATCACAAGGCACTGAGAAATTGGCCCAATTACAAAGCACCACTCAGCGTCAGCAAAAGCTAGCATAAACGCTAAGGAACAGGATGGCTTGACTAGACAGACCTCTAGCATTGGTTCCCCAGCAAGAGAACGGAGATTTGCCGTGGAATTGTAATACAGCTGTCACAATGTTTGCTACTCTATGCAAGCTATATAGATAGTTATTGTTCAAAATCAAAAGGTCAGGATGACCTACCACAGCATTCCAGTGTGTACCAAACATAAATTATGAAATGGTTGTATTTTGTTACCTAAAGATGTCCACCAGCTTGACAGATGCCATTACGCGATGTCACAGAACATATTTCATTACACATGTACCCACAAGGCCAAATTCTCTTAAATGGAATGGATCAAACACATAACGGAGCGAAAGAAGAGGAGAGGGAGGTGGAGGAGGACAAAGGCAATGGATGAAGTGATAGAGAGGGTGTCGATTAGCAGAGGCCCGCTAGCTATCTATCTATTCATGGTCATTCATCAATGGGCTCAACAAGACGCTTGCTGCTGTCAGAGGAGCAGCAGACAGGGCAAAGTCAGGACCAAGAGCACAAGTTGGACATGGTGCGTGTGTGTGTGTTGGTGTGGGGTGCATTTGTGTGATGTTTGTGTGCGTGGGGCTTTGTGTATGTGTGTCTGTCTATGTGTCTTTGTGTTTTTGTATTTTATGCATGCATGTATGTGTGTGTGTGTGTGTGTGTGTGTGTGAGAGTGAGTGTGTGTGTGTCTATGTATGAGTGTGTGTGTTTGGTCCGAGCCACATTTCGACCATCATTTTCACCTCAGAGGACGTGTCATTTGAGAAGGTGTAAATCCGTTTCCAAGCCCTGACCATAAGAGCTTCACTTCTCACTCACCAGCCTTTTTCCTGGATGTGTTAGAGCTGCTGAAGAACCTGAATCCTGGAACCTTTGAACCTTAGAGAAACAGTAGTCTACTAGAAATGACTCCAATACATTTCCTCTAGAGCCTCATCCTCGAATACAGCAGTGGCAGGAATCTTCTCACGTCTCTCTCTGCACACATTATATTGACAAGCTTCAGACATTACGTTATTTGTACTGCTGACGTTATTTTTCGCACGAAGATGACACATTAGAGTGCAATCCCACCTTGCATGGCATAGACACAAGCACACATGTTGACATACACACAAATAAAGACATGTACACATACAGATACGCACACAAAAGACTTAGAGACATTCACATATGTAAAGACACGCAAACACATACAGGCAGACGCACACCATATACATGGAGGAACACACACAAATGCAAAGACAACCAAACACACACACAAATAAAGAAGGAAACACAGTAAGACACATACACACAAAGAGATACATACAGTCAAACACATACAGGCCAGACCCAAACATGAATGGAAACACACAAAGGTAGAGACCAAGAGGCAACCATGACCGCCTGTCTGTGAAGCCCATCCGGAAGCGACTCACGAATAGTTCATGTCTACATGTCAACGGCCTCTAGGTAGCTTGCGGTGGTTGGAAGCAAAAAGACACCATTGTAAGTCATTGGGAAATCCTTTCGATAATTCTCATAAACTAAAGCGAATACATTTATTTTTTCAATCATTTAGAATCTCAGTCCATTTCCATATTATACATTTTTAGATGTCTCGTTTGACAGTTTTTTGAAGGATTTAGTATAAATGACTTTTGGTCATAGACTAGTGCAGGCAGCCTTTCAAATCCTGACCTCAATGTGCCAAATATGGATCGTTTGCGCTACTGGTTGAAAGAAATCTCAAGCAATGGCGGCTCTCAGAATGTGAAATCGAAAGCTTCATAACGGTTGTGTGTAAACCAACAGGTGATCACAGACACCATGTCCATATTTTCGACAGTCTATATGGTACAGACAGAGACACACACACACACACACACACGTACACTTTCTTTTCTGCTGCGCAGGGCCAGCAGTCATTACATGCCACTTAAACAATTAATCCCCCGGCACCGCCTGCTACCCGGGCTACCCTGATGAGGTCGTCACGTTTCCCATCAGCCCTCTTTGGCCTGTGATTTGACTGCCACCCTGGAGTCATATGACTAAGACAGACCGGCCGGGTGGGACGATTAGAAGGAAGAGTCCGTGCGTGAGAAGGACATCATCGCCGATAAGACACAAGGCTTGTTTGTGGCTGGGTTTCCTCCAAATGCAACAGGAAAGGGTTGGGACAATGTGTGGGGTTGGCCCAACATGGTAAACACACACACACACACACGGATGGATGGTTGTGCTCACAGCAGGTAGTCAAGCCAGGGCAGACAGTTAGCACCCATCTCCGGTTCATCCAGGGCACCAGCCCCAGCTGACAGGATGCGGGTCCATCGTTGTCTATGCATTTTTATTAGATTTTTTGAGCCAATACCGTTTAGTCCTGTGGTGCTTTTTCCTGCTATATTTTTTCATGATAACTGTTGATACTTTGGAAAGGCTCAAACCAGTGGAGGAAATTGAAACACTCCCCCCCCCCCCCCCCCCCCCCACGCACACACACAGACGCACGCACCCACAAATACTTAAGGGGGGAGATCCAAATCCCTGACGATGCAGCTGGGCATGATGGGGCTTTAATCTTCTCTTCTCCGCTGACTGATCCCTCGCCAAATCTGGGGCCCTCTCCATTTCACGCTTGAGTTCCTGGTTTCACAGGCCTGCCTGCGTCCTCCCAACCCCTGTAGACTGCTTTCCTCTTTTTCCTCCCAAAATCCCCACCAGCACCACCAGCACCACCTCCATCACTACCTCCGCTACCGCCATCACCACCACCGCTATCCCAACCTCCGCTACCTCCATCACTACCACCACCACTACCTCATCACCAACTCCCCCACCTGCATAAATACATCACCACCACCTCCATCACTACCTCCGTCACTTCCATCTTGACCACCCCCACCTCATTCACTACCCACCACCATCACTACCTCCACCACCTCATTCACTACACACCACCATCACTTCCATCACTACTCATCACCTCCATCACTAACACCACCCCCACCTCCATCACTACAAACACCACCTCCTTCATCACTAACACCACCCCCACCTCCATCAAAACAAACACCACCTCCTTCACCACTACCACCACCACTTGCATCACTACCACTACCTCCATCACTACCACTACCTCCATCACTACCCCCTCCTTCACCACTACCACCACCACTTCCATCACTACCACTACCTCCATCACTACCTCCTCCTTCACCAGCACCACCACCACTTCCACCCACTCTAGGCCCTCTTTGTTCCTTTTGTCCACCTAGTCCAGAGGCATGAAAATGGGGCTTGGTTTGGCGCTGTAAGGGCCGGGCCCCCGGAGAAAAGGGGGACCACCTCTGGGTGTCACTCACTAAACAAACACACCACTAAGTCCTCCAGGAGTGGTTGGAGCTTAGAGCGGGCCCCCGACACAGGACATAGGCCGCCCCCATTCTCCCTGCGACAGACCAGCGACAGATGGGGAGGAGGAAACCCAGCTTAAGCCTTCTGCAGCGTTCCATAGCTCTCTAATCTCTGGAGGGAGGATGGGGTGCTTGGTTTTCAGGCAGGATTCAAACTTGGCTCAGCACTGTTCTGAAACTTTTTCCGGGTAATATTTCACATATGTCGACAATTATATAGCACACACACACAAAAGCATTTGCACAGAAGGAATAAAAAGAAATATATGCAAAAAGTCACACACACACACACACACACACAAACATACACTCACACACACAAACGCACACACGCAACATAAGGGTTCATCACTGTTTGCCCAGAACCAGATTGGGAATGAATATGTAGGAACACTCGGCAAAAGAAAATGTTCCACAAACGTTCCGGCAGGGGATAAATCACTCCTGCATATTTGGTGTAAAAAAAAAATATGTTTAATAATTCAAGATGGAGGGAGGGAGAATGAGACGGAGACAGTGAGAGAAGAAAAAGGGAGGAAAAGCAGTGGAAAGAGGAGCAAGACGAGACAAAGTAGTGAGCAAGTCCCCTTCGCAGTGGTTGGGAGAAAAACATCGGGACAGGGGGTCAACGCCCCCTGTTTGTTTGAACAGTGGGCGAGGTACGTCAGCCGAGACATGGAGAGAGACAAGGGGAGAGAAAGAGAGAGAAAGAAGGGAGGGATTTGTCACTGGAATGGAATATTAGTGGTATCAGGCCTGCAGCCCAGGGTCAAGGAGGTGATTAGTGGAAGGGCGGTTGTGATGATGAAATAACCCCCCCATCCCTCCATCCCTCCCTCCATCTCTTCCACATCTTCTGGCCCCCCCTGGGATCATGTCTCTGTGGAGTATTTTTGTGTTGTTGTTTTTTCAGAGAAGAGGAGGAGGGAGATCACATCACCAGAAGCTAAGTTCATGGGAGGTCAAGGAGGAGGTCTGGGTGTCAGAAAGAAGCGAAGGCATGTGTTCCACTTCCTGCCAAATTTCTCAATCCCTGCCCCATCCTCCTCCTATCCTCCTCTCTCTCTCTCTCTCTCTCTCTCTCTCTCTCTCTCTCTCTCTCTCTCTCTCTCTCTCTCTCTCTCTCTCTCTCTCTCTCTCTCTCTCTCTCTCTCTCTCTCTCTCTCTCTCTCTCTCTCTCTCTCTCTCTCTCTCTCTCTCTCTCTCTCTCTCTCTTCCTAAGACAGACCTAGCTCTGGCTGTGCTGGGTAACACGTTTCAGTGGAATCTGTAGACAAGTGTTTTGAATTAGGGAGATGAGGGGGGAGACAGTCAGGGTAGAGTGTATGTGTATGCGTGAGTGCGTGGAAGGGGGGTTGTCAATGCATGCATTTAAAAGAGGAATGCTAACAGGCGTGTAGCTAGGCCTACTAGTGTTAACTGAGGCACGTACATGTCACTGTGGGGTGATGAAGGGGAGGGCAGGGAGACAGGGAGGCAAGGGGTGCTGTCAGAAACCAGGGCGGTAATGCTTTGGTTCTTGCAGGCCACACCCACAGAAACCACAACAAACAAGCCCACAGCCTGAAGCTCCCCTATCATTCAGTATGTCATCACAACACAAGCGTGTGTGTGTGTGTGTGTGTGTGTGTGTGTGTGTGTGTGTGTGTGTGTGTGTGTGTGTGTGTGTGTGTTGCTATAATTCTTTAAAGAACTTTTAAAATAAAAACGACTATTCACTTTTGTTTAAACTTTATCAGCCTCAAATGTTCAGCACCGAATAAAGTCTGTGACTGGTAGCCAGACACACCAGACAAGCCATGCAGCGCCAGAGAGGCCTCCGCTTGACTCTTGACGGCCCAACATCGGCTCCTGCACCGGAGGCGCTGGCTTGCTGGATGATAACAGAGGGCCTTTCCAACATTCCAGGGAAAAATGATTCCCTCTGTCCTGAGTTCCACAAGTCCTCTCTGAGCCAGGACTAGGTCCCCCGAGAGCTCTATCTCTCAGAGTGGGGTTCACAGACAGGACATGCTTACAAAACACAGAGAGAGAGAGAGAGAGAGAGAGAGAGAGAGAGAGAGAGAGAGAGAGAGAGAGAGAGAGAGAGAGAGAGAGAGAGAGAGAGAGAGAGAGAGAGAGAGAGAGAAGGGGGAAGAGAGGAGAGAGGGGGGAAGAGGGATTGAGATAGAGAAAGAGAGAGACAGAGGGGGGGTAAGAGAGGGGGGAAAGAGGGATTGAGAGAGCGAGAGACAGAGAGAGACAGAGAGACGCCCCCGTCATCCAAGGACCCAGACCCGAATGCAATAAAATGCGTTTTGTGCATTTGTTGAACTTCGCCAGTCTTCAACCAAGTAGAGAGAGGGGGTGAGAAGGAGAGGGAGAGAGGGAGAGAGGGATCGGGTCACAGTCAAGACCCTAACATATCTATCGGACTGCCTTGCTGCATTGGCGTCTCCTCTGAATGAGGTGAGATGGAGATTCCTCTGCATGTGTATGGGGCCTGGCAGCTAGGCCTCCTTATGTGTGTGTGTGTGCTAGAGACAGAGCAAAGAGATAGAAAGGGAAAGTCTGAACAAGCGGGAGGGGGAGAGAGAGAGCCTCTCCCTTTAGGATCACTTTCAAAGCCGCCAGCGGATCATGAATATTTAAGCCACAAGGCTATCTTAAATCTAGTTTTGGTACCCTGCTTGTTAATTTTTTTGCATGGTAAATTATGAGTAGGATTACATATTGAACAAGTAATGCCATAGTCAGCGTATACACAAATAAATCTCTGCTTTGAAGCCGCTGTGCACACACCACAAGAAATGTCTTACTCTCAACAATTAGGATGGATGAATAACATATTACATATACAAATATATATATATATATATAAATCAGGGGATGCTGCAATGCCAGTGATCGAGGTCGAGCATCGGCAAGCATTTATTATGCATGCAGAGCGAAGCTGCGTGGCTGCGCCCAGACAGAGGAGCTGGCAAACAGGCTGGCTTCATGAAGAAAGGCTTTTTTACACCCTTTGAAAACTCCACTGTCTAATAAAGTCCTCCCTCAGCCCTGCAGAGTTCCCATAGGTACTCCACTGGTCTTTGTTTTATTTTTTCCACTCTCTCGATATTTCCCCACGACAACGTTTGTACTTGTACTACGTATTTTTCCTTCCGGAGAATGTTTTATTCAGATCGTAGTTTCGCTCTGCAGGTGGGCTTGAAGGTAGGGTGGGACGGGATGAGAGGACGGTTTAGGTAGTAAGAGGGGATGGATGGGGTAGTAGGTTGTGGGTGCAGCTGGTTGGTGTTGTTGATTTAGGTGGATTATCTCTGCTGCACGAAAGGCTGATTCCCAATCTTCAGGAACCGCCTCACACTCAATGGGCAGCGCGGTCGACAGTGGGACAGACATCCAAAATATATTTAAAAAATGCAGATTGACATTCTCATCCTCGCCTCACTGCTCCGTTCCCTCGGTTTGATTCATTTATTGAGCTTCTTTTCAGTTTTTTTTAAGGCTGTGCAACAGGAAATGCTGACTGTTAAGAAAAATCTTAAACTGTCTCAGTCAACAGGATTTCTGAACCCAAATCCTCCTGCTTGGCTGCAGGGAAGTGACGACAGCTGACCGACACAGTGGAGTGTCCCATTAGCGGCCTGCGCCCGGTCCTGTGGTTTGGCAGTTATCCTCATCATCACCAGCCGGGAGTCTGGGTTAACCAGGGGAGGACCCTCCACTCAGGAAGGAGCTCTCTCTTTCCTCCATGTCCCCCAGTTCTTCTGAGCCAAAGATGGGTGAGGCACTCTGCTTCTAATCTTTATTTAGTCCGGACTACATTAGCAATGTTGTCTGGATGTCAATGTTGTGCAACAGTTATGCTTCTGTGCTTAACAGAGTTCCAACATCTACTATACTGGGGATACACTATATTATGCAGCCCCCAAAAACAATATTTACTTTCAATAAAGTACTAAATATTACAAGAATATGAATGCCAGAGAAAACTGGCCATACCTTGGCCATATCACTGAAAGAACCAAGTAGCTAAAGTTGAAGTTGGAAGTACAGGGTGCAACATCAGGAGAAATGGGGGAAATCGTCTTAACAGCATTTCAAGACTTCAGGCAGTGGTATCCACATGATATTTCCACGGGCCTATGAGAGAATGGAAGATTATGGACATTGACGTGGACCAGAGCGTAACCCGAAGCGACAGCGTCTTCTCTGGCTAGCGCTGGCGTTTCATCATCTGCAGATTAGCCAGAAGGAGCAAGAGAGAGACAGACAAGAGACAACCAGGCCTTTCTGTTATTCCTTCACCCTCATCAGCCAGAGGATGTCAGCCATGTGCCGGCGGCCCATCTAATTACCCATGATTCTCAAAAGGGATTAAGCTTCCGACCGGGCCGCTCCCAATTCACTATCTCAACGTTTCCCCCCATAACCCAATCCCAGGCGTGATTACTTCAGCGGTGAAGTGGGGGTGAGGTGACCTTTACTGTTGTAGTGGAGCTGACAGCGTAGGTCACCTTCCTCCAGGCAACAGTCAGAAAAGCTAAACGTGTCGCTTTCATTCCAGGGTGCTTTACGTTCATGCATAGAAACATAAGAAAACATACAAAAATATGGAAATAAAACTGATTCGATGCCATATATAGTGCATCAATAAATACTGTACATAGTCTATATATACACCACAGATTCTAAATGGCTCACACGTTTCATGGACATGGCAGCTGGTGGTTTACTCAACAAAGGCTGGTGTCATCACCATTGTGTTAACATTGGGATCCTGTGTGTGTGCGTGTGTGTGTGCGTGTGTGTGTGTGTGTGTGTGTGTGTGTGTGTGTGTGTGCGCGCGCAAGTCAAGCTGTAAAGAATTCCAGTTCCAGGAGTGTGGACAATGTGTGTGTACAGTAGGCAAACTGTATGCAGACAGGAAGGAAGAACGGCTGCTCTCTTGCTTCTGAGATGTCTACCTGCTGAGGAATGTGCCGTGGCCCCACCCTTGCAGGGCTGACATCACACAGGAGCCACAGGCGAAGCTGGTACACTGCTTCAGCAAACAGGCTGGTGTGCTCCACAAAAATGAAGACACGCTGTAGAAGTAATGTATGTCAGTATCACTGTGAAGTGACTATTCCTACTGTTAGGGCTGTTCTTACTGCCACTACTACTGCTGTAACTACTACTACTACTACTACTACTACTACTACTACTACTACTGCTGCTGCTGCGACTGCCACTTCAAAATATGACATATTTAAAGTAAAGATGGCCAGATGCAAAGTGTCACGAACCAGGATCGACCTTGACAAAACAAACTAATATTAAGAGCCAAGGTAGAGCTACTGTGTCTGCATGTATCAGAGTCGTCAGTACGAAAGCAGGGAACTGTTTCCCACAGGTCTGTTCACCAGTATAACCTTGGTCTAGCTGGAGAAAATGGAATGTCTGCTGTGGTACAGAGAGAGAGGGAGAAAGAGAGAGGGACGGAGGGATTGAGGCCCATATCCTAGCCCACACAGATAGATTTGGGTGTAAGGGAGGGGATTCTTGTGTCTGGAAGGTCTTAAAATAGATTTTGGGGTGTGTGAGAAAATACTGCAGCCACAAGGACTATGGTGGGGAAATCTGGCCTCCAATCTCCTATTTTCCTTCCTTGTTCACTCTCTCTCTCTCCTTCTCAATCTACTTCTACTCGCCTCTCTCACCGTTCCTCCTCAACTCCCCTTTGCAGTGTAAAGGAGATCCCAAAAATAACTCAGTATAACCCACTACAGAGAGCTGCGACTGAGACTGAGACTATTTTCAAACACACATGCACGCACACACACATGAACACATGCATAAAAAGAACAAAGAAATATGCATAGCTGAAGCCATATAATATTTAACAATACACAACACTATTTGAGCATATTTTAGAATATTCTATTATAATAGATATTCAGACCCGGGCTCTCTAGAAGGTCCAAATATAATAGACAAGATAAAGTCCCAAACTTTAAATAATAGCAAGCTCAGAGTGACAAATGCAGTTATAACGTAGAGGGCCCACCACCTCCCTGGGAACATTACCCAGGGTTTCTTATTTTAACACTGCAACGCTAGAAACAAAGAAGAAATGCAAACTTTCCCCTAAAGCACCCCAGTCAGCTTTTCACGGTTTGGTACAGAGGTTACAAAAGCACGTCGCAGGCAGCGACAGAGGGGAGGGTGTGTGAAGGCAGCAGGAGGGAGAAGGACGGAGGAGGTGGAGGTAGGCGAAGGAGGAGGTGGGGGGAAGCATGGAGCGGAGAAACATCCTGTGCTATTGTGGCCCTCGCATTCTCCTCCTTCCTTTACGCCTGCGAGGGAATGTAATTTACCACACACGCACACAAGCGCGCACACGCACAAATACACACACACACGCACACACACACACACACACAAGCTTGAACCCATTAAACTCAATAGGTGTGTACAAAAAAGTCACTATACAGTACTCCACTATCATATTACATACAATATGAGTTTGTTTGCTTTATAAACAAAAGAAATCTATGGATAATTAAATATTGCCAATCTAGCGATAATTTAACATTAGAAATGTCACTGCTTTTTCAAAACTGCGATAGTAACCAGGGATGCTCAGGAGCATGTCAGCCAGGGCGGCTGGTTCATGACCATGATTGGGAGCAGGACATCCAACAGAGCCATGCTGCTACAGGGAGCTGCATGGCTTCCCAGGACTTTCCCTGTTGTTGTTAGCAACTAGCCGTGTGCAAATCAGCTGAACCACATTCACTTGGGCTCTGAGAAGCACCACCAGTTCATAATACACACACGCACATAGACACACGCAGACATACACACACTTCGTAGAGAGATAAAGTTGGGGTTTAAACAGTGTGTGTCACAAATAGGTTGTTACTTTCTGACTGTCAAACTGCTCGGAATTCTCACTGAAATAGCCCAAATATTGTGAATATTTTATAAACAAAATATAACTTCCTTCCCCAGTTGGGCCTCAACCAAATGGCTCAAATCAAACACTGTATTGTTATTTTCAAGACTAAAGACTATTAGTCCACCCCCCCCCCCCCCCCCCCCCCCCCCCCCCCCCCCACCCCAGGAACAAACAAGGCAATATGTCAAAATGATAGAGGAAAAGGTAAACCCATAATTTGGGAGCCCAGGAGCGGCGCGGAGAACAAAGACAAGCTGAGGAGAAGATGCACAAGCTAAAGACCTGAGCTCAAATCTGAGGAATGTATGAAATGGGAAACGGCCTGTTTCAGATTAGGACTTCAAGATGGAGAGAAAATAACCGTATCACTCCAGAGGGTCTTCTCTGTAACTCACCCCCAACCCAACCTCCCCCTAAAGCATTGAAAAAAAAAGAAAGTCTGGAAAATGTCTGCCAGAGTCAATAAATCCCAGAGACAACAACATGCCATGACAAAGATGACAGTGCACAATATAAATGGAGGTCATCCTAACGACGCACATCTCAGACTAAAACCCAACTCAAATTATCCCTGCCAGTTCTGTTGAAGATATACGCCTTAACCTTTTCAATGGTGATTAGCACCCAAACCTCATTAACAATAAAACTGTCAAACAAATGTTGTGAAGTCAAAACCCGCAAAAAACAGCAGCAAGACTTCACCATTGTCCTAAATATGGCTCCTTTCCTGTTATTTCAACATACTATTTAATGAAGTCCATTCCACACATTAACAGAGAATTGGAACAGTTCCAATCAAAGTCTGCAGCACATCACTGGCAGAGGAGACGAAAGAAACAAGGCCCATCAATTATCCAGGGGAGAGTCGGACAGCCCTGACTTATCAGTGGCCATTTAGCGAGTAACTTAAAGACCTCTCAACACACGAGGAGAGCTGCCAAATGGCATCCCTGCCCTGGTTAGGCTTCGGTCTAACGCACACACACACACACACACACACACACACAGGTAAGATCCTCCGTCAGTCAGAGGCCACCCCAACACAACCCCCACCACCACCTGCTATCCACTCTTACGTCCCTCACATGCCTATGGTCGTCCGGACAGAAATACGACATCCGGACAGAAGTACAACATTCAAACTGCATGCCAGAGTGTTCAATGTGTTGGTATTTGTCCAAATATAGCATCTGCCAAGAAAGCAAAGCGCAAACATGCTGCTGGACATCAGAGAACACTTCTGTGAAATTCCAGGCGCCATATGGTGACGAGGTGTTTCGGATCTCCAATATGGTCGCACGGCTTATGGCATCTTGCTACCTCGGCAAACAGTCTCAGTACTCGCTCTAGCAAGCGAAACAAGAACTCTACATAGCCACATAAACACAACTCATCTACCATTTGCTTTCGCGGTCTTTTCAATATTCCTTTCACCAGCATTCCCGGTAGTCCGGCTGTGGCTGACGGACGCTGAATTGTGTGAGGGGGAGAAGGCTGAGAGGGATTTCAGGGAGAGCTGGGGCTGCAGGAGGTATTTTGTGCACAATAACGGTCTGACAGAGTCTGACCAAGAGGAATGAATGGAACTGTTCACAGTTCCGTTTTATATCTGCCTCGCCTGCCAAAACCACATGAGTCAGTCATCAGACCTATTCAGAGACAACAAAATAGAGCATTCCTGAATCGCCCAGCAATGAATGAGCGAGACCGATCGTGTATTATGTAGATTGTAACAGCTTTTTGAGGGGTTTTCTTTAGAGAAAAGCTTGTGCTGACCTCGGACTGCAGCGGGAAACGTTACCTGCGTGGCGTCTAAGCCTCGTCGGAGAGGATAAGCGCGATGATCTGGCGTTCACGCAGCTAACCGTAGTAGTCAACAAGAGATGGCATCTAGAGAAACCGCTGGGAGCCGTTCAAGTGGGGACATTTCTGGAGAAACATCCAAACGGAAAACATCCACACATCTGACAGAGATTAGGGTTGTACCAGGCTCCCGAGAAATTAGTCTGCTTGAGTATTTTCACTTCATGGCTGTTGTACTGTGTAACACCTGCCAGTGCACCCAGTAAAGCAAAACATACAACCCCACACACACACACACACACACACACACACACACACACACACACAAACACACAAACACGCACACACCACAGAAAAGAAACTGAAACTGACATGAAGGATCAAACCCGCGTTAGAAGCATGTTTGATCTTGCAGGCCTGGAGAGAGAGGCATGAAAGGAATTCCATTCCTTCGTGACATAAAGTCCCCATGAGCCCGTCGCCAAATGGCGCCCAGACCGTGGCGCTCTGTTGCATCACCATCATCATCATCAGCGAGGCTGCCGTGGTTGTTTTAACCCGGGGAACAACGTGATGAGGGAAACAAGCCTTGCGGCGGACATGATGGAGTCTCCAGCAGCCCGTTAATGAGACAGCTCTTCTGGAGATGTGCGGTACATGAAGGTGACAGTTAGGGAGGGAGAGACTCATGTGTGGCTAATCGCACATCAGTTGGTACAAGCTAGTCAAAAGGCCCTTTTGGGAAAAAGTGACTGATGGGAATTAGACAAGATAGAGAGATACTTCAAAACCACGTTAGACAGTCCTGTGTGTACTGCTATACAGTCTACGCAAAATATTGTGTATACTGCACACACTAAACAATACCGTGGGAACTGTAGACAATACAAAGCACTGCAGTGCTTCAGCTGTTGAACCTCATGAAATCATAGTATAAGAAAGATTTATACGAGGCATCTGCACAATAGAAGTCTAAATGTGCATTTAAACTGGGCAAACATAAAAACACACACTTACACTGACACACACACTTACACACGCACCTGCATCGCCCATATGGTGGGACAGACACCTGGGGAAACCAACTTTGTAAATCATCATGTTGTGTTCGGTGATGAGACAGACACTGCATTTTACTGCTGAATGTTTTCCTCCCACACTTCCTCTACAGAATGTGCAGGGAGCAGAATACAAATCATCTAAGGTTTCCTTTGACAACAAATCTCAGGAAGGCCCAGGTGCTGCAATTTGGCTGCGGATCACCAATCCCAGGTCTCCGAGACACTCCAGGGGTTAGGGAGACCTCCGAACAGCCCGGCTCCTCTCACGAGACATGGGGAGGGGATTAGGGAGGCGAGACTACACAGTCCAGAGCCACGGTTAATTAGGTTTGCCAGAGAGTGCTGCAGAGAGAGAGAGAGAAAAGAGGGAGAGAGAAAAAGAGCAGACAGAGACAGAGACAGAGACAGAGACAGAGACAGAGACAGAGACAGAGACAGAGACAGAGACAGAGACAGAGACAGAGACAGAGACAGAGACAGAGACAGAGACAGACAGGAAGAGATCCCTGTTCACTATGTATTGCAATAGAGTGTAAGCAGCAGGAACTCATAGTAGCTTTCTTTTTGGAAAGGGACTCGAGAGTCACAGACGTCTTGCCAGTACTGCAGCCTGCAAGCCTCTGATTGTGACGGCATTGGCCTGTCATTTCAAACAGGAACTTGTGAGACACCACTCTGCTAATCATTGATTTTATTTTTCCACACCGCAACATGTAGGGCGACAAGAAATCTCTCACTTGTTGGAGGGGGATCCCTTGGATGACATTAAGAAGCCAGACTGTATAAAGAAAACACAATTAAAGACTGGGCCTTCATGAAAGAGAACTAATGATGATGAAATAGACTTTGGTCTTTGGCTCAAAGGCAGTAATAATGCATTATTAAACAGATGTGACAAAACAATACAAGCATTGTGGAAATATCAATACGCTGGGGGAATTGGATTTGGGGTTGGACCCCATGGCTTTTGCCTCAGAGGTTAACTGCTGGTTACTCCAGGGACGTGAGGGGCTGCGATCTATATGTTTTCCGGGCTCCAGGTCCAGACAGGGTCCAATTGGTTTTCCGAGTGGGTGGACATGTTGCGGTGAACTGCGGAGGAGTGACACGATGGTGGGTTGGGCTGAGGGTCCAGGCTGACGGAAAGGGTCACTGCCCTGCGACACCAAACACTGCCCAAAGTCCCTTGTGGCGGGAAAAAGAAACCAACTGACACCAACCCACCCCCAAACCACAGCCACAGTCAGAGGTGGTGTGCGATGGGACACAGAGCAAAAATAGGCTTATTAGATTAAGCTTTCCGTAACTGTAGCAGAAATATGTTGGAAAATAATTAAGAAATTTGAAGAGGTCTGTGAGGACAAGCCTTGTTTTCATAACTTGGGAGACTTTGCAGGGTTCAGTGAGCATTGCTCCACACATTCTTATTCAGTGGTTCAAAAACAAAGGGGCCATCGTAGCTCCATGAACTCAGGACCAAGAAAACCTATCGGTTACCATGACAACAATGATAGAAATGCATATCAAACTTAATCGGATGGCAAAGTTCACCTAAGGGAAAATATAGTTTGCGATTCCTTTGTTATGTCATTCCTAAGGAGAATAATTCAGAGCACAATTCTTCAAACTGTATTTTCCGTCTACAAGGTCTAGAGGCATTGGCACCAACATACATAAAGTCGTATTTAAATGGTTATTTACGTCAATGGCACTCTGGCTCATTGAAAAAAGGTTACCAATGGTTTTCTTGGTTGGATGAGTAGTTGACACAACATCCTACTCTGGTCACAGGTTAGAGCCCTATTTCAGTCTAATTTCATATCCCCTTGATCTGAGCTAAGTTGTTCTATAAACAGTGCCCGCCAATGCTCTTTGACACTGCTGGGGGAATGTATGAGGACATTTTGAACTGACACCTTCCATGATTCCAATCCAGGACGTTAAACACTGCACCTTGCAGCGGTGGTTGAGAGGGACCTGTCCCTCCATATCTACAGACCTTTTTAGTACAACATCACGCTCCACTTCACAACCAAACACACTCCAAACTGAGTACACGTGAGGGTATTCTGAGAGCCCTGGCATCCCACGGCAGGGCTACACATGCAGTTGAGGGTCATTAGACAGCTCAATGGAGCCTTCTGGAATGTGTGAGCGGGTTCATCGTCTCATTGTTCCAGAGTGGGTCCGTTGGGAATGGGCCACGCTCATATCAGAAGATGAAATGCGTTAACAATGCAGTGCCACAGCATGTAATGCCCTATGACAGTCCTTTCAGCCTGTCAATTCCTCCATTGTGCAAACCGTTGAACTGTACACGCCGACTGTGAGTAGAACTGGCACAGCAACAGCTAGAATACAGACTTTACCGTGCGGTTGTTGTAGGTTCTGTACTGGCTTGGCTGAACTCTTGCAACTGGTTATCAAAATGTTGTTTGTGGGTGGAGGAGCAGCTGCGGCTGGTGGATCGAGGGCTGGATGTAGCAACAGCCACTCCTGCCACACAGAAAGTCAGCTTACAGCGGTTTGGACTCTCCCTATATCTTTTTTTTTCTTCTCTCCTTATGTTTACGTATTTCTTCCCTCTGCGGACCTAAGCCGCCAGCAGTAACAGTCACCATTGTAAGGCTGTTGGGGGGCGGGGGGGAGATGCTCCATATTCGGACAGCTTGCGTGTTTTGAAAGGCACACCACTTATGTTCATACGCATACGCTCTTCACTGTGATTGATCAGTCAAAAGCATTTACGCGATTGCTGCAATGATTTGGATGGAACTCATAAACTCGGAAAACACACAAAGAAAGGAGGCGGGCATGGCATGAGCTCCTCGCTCTACCACATGTCAGTGTAATCTCAATTGCCGGCGTGGTTCATAGAGTGCCGCTAAAGAGCTGTCAGAGCAAACCATTAAGCCCAGAAGACAGCAGGAGACAGATGGTGCGCTGATGGAGGATCGATGCCCTGGCTAGCCTCCCCCCAGTGTTTCAGCAGTCGCTCCAGCAGCAGGAAATAGGCTAATCCCTCCAAAGAAAGTTCCAGACACACAACACCCACGGCTCTGTTTCTGATGCTGCTTGCTACCCAGACCATTAGGGTTGGTGATGTTTTGAACTGTACAATGAGGATGGTACTATAGTGTGTGTGTGTGGGGGGGGGGGGGGGGTTAAGTGCAAAAGTATTTGTTCCTGTGTTTCTGGTTGAGAAAGCCTTATGAGGACTTTGACCTCCCCCTCAGGGGCCCCTCTAAGAGGTCCCCAGCTGCAGAGCGCATTGGGTTGGGGGGCTACATACTCTTTATATGACAGTGAAAGAAAACCCAGTTCATTTCAGTGGGCCCCCCAGAACCGACATGCCAGGCCTGGTAGTCTAAGCAGTGGCAGTGCAAACAGAAATAGGGGGAAACTAGAGAGGGAAATCTCAATGAGCATCGTGATCAAATTTTGACCATATGGGCCTAATGTTCCGGTGAAAGCAAACTTTGTTTATTAATCAGCCACAGATTCTCCAAGGTGTCCCAGTCCCTTTGTTCTCTTAGTTTTTTACTTAGTTTTTTACTAAAACAATGGAGCACAATATTTCACAACATCCGTTGTTATCAAATCTAGCCAAAATACTGTACATTGCCTCATCAACTTCCATGCCAAGGGCATACTAATGTTAGAAAGATGAGCATGGGCTTATGATACGATGAGACTCCTGCCACATTCTACTGTTCCTTGAATCACTAAGTATTAGCTTTAGGGTCAGTATGTTACTTTACCCTTTTGTGTCCCCATGGTGCTGCCCAAAAACGGTCACATATGCAACTTACTCTCTACAGCCCTGCAGGCAAGCTCATTATGGAAGTGACATCTTCAAAAACCCAATATCCCCACACAGACAAAAAATCCCTCCACTAAAATAGAAAACACATGGATTCCCTAAGCACTGCTGACACACAAACAGATCTAACCTTTAAGATTTTCTTCAGCCAATGTAGACTGATATTAAACAAAGGGGGCTACAAAGAGTGGCTGGAAGGAAGGCTGCGGGCATAAGGGACTAAACTCAGCACCTTACAGCTGGGAAACAAACACCCACTACACTATCAGGCCCCAGAATTTAGTATATATGTTGTAGTGCTGTATGTATGTCTTACCCATTAGGTTTCACTCAAGGGCATACATTTGATGAGGTCATTGGTGTGGACAGGGGGTTGAGCAGTGGTATTATCAATCAAAATGATTGCTAGGGACAATTCAGTCATCCCTTAATATTGGGAGGGACACATCCCTACCACTCCTATCCAAACAAACACCCATGGCTTCATTGTTGATCGACAGCTACATTTATGTTCAAATGTACTTTGTATAGTAACTACTACCACTACTAGCTCATTATAGTACTTTCATGTCTGCCTTCTCTGTCCAACCTTTAACGACTCTTCAGCATTCTCTGAGACAAGAAGCTTTTTCAAAACATCTGTGTTGTTGCAGGAGGATGGACTGAGAGGACAGTGTTCATTGTCCAGGGTCAAGGAGTCTGAGAATCTCATTCCCACAGAAACAGGGTGACCACTCTTTAAAACCCATGGAACAACACTGAGTAAATAATCAGGGTGGCTAATTGTTTTGAATTGAATTTCCGTAGCCATCGGTCTCTGGGTTTTTTGTTTGCGTGTGAGAGTACAATTTCGACATCAGCTCAAAAAACAATTTAATTTGGTAATTTGACATGGTAAACAGAAAGGAATGGAAGCACCTAATTATGCATGTTCTCATTAACAACTCATTAGAGGTTGTTGGCATCCCTATGCATAATAGAGTCTGCAGAAAAACACAAATACAGGGGGTACTGCACAGAAAGGTAGCATAGCGCAAAAGCTACAACTAGGTAATATGCTGGCATGTATCTCTTCTTCTTTCCAGGGTTCCTTGCAGAACACACAGATAGGATGCCAAACTTCTCCAGACGGCACACACGTAATGTTGTAATCTTTTTTGCAGAGTAATGGATGTTTGGTGGGAGAAATGAACTACAGAATATGGCTGTGAACTACAGATTGTCAGGCTTGTGATGGCTCTCAGATGGCGTAATGTTTGGCATTGGAAAGATGAGAAGTGTGTGTGTGTGTGTGTGTGTGTGGGGGGGGGGGGGGGGATGGCTAAACTCTTGGCACTCATCAGAATAACCGACACCTAGTCTGTCTAGGAAAGGGAGCTGCGCCGTTTGCAAGGCATGGAAACGTCAACCTGTGAAAGTCATAGATTGTGTTAGATGTAACACAGTCGATGCACCAGATATCAGCACAGCAGATTGTGTGTTGAAAAGGTGTTGATATGACATGTCATATTGTTCATTAACAATAGGACTCACAGAAGGAAAACATACTGTCATACACAAACTATAAGTTAAGACAAATACATACATGGGAACAAAGAGGTTGAAAACACCTTTCATACAAACAAGAAATAGTTTGTATGTAATCTAACAGGGTCAGTACCCCTGATCATATGTGTAATACTGTTAATTAAGTGGTAATTCATAAAAAATAAAATGGTTTAAAAACCAATACTAATTTGGTCCAATGGACCTGACACTACATTTTGCACCATCCAGGGAAAGGACATGGAGGCTGTCAATGTTTAGGAGTGCAGCTGATCAGAGGTTTCGGCCCTGGTTAGGGAGGGATGATGAGGGGGGTTGGGTCCTAGTAGCGTAGAAAGGGGTGGGTGGGCAGCTGTTCACATGTAGCTGAAGGTCAGGCAGCTCAGAACTAAAAACAGGACCCAAAGCCAAGTAGGTGTCTGTGTGAGTGTTGGATTGGGTGTGGCAGAAGATACATGTCATACAGCGCAGTGTAACAGGCCATGCGATAAGAGCAGCCATGAGAATGGAATGGCAAACATGGGAAGCATGGGCAGTATGAGGAGGCTATACGATGTTCGTTGCCATTTTTAGACACTCTATCTGGACGAACACACACACACACACATTAGTATGGCACCTATCACTCCCCAGGCATCCAGTACCATATAATGATACTGTTGTTTGGTTGAGCACAGCACCCATCAATGAACACTTTCACTCTGAACCGGGGCCTCTATATATGTATATATATATATATATATATAATGCTATTGACACTTTTCCGGTCACTGGCCTTTCTGGCATTGTGTGTGATTCGCCCTTGACACAAACATACTGCATCTCATGCTCCAAATGTCTTGAAATATTGATTTGTGGGATGTACTGTACATGACATCATCGCCACAGCCAACCACAACAAAGCGACGACTGAATGAACTCTCAGGGCAAACAATCGAGTGAAAAGCGAAGATATAAATGCTGTGCATAAACACACAGATCGTCTTACCATCTTTCACAGCTTACAATTGGAGCAACCAGCTGTGACCAAGGACAGGTTTCAGTCAGTGCGGCTAAATCACACATTCAGTCTGAACAGCGGAAGCCCCTTTAGACCGGCTGCATCATTGATGAATCGTTTTGTTATGTACTTAGGCCTTCCTCATCGCAAACCGAAGAGCAAAAGTCTGCGTTCCCGAAGAGCGTAGGACTAAAGACCAAAGCCAGCTTATATTTAGTGCAGATGTGGTCTGGCTCGTGCAGGCGCAGTAATTAAGGGCTATGCAGTAATCTCCACTGGGCTAAAACTGTTTTAACTGTAAGCTGTGTTGCAGCAGAGAAGATCTCTCTCTGAATTTTCAGGCAGGGCTGCAGGAGTTTATGTATAGACTACTGGAGCACTGGAGAACTGACAGTGTAGTAGTTTGCAGGATGACTGACAGGATAAGAGATGCCGTGTTTAATGGGAGTTTATTGTGGGTAGGGTCATGGAGCACCAGCAGCCTTTCAACCTCGGGTTGCTAAAAGCCTTAAAAAAAACTTTATAGACTAAGCAAGGAGCAACACCCAAGCAACAACAAAAACCATAACCGACCAAGAGGCCATGGTGATGCATCTATTTAAGGAGCTTGGTAGGGGTCAACTTGTACACACTCTGACCCCCATCCCCCTCCCTGCCCTGACACACAGCCCCTGGAGGAGCAGGTGGTTCCTGGGTTGTGGAATGTACTGCTGGGGTTCAAAGGGTCACACTGAGTTATCAGCCGACCCTCAAGTATGCCAACCATCTCTCTCTCACGCATGTGTGCGGGTATGGATCGGGGGGGGGGGGGGGGGGGGGGGGACTAGACTCCATTTTGGTGGTGATTAATGGTGGATATCAGATCAGGCCCGAGGTCTTCAAAGATCGCCACGAACAACCAAAAAGGACAAAGATCTGCAAAGGGAATGTGGCAAGATAAATAAAACAGAGTTGGAAAAACAAAAAACTAAAAGAAGGGGGGTTCTGGAAGAGGCAGCGGGGTTATTGGGTGGCGTCCAGTTGGGAGGCAGCCATTAACACATTATCAGAGCAACGTGGAGAGCACTTGCACACAGCCACCTCACTCCCCTCCCCCCCACCACCCACAGAGGGTGATGCAGGAGAGAGCTTGACCCCCGTTACCATAAAATTTTTCTCCTAGTAGGCTGTTGGCAGTTTCAGGCTTTTAAAAGAAGACATGGACAGGCTTCCCGATAATTTAAACACAGAGCCATGGACCTGCACCCACGTACAAATGCACAAGCACGCACACACACACACACACACACACACATACACACACACACAAATACACACACACACACACAAACACAATACACACTTAGACACGCAAAGATAAACATGCAACTAAAAGCGCATTCCTGTGGTATCTGCGCCAGTGAGAAACAAAAGAGTTTACAGCTCTTTCTCGACCGGCGGGCAGTAAATCCTGAGCTGGGGTCCTCCTGGGGGCCCTGCACCAACGTTCATCAGTAGCCTGTCTCTCAACACTACGTCTCCGTTGCTGGGATCATGACTCCATAGAGAACCTGACCCCCCACAGATCCAGCCGGTATCAAAATGCTAGTGACAGGATGCTGAGCTCCTCAATGTGTCCAGACGGCCATCATTCATATCAATAGCTCAGAGGGAGATGAGACCACAACACCTACCCACCCACGAAGACTGGCCCCATAGCAATGCATATCTCACGACTGCTATGGACGTGGTACATGAAGGCTACTGTAACTGATGTTCTTGCTGGCCTATAAACACACATGCGCACGATCGCACCTACATACAAACAAACTCACAGACAATGCACACACAGACAAAAATGCATGCACACATTCACACACTCTAACAAATGCAGCCTGGTACTCTAAACATTACACATTAGTATGGGTAACATGAACGCGCGAGTCAGGTAAATCCAATTTAGATGTGTTTCTAGTTTACAGTCACTATAAAACATTGACCAAAGACTGTACTCAATTTGACTTCAGTTAAAAAGACACAGCCATTGGGAAAACACATCCATAGTGTATATGAATGAAGACATCATAAGCATCCAGACAACAACAACAGCAACAACAACAACAACAACCGATATCTGAACTCCATGAGTCTAAGTGGAAAAGAGTCAGCTTGATAGAGAGGAGAGAAACAGATGGATAGAGAAAGCTAGAGAAACGAAGATATATATATATATATATATATATATATATATATATAGAGAGAGAGAGAGAGAGAGAGAGAGAGAGAGAGAGAGAGAGAGAGAGAGAGAGAGAGAGAGGCGAGAAAAAGGTTAACGGTTTACAGGGCTGCGAGGAGAGGAGAATGTGTGGATCCCGCTGAGCACCACAAATCACAGCAGGACAAACCTGTTTCACTTCAGCAGGCATGGTCCAAAAAAACCACGTCCCAGGTTCAGAGAAAACACCTCCTGGGGGAAACACGGGGAATCTGCTACTTCCTTCTGTCCTCGGAGAGAGAAAAGCCCCCAAAAACAAAAACAACTTCTCCTTTTCCCCGGCACTCCGCTTTCACTCCCCCTTAGACTCGACGCGCGTGTTCTCTCTACCACGAAATCCTCTCCGTGTGAAAGCCCCGGCAGAGCACTCAGACAGCCCCCTTCTCTCTCTCTCTGCTCTCTCTCTCTGTCTCTCTCTCTCTCTCTCTCTCTCTCTCTCTCTCTCTCTCTCTCTCTCTCTCTCTCTCACACACACGCAGTGCAGTGCGCACGCTCAGACACACACTCGCTCGCTCGCTCGCTTGTGTTGTCTAAATCCGATCTCAGCGAGCGATTGGACAGAGGTAAAAAAAGAAAAGGGGGACCCTGCTCTCTCCCTGAGATGGACGGAGACGTTATAGTGTCGGGTGGCAGGGCAGAGAGAGAGAGAGAGAGAGAGGGTGTGGGAGATGGGAGGTGAGTGAGAGAGGAGGGGGCAGAGGCAGTGATAGAAAGAGAGAGAAAGAGAAAGAGACGGGGAGCTAAAGAAGTGTTCAACCGACCAGTGACACCTACATCAATTCAACTGCCCTGCTACCACCTCAGCAAACCAGCGCACTACCCTCGTCTGAGGCAAATAAAGGCAGTGGGGCGGGGGGGGGGGGGGGGGAGGGAGAGAGAGAGAGAGACACACACTCACACACACATTCAACAAACCGTTTGCCTGGGAGAGAACAAAACACACTGGGGACGGGGAGTGGGGTACTGGACGAGTAAGGAAAAGAGAGGAGGGGAATGTGTGTATGTGTGTGTGTGTGTGTGTTTGAAAGGGAAAGGGGGGGTGGGGGGGGGGGGGGGGGGATAAGAATAGAGAGTTGGCCAGACAGCGAAGCAATCGCTCTGTGTTGCGTGAAGGCAGCTGAACGTAGCAGCATGTTTCTGTGTCCTGCTCCCTGTTTCAACGCTGCCTCTCACTGGCCGAGGGAGAACAGCTCTGTTTGGTTCCAGCTGCATCTGTCACTCATTGATTTTAACCCCGCCCCCTCCAACTAACCCAGCACCACCACCAACTACCCCCGTCCCGGAACGCAATAGTATAGATGCTGTGACAGAGCTGAAAAGAGTGATTGTGTATGTGTATGTGTGTGTGTGCGTGTGAGTGTGTGTCTGTGTGTGTCTGTGTCTGTGTGTGAGTGAGTGAGTCACTTAGAGAGAGATGTGAAAGGGGGGAGAATGAGTAAGGTGGACTCAAACAGAAAGAGAAGAGAGGGAGAAAAAGTGATAGAAAAGGGGCAGGGGGTGTTTGAAAGAGCACAGCTCACACAGACCATGTCCCTATTGAAGCAGAGGCATTTTTTACACACAGATACCGATAGACACTCAAACACACTCAGCATAGACACACAGCAGAAGCCTCGCCATCCCCTCCTCTTTGTGGCAGTAGGTCTTCTTTGTCCTGTTCTCTTCACCACGGCTGATGTATGCAAGAGAGGCCAGAGCTACGTGAAAGAAAACTCCGTCCCTCAAATGGTGGTTCGAATGATGGTGCACAATCCCCTCCAATGTGTTAAAAGAGACACATTCGAGGGAAACCTTTACAACGAGAGAAAAAACATAGAAAAAATACCAACAAAAGAGGGGAAATAGCTGAGTTTCTGCTGGAGATGTCCCGACAAATAGCTCCGGTGTGTTGGAAAAGGTGAGGAATAGTTTGGCTTCAATAGGAAGAAGTTCAAATTCAACCCTGCCTTCAAAATACATTTTACAGGGGGGAGAAAGACAAACCTGAAATAGGTGAACAAATTCATCTATCTTTAATATTTTTTAACAAGTTTTGGTAGCGCCAATATTTTGGAGTGAAAGGTATTCCAGCTAATCCTGAAAATAGTATATGAAGTATTGCTCTCTGTATGTCCTTTAGATATGGTGAACATATGCGGGAAAATAAACACGTTTTTTTAAATGGTCCCATAACTTCGGTAGAATCCTCCATATAGCTGTGAATAATAATGAATATATGTGTGTAAATGGTACGGTAGTGCTACCCAGAGCTAGGGATTCATGTGAGCAGGATGTGGCCGGTGAAACAGATGGTAGAGAGGTTAATGTTGGCCATGCAGACGCTGTGTGACAGTCAGACACCTCAGGTGGAAACGCAGCTGTCGAAGCGCATGGTTTACTTTGCTTACATACACGGCACAAGACACATGTATTCATGTATGTGTGCTTGGAGAATACAAGGCTGTGAGACTAGAAAAGAAAAACAGAGAGACAGAGAAGACAGGAAGGGCATTGTGATGATGAGGAAAAAGGAAAGGTACAAACACATAGTAAAATCACAAACAAATGATGTAATATTACAAAAGGTCACTATGAATGTATATATTCTTCATAGAATGCATGAAAATAAATATTGTTGATTCAGAAAACCATTTAGGAGATAATTCATGTCCATAGTCTATTTCTATGCAAATAGTTTACCATCAGCGATTTATGGGAGAGCTGTCGTTCTCTGCTACAGGCTGACTGCTACTGGGATGCTAACCGGTCGCAGAGCTTGCACAAATCCTTATCTAATGAGTTTCTGCATCGTTTTTTATTTTATCCTAGAATTTGGGCTACTCAGCAATTCAGATACAGAGAATGCAATATTTTGGCAATTTTCTAGCAAAAAACATTCTGCAGTGAAATAAAAACATTGATAGCACGTCAATACAAATTCGGGGATCAGCGACATACTTTAATTACAGAGAAAGGATTGTAATTGTGCAGAAAAAAGATTTGTCTTTCATTTGTAAAAGCCCAGGATTAGGGTGAAGTAGAAACACAATGGAAGTTAGTTTACAACGAGAATAAATTTAAATGAAGCAAAAAAAAGAAAGACTCCATTTAAATGTATGTTTGACATGCTCAGCCTCGTAGGCAACCGTCAACATCACCAGCCTCCTAGCCAATAATATTTCCCTTGGCCAAAACCATTATCCGAGCCTCAACAAGGACCCCTTTCAGACACACACCATGCAAGACAGCCATGCGAGACTGCATTCCACACCAGACCCCTTCCACCCCGCCCCTGTTGTGACGTACTAGCATGGGGAAGGGGGAAGGAGGGGGGTTTAGGTCTGGATCTGGCCCCTAGCGAGAGACCCAGAAAGGATAACAACAAAGCTGGTAGGTACGTCTGCTGCTCTGTTTTGCTTGATATGAGATGATGGGTGTACACAGCTTGGTCCTGGAGCACATAAGCTGCTGTCCCAAAGAATCGGCTCCCTGTCAATCTCCTTGGGATGCTTGTGGTTGGCGTGGCTATGGCTCACAATGCCCATGGAGCTCCGGCTGGCAACAACTGAAAACTTGGGTTTTGATGCAACGATGCCTGTCCAGCCTTTAGCTAGGTTCCTGGTGAAGACCCTAGAGGAATCTGGATGTCTGTTTTCCATATTTGCTGACAAACTATAGATGTTTGATGACCCATTATAACAAACCTTTATTTTTTCTTCAAAGGTCTCATACAAAGCTCCTGTACATACAAACTGACTGCCTAATGATTCATGAGCAAATCACTTAGTGATAGTAGCACAATGCAATTACGTTCACCGGACATTAATATTACCGGCAGATGTTCCTTTGGTAAAAGCAATTTGTGTGGAAGCAGATTCACAAAAATTACAGTTGGGGTTGCAAGAGGTAGAAAATGAGTCACGTGCCAAAAAAGGATTCTGAACCACTGTGTTAGACTCGCAGTTGACTTTCATTAGAAGAGACTACATCAATATAAATTACAGTTTCACTGTAACTCACTATGAGAAGGACACTTGGGTGACTTTGGGAGAATTACAATGAGCTCGGTAGATTACCTTCTCTGCCATATCAGCCAGTAAAGATATTCGATATGTGATGAGGAATGCAAGATCCACAAGAAAATCAATGCGTCTCTTTGAACCCAAAACAAACAGGGTGCAGTGTGACTTTTGGTCTTCATATGTTCAGCATTTACATGCCTGTAGGTCATTCCATAAACATGTCATACCAGAACCTTAAACTCATGAGAAAATTTAATTAGATCTTTGTTGAAGAACTAAAGGACCTCCAGATTCTGACCTTACGAATGGTTTCAATTTAGCTTCTCCACTGAGCGTCCAGCCTTCTTTGGTTACCTTGCCGGACACATGGAAGCACAAGGTCGCATTCCTGAGGGAACACCGTCCCCATAAAGAAGAAGGAAGAAGAAGGAGGCACCTCATTTCAAACGCATGGTCCACGCCTCACGCGCCTTGGGCCAGGAAGCTGTTAAGACTAGACACGGTCCTCTCTGAGTCAAAATGTTAAGCTTGCAAACTTGCAAACTCTCCACTGTCCATTGGAGCCAATTCAGCAGCTCTTTCTCACATGTGCCACTCTACACGCTGGATGCATGTGAAGGTAAGATGGGGACAGTTCTAGAGATACCATGTTAGTGCACGTTAGTGCTTTCACTGTCCAATTGGAGCAAATTCAGCAGCTCTTTCTCACCTGTGCCACTATACACGGTGGATGCATGTGAGGGTAAGATGGGGTCAGTTCTAGAGGTACCTTGTTAGTGCTTTAAATAGCAGGAAGGCTTTAATGGATTTTGGAGGACATGGAGATGCCTTTCACTCTCTCTCACAGTCTTTCTCAACCTTGAGTAAAAATGCCTGTTTTTCCACAAAACCCTGTTCTATGCTGGGGAAAACCCATGGTCTTTTTTTATCAGTAAGATGTGTGATTCATGGACCAGTGCTTTAACATCACTCTTAATAGTTAAGTGGTGTGGGTAAAAGACCTAGCAACCGGCGTATCAATGGGATACTGTCTTCATTAATATTTACAGCAATGAGTGGCAGAGATCATTTTAGAAGTACAGAATAGTCATTGCATCATTCATCATCATCTTTTCAAGAACTCTCAAATGGCAAAGCTGCTCAGTGAGTTGATTCAAATAGACGTTTTAGACAATAGTAGAAATAGAAAACATTCGGAAAAAAAACCAAATGCACAAGTGTTAAGTGGGAGGGACGATATTCAAAAGTCAAACAAAGACGGGCACTTTGACACCAAGCTAATTAGGAAAATTATGAGGGGCAATGGGGGGCCACTGATGCAATGGGAGGGGGGAGTAAATAGGGAGAGGAAAGATAGAGAGATCAGGAGGCAGGGATACACTGGGGTTCATTGTTAAGACAGGTGATTTACGAAGGTCTCCAAGGCCCTGCCAGGGTTAAGATAGATCTTCTGTTGCGACAGCACCCTGGGCCCCTTTGTGTTCATTGTGCCCAGGACAGGGTTGTGATGTGAGAGGGGATCAGAGGAGGTGGTGGTGGGTGGTGGGTGGTGGTACTATGGCAGAGACCCGGCCTCCATGGATAGGTCACAGTCTGCAGCCCAGATCAAAGCCCACAGTGTTCCCTTTGTCTACAGCTCACAGGCCTCCAAAATCACCCTGACCCCAAAATTTGTATAAGGTAATAGTATGTCTCGCCAAAAGCAGCTTAAGAGAGCTAAACCTGAATAACAAATAGCAAATATGAAGAGAGCTAAATCTGAGCAACAAATAACATATTTCTATATACAGTGCAATAAACATTTTTACATTAGAGGTGGGTGTTGTTGCATCAGAGGAGGTCCATTCATATTGTTGGTAAATAGACAGATGAGGAGGCTGGTGCATATGAAATGAGGTCATCATCTCACCCCCCCCCCCCCCCCCACACCCCCGCCTCATGCTAGACATGAGATGTCTGAGTGCTGTCTGCCAATCTCCATACATGGAGCCTTCACCATTCAACACTTGACCTTTAAGAGCCTTGGTGATGAAGTTCCTCAGGGCAAAAAATATATTTCCACCGACAAACATGATAGCAAATGAAGAAAAGATGTGGGTTTTAGCCTGCATCAGGATTGTCAATTTAGTTAAAAGCTGACCCGTTTTGTGTCACTGAATCTTTGGTGATGTATCCGTAAGAGTTTCAAAGTGGCTGGTAAAGCTTTGTGTTAATGTCCTCTCCAATATAGCTTTATGGACAAATGGACTTGCTGTTCCTTGACAGTAATTCCATACAATTCTTTTGAAATGAAGAAATGGGTCAAGAGTTTATGTAGAAAAGGTCTTGGAAAGTATGGCTATGAATACCTCGTAACACATTATTCTGATACAGTTCCAACACAAAATAATAACTTTGGATTTAAAAGTGTTTAACCATGTATTTTCTCTTTGGGTTTTGTTTCAACCCTGTTGTGCACATCTCTGGCTTGGAGTGAGGGATTGTGGTTATTTTGTGATAGGACAGATAATTCAGTTCACCTCTGAGGAGGAAACTTTACAATATGTTGTAAATAGAGGAATCAATAGATTCACATCCCATAACGCACACATAACCATTTGTTGTTTGGGTGTGAACATCTAATTCTATTGGTCAGTTAAATCTAAAATAGTTACTCATGTGCCTTTGGCTGCACCTTGGTGTCGAAGCTGCCTCTGAATTAAAGTCCACGGTGCAGAAGCACCTATTATCCGGAACAATGAACCAACCATTCTACCAACTAATTCCACCAACTACCATTCTGTGGAGGAAATAAGGAACCACGAGAAGCTTGACACTGATGATCTTAACGATCGGTCGGGCAACCAATACTGTTATCTATTTAGATCATGACTTGCGTGCTGTCTGAATCACTACTTAATCTGTCTCTCATTAGGGTATTTACCTAAACTAATTTCACTAATTCATTGGATCATTCATCAGACTTGGACCACTTCCCTCCTGAGAGGGCTTTGAATAATGGATGGCTTCCTTGAGCTTGTCCCATGGTTGTGACTCTTGACCGTATGCAAGCTGAACCATAGACGATTTAATCCATCACTGTGCTTGTGTGTGTGTGTGTGTGTGTGTGTGTGTGTGTGTGTGTGTGTGTGTGTGTGTATCTGTGTGTAAGTAAAAGACAACAGGCAGGATGCATGTAATTGCGCTAGTAAACCTAGCATGAAAGCAGAATAAAGGGCAGGATGTTAGTGCTTAGGGCTTTTGACTTCCAGCCAAAAAGGTCCAGGTGATGGCACTGTAGGCATCCTAGAGTGATGTGCCTAATCCCTACCTGGTGCCTAATCCCTACCTTGTCCCTAGTGACTCTCCGAATTCATGTCAATTGCTTGGGAAAAAAACATTGGCTTAATAGTAAAAAAGTATAATAAAATTGGCTTCTCATTCAGTTCAGTTCTTGAAGACAAAGCCCTCAAGCGCATCAAACTGGTAACTGCATCAAAATCTCAAACATTCAATTTGCTGGGTGTTCAAGGCCATTTGTGATCAGGGGCCAAATCAAAGTATCTGAGTTCTGGAGATGTTCAGCTGGAGCCCAGCCCTGTTCTGCAGCGACAACACTCCCGACAGGTAGGGTGTCAGTGCATCTGGGAGCCCATGCTTCCAGAATTGAGTGATTGCGTGGAGCCGTGTGTAAAAGAGAGGGGCTAATTCACTGGCCGCCATGTTAAATGCTGTTGTGTAAATCATACAAGACTTTATGAGTCAGAAGAAAGCATCACTCGCTTTCCCATTCCTCTTTCTAGTACATGAACACACAGACTTACACACCACATACACACATATGCATTGACACTTACTGCCACACAGGTACTTGATCACCACAGTCCATGGCTGCAAAAAGTGCCAGATTTAGTTTATTATACTCTGTCTTTCCTGACACATTGCTATTATGTCTCTATAAGGTTCAAGCAAGCCTAAAGCCACACATCTTCTCATACCAGCTGTACATTTCCTGACTTCTTTCACAGTAAATATTGATGACGTGGTTGTTAAATGCTGTTAGATAGAATACAGGTGCCGCATTACCAATCACAATTCTAAATATCTGTTTTAATGGGTTTTGTTGAGCCGTCACCCATGGCAACGAAGGGTCCGAGCCTCCATGCAGAGCGATAAAATACGACCAGCCTAAAACATTAGCTGCTCACAGCAGACTACACCCTCTTAAATCAGATATTAAATAATGACTAACTGACTACATTTGTATTCAATTAGCTTTGTTTTATTATTTGCATGGGCTTTTGTGTAGAGGACAGCGAAGACAGACAGGACAGTGCATTGAAGAGTAGGAATGATGTACGTAGTATAGAAGCGCACCCTGGAATCGAACCTGTATCACTCAATCATTGGCTTGTTGTGCCAGTGGAGAAAGAGATGTGCCGGTTCAGCTATAAATACAAAGAATATAGCCATAGAGTTGCGTGGGTTTAGCTATAAATAAAGAAGAAAGAAAACTGGTCGTCAAACCGCAACTGGCCATCCTATAAAGATCTGCTGCTTCCATGGCTTCAGGAGCCACTGACAGATTAAGCATTAATATTTCCCCTTGACACACAGCATTTCGGCAGCGAGCTGGGGAGACTACTGACATTTCACTGAGAATAAATCTGCTGTCCCATCTCCAACATCTACCAACACTTTTCCTCCAGTGTGAAATTGAAGCTAGGAGCATTTTTAGGAGGAGTGCACGAGTGGCTAGGGTGTCTAGCCCCTACCTGCTACGTAATGACCTGTATCTATATTCACTGTGAATTATATTGGATAAAATCGTCTTCTCCAAACGACTCCCGATACATTCAAAAGTCCTCGCCAGCGTACATGATCACAGGGGAACATTAGCTGTGTATATCCAGTCCCACCATGCAATGACGCCAAGCGTTGACCCATGACAGCGAATGACCCAAAAGCACAAAGATGGTGTGGGCTTGTGGAGATGGTGGGAGGGAAAAGCGAGGCATGGGAGGATCAAGTAGGGCGACAAGGCCGGTGGGTGCAGACCGCCAGCCGACCGACAGACACCACACACGGGGTTTAATCTGGGATAGGACTGGGAGCGCGGAGGTTGGATGCTGAATGCGGGATGCCTTGTTTACCTGCATCACCACCTGATGCCAGGGAAGCGGATGGCTGCCCGAGCCGTTGCCACCGCCCAGCATGTCTGCGGGCAGGTTGGAGCGCTCCAACTGCAGGGAGACGTTGTGGCGCTCCTCCTCCAGTGCGCGGGTCAAGCGTTCAAAGCGCGCCTCCTGCTCCTTCACCGAGGCCAGGATGCTAGCTGCCGAGCGCAGGTCGTAGTCCTCCATGATGTGGTGGTGGTCGCTCTCGTGTGGTACTTTCGTGGTGGAGAATAAGTAGGGAGGGGTGACAGATGGTCAGTATAGACACCCAAGCCCACCTGGCTGGGTGACTGGCATCGAGTAGCTGGTATCGGGCTCTTCTCCAGGGATTGGACCAGCCCTGAAAGTCCCCTAATGGGATTTGTGTTTCATCACGTTACTACACTCTAACAGCCAGATATAAATAAATTACCATTAAACAGGTATTGGTTTAAAGACACGGGGGCATTTAAATTGTAGCTGAATTACAATCAATTTTGATGGACACTAAATATCCAAAATGAGGCAAAAAATACAATACAAAAGTAATTGTGCATAATTCGCATTCACAAAGGACAACAACAGAGGTGCACTTGTCAGACTGAATGATTGTACTTGATATTGGTTAATAGCGAGAGTGGTTCTCCAAGATTCTAAGATATTGAAAATGATGAAGATGATGAAGAAGGGGTTGAAGCGTGACGGAACCTCTGCAATCGCTCACTGTGCACGGAGCGATTGAACTTAAACACAAGAGAACATGGAGGAAAGCAGTCGATTGAATTTCTTCAATGAAATAAGTCATGATGTGGAGAGTCGACTATCCATCAAATCCAGGTACTGTGTGGGTGCCTGCGCCCACACCCCAAGGCAAGGCACTCAACCTCAGGTCAATCTAAGGTTGATCCACAGAGTCCATTGACAAACAGATTAGCTCAGGTCTTGAAGCAACACGGGTAGTAGGCGTTGTCTGCTGCATGCTAATAACAGCTTATAATGTGACAATTACATTTAGATTATGCTTATATTAGCTAAATAATGTCATAATGAAATGTAAACCATTACTGAATTACAATAACTAAAAACTAGAATCAGAAAGGATACCAACCAAGAATTTGGTCCTCAATATATATAGAATATAGATGGATATACTTAAAGATGGAAAAGGATGATTTTGACTTCACAAATGAACAAGCTTAGCCAGTGCACCTAAATGCCACTGCCACTGAATACAGCCTGGCATAGTGGTTAGCACGCACACACACAAACACACACACACACACACACACACACACACACACACACACACACACACACACACACATACACACACAAGCTTTGTCTCTGGGCCAAGCCTATCTGGGAAGACATCTGTAACTGGCATTGCACAGTTCCTAGATAAATAATCATGATCTTTCGGCTGACAATAACGCAAGCCAGCAAATGTATCACTGTCAGAGACACACAAAACACGCACACACACGCAAGCACAGACATCACCAATGCACACGGGCACACACCATAAAACCGTGTCTCTCACACACACACACACACACACACACACACATTACTGATAGTGGGATGGCAGCAAAGGGGCAGACAGAGAGAGAACAAGTGAGTGTGGAAATAGCCATCCGAGGAGATACAGACCTCAAAGATAAGCAGCCGGAGACGAGTTAGAGACTAGACATCCCGGGCCACAGAATAGAAGCTGAATATAGCGGAGCTGCTGGGAGAGAGGTCTGAACACGGAGAGAAAAGGAGGGGACGAGAAAGGAGAAACAAAATAAGAAATGTAAATATAAACAGGTATTAACAGATAATAGTCAGATTATGGTCAAAATATAGGCCAACATATTTTACACACTTTTTACAGACGATCAATGTGTTAATAGCAATGACCACATTATCTTATAGAATATTTGCAATTTTCAAGTTCTGGTTTAAAGTTACAAAAATTATAAAAGTAACATGTTTCCATGGAATAAAGCAACTTTTCTTGCAGCAGGGATTACAAAATAAGAGTATGAATCTATGCAAAGACAGATAGAACCAATGAAATCATTTGTTCACTTCCTAATCACGTCATATACATGTCGTGATTAAGGTCAACATGAGAAAGAATGTCAACAATGAAGAGGTGACAAGCTAAAAATGACTGCCTGTTCCGAGAACCAGCAGGTCAAAATATGAACACAATCAGTATTCCCGAGGACATTCGATTTTATATCTCATCCTTAAAACTGAACCTTAAAGCAGGTGTTTTTCAAGTGAGAGGGAATCAAGCTTGTATGAAACGTATGTTGTCATTCATGAACTCATCAGACAACAGAAAGTGAACTCAAAACAGGAAACAATGGGAGAGACTTTTCCATCAGAGGGATAATAATCATTGCAGAAATAAATTATTCAAATCTGATCACGGGCTGGCTAATACACAGTGTGTGATGGCGTTACAAAACACAGCATGTAGATCTGTATTGTGTGTCTGTGTGTGTGTGTGTGTGTGTGTGTGTGTGTGTGTGTGTGTGAATGTGTGTCTTAGACGCAGGAGAGAGTGGGTGTGTTTGCATATCTCATTCATTTCGGCATGGCACGACACGAGCACACACAGGACAAAAAATATACAAATGCACACACACACACACACACAGACACACATACACAAACTGGTAAACAGGCCTCTGTCTTCTCTATAGGACCTGGTGGGCGTCGTGCTCTTCTTCTTCCCCTTTGAAGTGCACAATCTGCCTTTGATGTTTGCTTGGCGCTGATCATTTATTTATCCAGTACGGAGCCTGCACCCGGCTGCCAGGCAGAGCAGGGTTGAGCAGAGGAGAGATATTGCCGCTCAGAGTTGAACTCCGCCGATGGAAAGGAGAGTAAAGCAGTGGCGAGAGAGAGAGAGAGAGAGAGAGAGAGAGAGAGAGAGAGAGAGAGAGAGAGAGAGAGAGAGAGAGAGAGAGAGAGAGAGAGAGAGAGAGAGATGGAGAGAGATGGAGAGGCTCTGGCCTCTTTCAGTTTTTCTTTTCGTAGAAAAGCAGGCGGTTGTTTTCTCAAACCCTGCCTCCGATGCAGAAAACCTATCCGTCCGCATCACGCTTGGCGTTCTATTCCTTCTCTCCCCATTTGACAGCCCAAAGCGGGAAGTCGCGTTGATAATTGGTTACTTTGGTGGAATTAGTTAATTAACGATCCGCCTTTTAAAATGTAAAAATGTACATCTCCTTGTCAGTCTATCAAATACATTGAACACTACGATACATAAAACAAAAACAACAACAACAACAACAACAACAACAAAAAAAACACCCACAGACATAACCAATATTATTGGGTAGCTATCAAACTATTATATATCTTTAACTGCTGGAAGATGGTAATGTATCACTAATGGTTGGCCATATCTTCTTATTTACATTAAGCATGGAAATCCATTATCTATTTTTAAATAAATAACTGAGTCACATAGCTATGGAAGCTCAAGAAAAATCATAAGCCTTCTCACATAAACATTTTATGACCACTTAATTGCATTCGGGAAAGTGCTCTCAGCTAATCAAATTTACGCAGTTTTGATCCATTTTGTTTCAAAGTAGCTAGCTAATAGTCATTTTTAAGACATAATTTTATATATTGAAGCCCTGGAATTAATAATTCATGACTTGATTTGATTATATAAACAGCAGTTCCTGCAATATATATTTTGGATGCGTAACTATTACAACAGTGTGGTGAGATGACGCAACTAAATGCAAATCGTGTTTGGATTAACGCTGTGGCCCGAGTTTCAGATGACCAATTAGATTACAGAATGCAAATGAGCACCTGAGTCAGGCAGACTTTGAAATGCTGCCGTTGAGTCAGGGGACCGATCGGCAACGATGGACCACTCTGATTGGTTGTTCTCGATGACAGAGGGCAGAGATTCATGCTATTCACGCTAGCAGGAGGGGCGCGCCCGGGGGGTGGTTCATGGTTATGTCAGGCATGTCGGTTATGCCCCTCTGCTTATCATTAGGAGGGGGGGGGGGGGGGGGGGGGGGGGGCGGGGGGGTTGGGCATGGGTGGGGAGATGGGGTCGCAACCATAAACGCCACCACAGGTATTCTGTTTTCGCGGTTGAGCAGATGTTCATCAACGGTCCCGTGTGGTGTGGGGGAGCCAGGGGGGCAGAAACACAGGCCCAGGGTCTTCAAAGTAAAGCCCATCTCCAATATCCCCCCTTCCCCCGAACCGTTAGTAAATAAATAGCCCCGTGGGAAATCTTGTTAGAAGTGCATATGAAATTGTAACGTAAGAAAATAAATGTTTAACTGTTTCTACAGAAATAGTGGGTGGGAGGTGATAGACTTTGAAGAAATAAACAGGCTTAATTAAAAGCTAAAATAAGACGGGAAATTGCAAGTGTGGCAAAGTGGCACCTTGCTAAACGTGCTGCTGGTGCCAGGATTCAATCTAACGGATGAATGTGGTTCATAAACCCCCAACTCCTACCTCTTAGAAAAGCTTGGTGATAAATATATTCACACACTGCCACTATTTACAGTATGGATAGACTAAAAGGAGATGTGGAGGTCTCTCTGAGACCACAACCAGACACTACTTTCTACTACCCTTCCCTACTTTTACCCATGCATTTCCCTGCTCCTGTCTTGGTGGTAGGGGTGTTCAAGTATCCTACCCTATCTTACCCACTCCTACCCTACCTTATCCTACCATAGCCACTCCTACCCTCTCTCACCCTACCTGAGCTCCCTCCTACCCTATCTTATTTAACCTTACCCACTCCTACCCTATCTATCCTACCTTACCCACTCCTATCCTATCCTACCCTACCCACTCCTATCTACCCTATCCTGCCCTAATCGACCCACTCCTCCCTACCCTAACATATCCTACCTTACCCACTCCTTCCCTCTCTTACCCTATCTGACCCCCTAATACCCTACCCTACCTTACCCTCTCCTACCCTACGTTACCCACTCCTACCCTACCCCACCCACTCCTACCCTACCCTATCCTACCTTACCCACTCCTACCCTACCCTATCCTACCTTACCCACTCCTACTCTACCTTACCCACTCCTACCCTACCCTATCCTACCTTACCCACTCCTACGCTACCTTACCCACTCTTACCCTAACTTACCCACTCCTACCCTAACTTACGCAATCCTACCCTATCGTACCCTACCTTACCCACTCCTACCCTACCTTACCCACTCCTACCCTGTCCTACCCTACCTTACCCACTCTTATCCTATCCCATCCTAGCTCTTCCAATCCGTTGCCTCTTCCAAAACACAACGGGTGCCTGTGAGTATGAAGCGTGTGTCCAGACACTCCAGTACTATCATCCCTGAAGAGCAGACGACCACATTCACACTCCCGTCATATCACAGGAACAAATCTGTCTCCTGGTCGGAGGGGCGGGACTTAGGGGTCGAAACCAAAGGCAGGGGGAAGGGGTACAAATTGGTGTGTGTGTGTGTGTGTGTGTGACTATGGGGGGAATTGGAAAATATCCTATCAACTAATTGAGTAATTGAGTGGGACGTTTAATATTGTATGGGGCATGTGTACCTGATTAGGAGTCTGGGGAGATGAATGGGGTTGAGAGTGAGCAGACCTCAGGGGAGGTCCGCTCACTCTCTCCCCTGAATCCTGTTCCTTTCCAGGGGGTATAATTGAAGCTTAAATGAATTCCCTGTCTAAACCTGATGTTTCTGTGAGGAGGACACAGCTCTCATTGGCACAATGTCCTACTGAGAACACCTGATGTGTGTGTGTGTGTGTGTGTGTGTGTGTGTGTGTGTGTGTGTGTGTGTGTGTGTGTGTGTGTGTGTGTGTGTGTGTGTAAATGAGAGAGTGCAGGGTGTAGGAGTGTAATCATAATACATTTATAGATGGGGCTGCAGGGGGTAGGGTTTGGCGAAACTAGGGGCCCTGCTTGGGATAGTCCAATCCGTCACAGCTCTAATTTTGGATTGATTGACAATTGTTCATTTTATCTCAATGACAGCATGCTGCAGTACACAGAGATTGACGCCAAAGAAAATAGATACGTAATAGATATTTCAACAGGAGATTGTAAAAGTCGACAGTTTCCAACATAAAAAATCTACGAATAAAAAGACGCAACTTGCGTGTTGTATAACTTGATCAGTTTCAGGGTTACCGCTGCTCAAGTTATCGTATTATTCCAGCTAGTGTGGATCCACATTTACTCAAAACATACCATAATAACAGACTCTATTTTAATAGAAAAGCACACTATTCTCATACAAACACACACTTCTCTAACTCAAACACATTATAACACAAACACACACAATTCTTACACAAAGACACACAATTCTACACAAACACACAACTTAAACACAAACACACGCTACTCTAACACAAACACACATTATTCTAACACAAAACAAACACTGCTCTGATTAAAACAAACAGACACCACTCTAAGTGCTTCTTTGAAGGTAGGCTGTAGTGATCAGCTTGTCACCTTACCTCCGTCCTCCATCTAATGAGGATGTTACATAAAGTGCTTCGTTCCTCGATGGAACTCTAAAGGAAGCGTAAATCGGGCAGTCTCTTCTCCAGAGTGAAACGAGGATAAGCCAAGCTCGGTGTAGAGAGAAAACATTTAATGGCCGGAGTTGCCAATATTGTTTTTTTTTTCTCTCGGCTTGCTTTTGAACCGTGACTCTCTTTGTAGTAGATCTGCGGTTTTACAAAGATGGACAAACGCCCACATTAACACATGCATACATACATAGAAACATATTGACACACACACAAACAGACAAAACACAGATAGACTCAAACATAAGTAGGCACACATGCACATCTCCACATGCACACACATACACACATACACTAGCGAACACATTTGAACAGAAATAAAGGCTCTCTGACAATATTGTGTTGTAAAGGTTTGCATGCAATAACTGGTTTCTGGTTTAAAACATGTAACTGATGCGCAGACACAACAATGCATGGAGATTAATCACTGGTGGTGTGTAAAGGCTTTGGGGAGACATAATGCCTTATATTCTGATGGTGATTTATTCGCTTTTTATCAGCTTTTTACCGGGATCTGTGAGTCCTTACTAGTCAGACTTCATTCGCTTTCAGGCCACAGCAGAAAAGTCACAACCATATTCGTCCATGAAATCACTGTGAAATCTTCAGTGCATTTGGTTCATAAGAAAGCCTACTTTTTATTATGGAAAACAGAAGCAAAAATGATCTTTTAGCAAAGTAGTGCCACAACAAAAACTGTAGGACCCCCCGCTGCAATTCACTGTGACAGACTGCTCTGATGAAGCATGATATATTCTAGCGACTCATTTACACGTACAAACAGAGAACAAGTTCAGAGTGACTTTGAAAACTCATACAAAGTCGATAAAATATGTACTAAAAACCCAAAACATAATTGCTGCAAAAAGGGATTACAGGTGGATAGTGGTGGAGAGGACAGAAAGATACAGAAGAGAGAATGAAGAGAAACAAAGAGGTAGGGAGTGACAGGTACAGCGGGAGAGATACCTGTGATGTGGTCAGATGGCGTCAGGATGCTACTGGCCTGAAGATGGACTCTTTGGGAGTCGACTCCTTTGCTGGATCCACCCGGGGAGGTCTGGTTGGCACGGCAACTGTGGAAGAAAAACCAACCAGAAGGGAAGTTTACAGACAGGCTCACATGGGTGCATCACTCCTGGGTGCGTCGCTTTTCATAGAACACACACACACACACACACATACTCAGGCACGTGCCATGGGAGCATGACTAAGATTCACATGGGCCAACTGTACATTCATACATTCACATGGATGTACAGTGTCTACAGTACATCTAAACTGTAGACACTGAGGTGATTCAACGTACCGACTCATGCTACGGACAAAATATGTCTAGCCTATTCAATCGGTAAATAGTGTCAAGGTTAATAGTGGGTCATGGATTGTGAAATGTATTATATTATAGGCATTATTAGATATGGTATGAAGGAAAACAGAAAGACAGAATATGAAATATATAATAATAATGCTTGGTATAGATTGTCAACCACAATTAAACTAATAAGATCAAAAATAATAATGTGAATAATATTTAGTACATAGTATAGTAATATTAGTTGTATAGGTCCCAAGACCTGGTTTAAATGACAAAATATCCACCAATTAATACAATAGTGATGTTTCCATGACTATAATAGGAGAAGGAGTCAACATGTTGGTGGCTGAATGTGGGATTAGGAACACAAGTCTCTCTCTCAGCATTCTGCACTGGTTTCGCCTCAAGGGCAGATGGGTTCTGAGAACCTTAGAGTTCTGAATTTCACCTTGGAGTTCAAACATCAAAGGTGAGGGTAAGCCCAACTAAGTTCCTTGGTATGTCCCTTGTCCCTCTCTTTCACTTGCTCTATCTTTCATTGTTTCTATCTGTTTTTCGCCCTTTCCAGACAAGTCTTTGAGTAGCTCCTCAATAGAGATTATCCGAAATGCACACAGTAACCCAAAGTAACCCTAAATCAATACAGCCTTAAAGCTACTTAATGCGAAGCTGGCCATACAAGTCACACTCTCTCCTGATTTGGCTGGGGGTGAAATATTCGAAAGACTGAACGATAGTCAACACCATTGTAGTCCTCTACAGCAGGCAAGGACATCAAGCTAGCCAAAACCCTGACTCTCATGTAAAATGCATGGCTCCTTTCTGTGTCTTTACCTGATCTGAGTTATCCAGACTATTGCATATTGCACCACTACCTGTCCCCTCATCAATCCATATTGTTGGAAGAGAAGCTGAAGTCTAATTCTGTGATTAATAATGGATAAAGCCTCCTGGGCTTGCTGGCTGACTGGGCTGGCTGAGCTATCTAAAGTCAGCTGATGCTGTCTGGAGGACGGCTGGGCTGATCAAGGCTCTTTCTGAGGCCGTCAGTGCAAGTTGATGCACATCTACTCCGCCGATCCACAGGCCTTGTAAGAGGCGCTGATGTTTGATCCTCCTCCGTCGCCCCACGTCTCCATGACAGGGCGACGGATGAAAAGTCGTAGCAACACGCATGAAACCTGTCAAATGTGAATCCTCTTGGTGGCTCACCGGGTAGAGCACGTACCATTAAGACTTAGTCCTTACGGCAGCGAACCGGGTACAATTCCTGCCCGTGGTCCTTTGCTGCATGTCCTCCCCTCTCTCTCTCCCATACCTTCCTGTCTGTCTCACTGTATGTTCATGAAGAAAATGCAAAATAAATAAATAAACATTTGAATCCTCTAAACTTCAAGGAGAGCAGAGACATTTAGAATGAAGCTGGTACAAGCCATTACTGAATACTAACCTGACGTGTTACGCCTTATTATTGATTTAATCATCCAGTTTTGTTGTAGAAATGCAGAAAGCTAATGAAGAAGTCTGAAGCGGGGGAGTTTGGAGTGGTGTCAATGTCTCAACACAAAACATCAGATAATACAGAATTGTATTCGCTCCAGGCAGACGTCGAAGAGCGGCATGGAGGACCATAGTTTTCTTACAAAGGTGCTCACACCACACCTGCCGGTACAGTACGGAACACAACACACATCCTCATATGTAATATGCTCACATTTGGAGGTCACCACCTCTGCAGTCCTGGCTGAAAGCTGTGGCTCCATTTTTAGTCTGATGGCAGAGATGATGTGCAGCAGAGGAAAATAGATGTCCATCATAGTCAGGTTGAACAAGGGTAATCTTTGTGACGAGAGATAAAATAAAATAAAATACAATCGTATAAAGCTGACCATGGTCATCACTCCCTTCCATTTAATGGCCCAGAGGGAACTATTATCACTTCTCAAGAGAAGAAAAGAGAGAAAGCAATGCAAAGGCATCCTGGCAAAAGAACATTTTGCCGCACAACATGAAGTGAAGAATAGTGATGACAACTGATGGTTAGGTAAATCAATGCTTTTGACACTTTCCCTTTTTTTGGTCCATGAAATTGTCATTGAAGTTCACAATTGGGAGAAGTAACAGGGCTTATCATTGTATGTGTGTGTGTGTATGTGTATGTGTATGTGTATGTGTGTGTGTATGTGTATGTGTGTGTGTATGTGTGTGTGTGTGTGTGTGTGTGTGTGTGTGTGTGTGTGTGTGTGTGTGTGTGTGTGTATGTGTGGAAGAAAATGACAGTTATGTTTGTATAGTACATTTAAAAGTTTTTCTGTAGTCTGGTACTGTTGCATGTAAAAAAAATTTTTTTAATGATAGCAGTTGTGAAGTATTCTACTCAATACTAATACTAATTACTAACCATTATTTAAGAAACTGTAACATAACAAGTCATAATTCATATTTTTTTAACAAATAGGTTTTGAGGTACACATATTTTTCAGTGATTAAGACATGTAAATGTAAATTAGGTGCCAGAGTGCTTAAAAAAAGCATAAAAATAGTTTGTTTATCAAATAATTGTTCCGGGGGAGGACCCCCCCGGGCCCCGCTGCAGAGTTCCGGGCTGAGCCCCAAATGTCCTCGAATCCTAAACCCCTAGCGACAAGCTAATTATAATTAACTCTTTGGATACAGGAGAAAAACATCAGATACAAATAAAACCACTAAAACCCTCACCAAAACCCTAAAATGTCTGACCTCAAATGTCAAACTGTTATTTGAAATTGGGGGGGAAAATTATAACATACAATACATTAGAGACCATAAAAGTGCCATGCCTGGATTGGAAAGCAGGCACTTAGCTCCAGCTTATTTGTGGCGCAGCAGATACGTGCAGCTTAATACACTCTGGAAACTCTGAGCAGATCAGTTCCAGATGACCCAAGGTATCTAAGGGTTTCACGTTGTATGAACAAGTCAACAGTATTTCTTAAAGCCCTTTATCAGAACTCCTGCTGAGAGATATTTTGCTAAAACCTAAACCATTGCGTGTTGTTTATATACAAGCAACGATATCTTAAAAAAATATTTTCTGACAGATGGTAAGCCGGTGGACCTGAGTAAAAGGGTGTTGTGCTGAGGTTTCTAAGACATTCTAGGACCTTGCCCAAACTCTGAAGTTGCCTTAAGAGCTTTTTTGGATAGAACTGACAACAGATCATTAAAGTAATCCAATCTAATGGAGATAAAGTCATTCTTACGATTTATTGCACATAAATCTTATATTGTTCAAGATCTGATGTGGCTATTAAAATCTAGATCTAAATTACAGCAAGATTTCACGCTTGTCTTTTAGTCTTCACAGATGAGCCAAGGTGGGTAGTATTTTACATAATTTCTTCCCTCCGTGAGATAATCCTCTCAGTGTTATCTTCATTTAGGAAATTCTAGCACATCCTGTCCTTGATTTGTTAGACACACAGACACATTGAGGCAATGGGCCCAAAGTCAGTTTGTAAAAATCCCATGGAAATTTGGGACTCAACCACAAATTTGTGTTAGGTGATATTTTGCATGATTTGTGCCAGTCGAAATCGCGCGCGTGCGTGCGTGCGTGCGTGCGTGCGTGCGTGTGTGCGTGCGTGCGTGCGTGTGTGTGTGTGTGCGTGCGTGCGTGTGTGTGTGTGTGTGTGTGTGTGTGTTGCGTAAAAGATGGTCACTCTATTCACATTCAGGATCTGCACTGGCAATCAAAAATGTGTGGCTTGTTGGCAAGCATCAGCCAAAAAGTAGAAGAAAGCTAAAAAGAAAACCGAGAGGGAAAAGGGAGAAAGTGGGTTATGGGGAAGCTTTGCAGAGATCAGTTGGCTGTGACAGTGTGCCTGTGGTGAAGGGGAGCACCAACACTGAGATTTCTGTCACTACACACATTTAAAAGGTGACAAAGTATTTTGTATTTTTAACCCCACTAACTATGGATCCCAGTTCATTACTCAGCGACAAACACGGTGCTTAGGCTGATTACTGTGTAATTAAGAAAGACAGTCGAGAAGCTCAAGTGAGGAAATAAAATAAATGTGTTGTTGACAATCCTCAAGTCTAACCGAAGGTAATATGTGGAAAAGAAGACAAAAGTTATTGAGTGTGCAGAACTCAAAAGTGATGTGTTATTCAGCTGATGAATAATGTTCATGAATAATGTTTTCTCCTGCGCACAATTTACTAATTTAGCGTGCACTTGTTTTCAGTTACATGTGATTAGTCTTGCTCAAAGACATTGGGATTCAAAGCCAGAGCCTGACGGCTGTGAGCCAAACACCCTTACCACTAGACCGTTCTGTCCACTGTATTAAGATGCTAGCTAGATCCATAGCTTTGGTGCTTTAGACTTTCAGCTGCCTTGGTTTTCAACCTAAATATCTGTGTTAAGCGACAGCGAGGTAGAGAAAGTAAACAGGCACGTGTACGTGCACAGTTCCCTCCTTACACTCAAATATGTCTCACTGTCGCTTCACACGGATGTTTTAGGAAAACAAACAATGCCTGGCCGAAATAGAAATCTGCTTCAGTGTATTGTTAAGAACAGCATTTCCTGTCATTCTGTGAGGTGGTTAAATGCCCCTATACAATTCTCCAAATTATGAATATCAACAAGGTTCCCAATGTACCCAATCTCGGATCACTTCCAAACTGAAACTTTGGAAACCACCAAACCATTAAAGAAAGTAAATTGAAATTCAGATGACCCCAGCTGCATTGACCAATACTGGGAGAAGACACAGGTGCATATTCCGGTGACTTCCACATGAAAAGGGAGTTGAATCAATGGTGTTACTGCACAATATATAACTCCCCTGCCCCCCTGTCAAACCATTCTGTTCAAATTACGTCTGATTACCGTACCAACCCTTAGACTCCGTCCACCGCCGCAGTAAAAATAAATTAATATGATATTCACAAGATTTCAGAATGAGGTTTGTGTGACATCAGGTTCAATTATTGAACCCTGGCTTATTCTTTCTTGCAGAGCAATTGAATGCAATGATGACATTTCTGTTTTAAAGAAACCTCAAAATGACTTGGGGGCTCTAAGGAAATCCATGTTGAATAAATGTAATGCAGTTTCTACATAGCACTTGTCCAAACAAAGACCTAGCAGAACGGACATCTGTAATCCCTGATACAAAAGTGGAGGATTTGGGCAACTTGAATACATATAGCGTAGCCTTCATAAAGTCTGTACACATGGCTAAAGGCACTGTGAAATATTGTTTGTATTAATGTTACTGAATCTATTCAGAGCACTTTATTGATCCCCAGGGAGATTGTGAAGATCAACGCTATCCTTCACTACCTTCGGGTGCCTGAGTGAGTTGCCTGAGTAAGTATTTTGGCTTTGAGTATCTGAAGTCCAAAATAAGGAACTCATGGGTGAAATAAAAATGTAATTATATCTATTTTTTTTACTATATTTAGCCATTTTGAACCAAAACAACCTACAGCAACCTATTTTGCTATCCTGCGGGAGGCACGCATACCGGTTTCGTTATGGTTCATCCTTGTAAGCCTAGCTTGTAACCCTAACTCTAACCCTATGAAAATATAATATAGGCCTAGAAAGAAATTATAATAAAAGCTATTTTTCAAGTCAGGTCATTTTCATTTGACAGATAAATTAGCCAAAGATTTGTATTAAATATATATAATATAATATTTTTGATTTTTGTTTTTTACATTCCTAAAATTATCTCGGGGGTTAAATGATACTTCTTGAGGGCCAGCTGTGGCCTGCGGGCTGCTAATTAAGAACCCCTAACGTACAGGTTTGGGAGCAAGCAGTTGAGATGAGGTAGAATTACAGAAGGTTTCTGAAAACAGATCAACTGTTTGTACATTGTTGATATTGAGTGTTTGAATCCATCCCACCAAACTCAACACTGTCCATTCCAGTCAATCTTTCCTACATCAAAAACTCTTTATTTGTACTAAACCAAATACATATCTAATAGGTTTGTATTCCAGTACATTTTGAGAAAAGGCACTGAGACAAAAAATGCATTTAAATAATCATTACAGTTTAGGAGTCAACTGTTGTTTTAGTTTTGCAATCACTGTTGACTGATACATCTGGTGCTATTTCAAATGCGGACTGACTTTACAGTGGGGTGTGTCTAGACTTTGAATTTGCCTTGGAGGTCGGGCAACTTCATTAGATTTAAAACACAGGGAAAAAAAGAGTGTCAAGATCCTTTTCTATGTAACTTTTACTTACACATCTTAGACCCAGTTCAGTTGCTGCACGAGAGAGAATGTTTCTTTCCCATTTACTTTTTTGGGGAAATCTGTTTGGCTTTCACTCACTCCAGCTAGAGAAAGAGTGGACGAAAGATAACTTTTTTGAGTATATAACATTGGTGATGTAGTCTCGTGGGTCTTTGGGTGAACAAGGTTGATTTGTCATGTTGCATTATCTTAAGGTATAAATGAACCCCCTGTTTAAGCTCGGGTTCAAACACAGATTCCAAAAAAGTGTTTTTGGGCTGAGAGTTCTTGAAGGAGGGGGGAGGTGTTATCCCTATGGTAACGGCTCACGGCATCTTTGTTATACTTTTTTTTTAAAGCTAGTACACATTTCTGCGTATAGGCGTTACAATGAGTGATGTTGTATATGAAATGTGCCAGACGCCTTGGCGTGTCAGAGAAGCCTAACCCTCTCTCGGATGCAGCTATCAACATCAATCCCTGCCCACACCGACCTCCCCACAGCAACACCATGATCCACATACACCGTGGCGTTAGCATACCCTCTTGGTGTCGGTGTACCTATGTCCTGATGTCAAAGTGCATCTGAAAAGGCGCTCTGACGTCACAGATAGAGCATGACTTGAGATTCAGAGCTGAGTAGAAAGTTCACAAACTGGTTTGTGGAGACTGGCAAAAACATAGGATTTTATAACTTCTTTTAAAATAAATAACGCTATCATATTAGGATATTTATTTCAATTTGAAGATCAAAGAAGACATTCTAAGACGTTTAAAACCGACAATAAAAAAAAAACATGATTTTGGGTTCACTGGCAATTTAAGAGACCCCATGGGACTTTTAACTAAGCACCCCGTGGCAGTTTCCGGCATGGCACTCCCCATGCATTTCAATGTCCAGTTAAAAGGTTATAATACAACCATGGTCACTCTACACTTGGCCTCAAAGAGCTAAAGCTTGAAACCATGTTTTACCCAAACAAATAATTAATCCTTCTCGTAAACAGCATGGTATTCAAATAACAAAAAGCATCTATTTTTATAGAATTTTATTTATGGGCTAAGCCTATATGAGGCTCTTTATTAAGCCTTTGTGTTGTGTTCTTTGGCGCTCTTGGACCATGACGCGCAGCTCGCATCAGGCTTTTAATGGAAAAACCTTGGAGCCCTGATAGCTATCAGGGGACGCAGCATATCAGCACTCACAAACAACTCTTCCTAAAAGAGAGAGAAGGCTTTGGGTGCAGGGGAGGGAAGAGTCAATGAGATCGAGAGAGAGTGAGCAAGAGAAGGTCTCTGTTTGGGATAATAGGTGTAGCTTCGAAAGCTAACATTGATGGGGCCAACTTTAGGTTTGCTGGAGGGTTTTCCACCGAAACGTCATCACACACACACACACACACAATACTCGAGAAACAACATTATAACTGATACAAAAAAATGAAAGAAATATATATATATATTAAAAAAAATTGAGTCTACATAGTAGCAGTGCCATAAGCACAAATGAGGTATACACTTCTCTATGCATTATTCAATAACAAAATGATAAACTAAATTCCCATTGAGATTATATAACCTTCGGAACTATTATCGAAAAGAACAGTGAGGATTTGTTCAAGGCCTTGCTGTACTTATACAGCTTATGTTTAATAATGCTGTCTGCCCATGATAAGAAATAAATTAAAATTGTTTTGAAAATTACTTCCATTATGTCCATCATGACTGGTGTGGAATAAAGACCACAAAATAGCTCATGATAATCCCTAATCCTTCAATCTCAACCACAAACATAAATGTATCGTTTAACTTAAAATCACTACTAGTGTATGACTTAAGTTAGACTTAAGTAGCAGTGTCACATAAATGACAAACAAACTTGTTTGCTGTACAAGTTAAACAGATATACGCCCAAACATTTGTGTGGGCGTAGAGCAGTAGACAGAACTCTGAGCAGAATACAGAGCATTCTCTTTTAAGTTTAGTTTAAAGAAACTACAGTACTTCGATTGGATTGAACACAAACTGGGACAACGCTCGACCGTAGCCCTCGCATTAAGTCTGTCAGTGTGTTCAGGGCTGGTGTGAAATCTTCATTGACCCTGGACAGCCTGGGCTCATCTGCAGGATCAGAACGCTGACCTCTTCCAGAATTAACCACACCACTGGTCTCTGGGTCAATTTGAGACATCTGGATGTACACACACACACACACACACACACACACACACACACACACACACACACACATACATTATCACATGAAGATAAAAAGTGTGCAAGGTGTGTGTGTGTGGCAGAGAGTGTGTGTGTCTGTTTGGCTGTGTATGTGTGTTGTATCTTTAGTTCCACCATACACACAGACACACTACTACACACACACACACACACACATATCAGTTCAATTGAGCCAAATAGTGGGCAAATGGTGTATACGTGTGTGTGTGTGTGTGTGCGTGTGTGTGTGTGTGTGTGTGTGTGTGTGTGTGTGTGTGTGTGTGTGTGTGACGAGTGTATTGGTAGGCTTGTATCTTTACACACACACACACACACATGCACGCAAGCATGCACAAATGCAAGTATGCAAACACACACATGCATACACCCAGAAGCACACACGGACACACACACACCACTATCAAGCTAAAACAGATCCAAGATATGTCTGTTTGGCCCGATCCTTCTCAGGAGAGGCGGCAGAGGTGGCAGTGATTGAGCCAGCATTGCTTCAGCCTCATCCATCACCCAGTACCGATGCCTCAGTGTTTATGGATCTGTCCGGCTGTGGTGCTGCTGAACACACCCCACACACATCTGTGAAACCAGTTAATAAGTATGTCCATCACCCAGACCAGCACAACAACTGATTTACAGTTATTAAGACTGCAGCTGGCATCGACAGATATCTTAATGACACTTTGGGAGTTTGGTCCCAATGAGTCTGTCCTGTGTTGTGGTGATGATGTTGTTTTTGATGAATGTTATTACATACTATTGATCCACAGGCAGGTACAGAACAAATGCGGAAAGAAAGTCTTGTAAATACTAGGCAACGTTGACTTTAGAAAGAAAAAGATTAAATCATTTTTCTGTTCTTTTTTCGTTGAGCGATTAAACAACCTGAAAACATTTTCATAAACAGAGAGTTGGATGCAAGAACACAGCATTTCACATTTGCATCTACATTTTTGCCTTTCATCCTCATATTCAAATCAAATCAAAGATCCTTGTAGAGGAAAGATGGATATTGTTTACGCTTACGGAACAGTTTGGGCCCTTTGTACGTACGAGCCAGAGGCAACTTAGATATTAGATATTAGATACAACTTAGAACTCCGATATTGTGTACGGAGTAAATGAGCCAAACAGTTCTTGGCCTGGGTTCAAAAGGAGATAGCCTGCCCAGCCCGTAACAGGAACCAAACAGCAATTAGGGAGGAACGTCTTATAGCCGTACCTAGGGAAACAAAGAGCATCCAGAAATCAAGCCACCCAGCTTCTAAATGCTCCACAATATCATCCATAACAGCTAGGACCAAGGGCTCCAATTGCCCCCATTATATTGGGGCTACTTGAGAAGGTGTAGGAGTCATCAGCTGGCCAAAACCACATAAGGTGGGGCGCTGGCTGTGACAGTTCCTTCTCAGGGTCCTTTTTAATGCTAAACCAACACGAAGTGTTGGATGAAGCAAATAAAAGCTTGCTGACCTCTAGTGTGAGGTTTTCAGAGCAGGTGTGTGTGATGTCACTGTTCTTTTGTTATTTCCCTTCGCGATTCCAAGGCTAAGGTATGCAGATGCCCCCCCTTGGCATCTCCTGTCTTTCAGTTTGGGGGAGGAGGGGGTTGGGGGGAGGGGGATTCTTTGGGAAAGTCCCCAGAGGGTCCTCCACCATGCGGAAAAGCACTGTGTGGTTGAGGGTCATTTCTAGTCACATTGGGTGATGCAGAGATGCATTGTTTTCCCAAAGAGCTTGGATGTGAGCCCCTGGAACATGCCTCTGGGACTCCCTCTTCTATCTTCTCTACCACTGTAGACGGCTCAGCCATCCCTCGGTGCCACAAGCTCTCAAAACTAAGGTGCCTCCTTGGGAATTCCCCAAGGCACAAAAAACGATTGCTTCTGAAATCAGAACAAAGGAACCTTATTGGGTTGGCATGAGATAGCTTTGAGTTATTTATTTTTTACTACTGACACACGTATGACATGACAACAAATGACATCGATGGAACCACTGGAAAGACATACATACACTGCTCAGAATGTATATCTAAGCAAGTACATCCGTAAAGGCACTACGGTGTTGACTTAGCATACTATGTTGCATAAAGTAAACATTGCCATGGCATGAATGCGATGGTCCATTCTTGATTCATGTTGATTAGAGTCACTCTGCCCCGACTCCCTCAAGAGGGACGAGGACAGCCAGACATGGGAGCAAATGGAACTCTTTTAAATGTAAAAAATGTTGACTCTATGTCGCTTACGATGTTTTGTTTTGACCTAATTGCTACCGGTGGCGCAGCAGTTACCCCTGTTCCCACTAGTGTTGGGTTCAAATCAGACTGCCTGCGTTTTGAACTCTTGATTTGTTTTCCTAGGTGAATAAAAGCGAATGGGTTGTTGTGGATGACACAGCTCTATGAAAACAGGTACATCTTACATTGTATTCCCAATGTATTACATACTCTGCCGTGTACGTGAACACCAAGCCATTAAATCCCAATCATTAGTCATATTTCAGCCCTCGTTGACTTCCATATTACATTTTTCTGAATGGCTGCTCCTTTGTGGATCATTAGAATCTGATAATATCCCTGCAGTCATTTGCTGTGAGAGATATTCACCCACTGTGTCTCCTCAAATGCCAACTTTTATTTTGTTCTTTTATTTTGGAATCAAGTAGACAAGCTAGACAGTAGACAAGATATTCACCCACTGTGTCTCCTCAAATGCCAACTTTTATTTTGTTCTTTTATTTTGGAATCAAGTAGACAAGGCAATGCATTGGCCTTACTGAATCTGTACCAGTATGTATGGACCCGATGGAGTCTTGGTTATCAGGCGAAGGAGGGGTCACCAATGTATGTTGACCAATCAGAACACCTGACCTTGACGACTGAAAACAAAAAAGGCAAAACAAACCAAAAAGTACAGAAAATAACAACAACCTTGACCCAAACAAATACTGCTTCATGCAAGATGTTGCCATAAGAAATAGCAGCGTTACTGAGATAGGCCCTGACAGGGTAGCCTTGTGAGACCATCCAGATATTCAAGTTGGGCCTTGACGCCTTCTCTTTCGCCCTTGCCGAATCCGGTTGAAGTTAAGCAAAAACATATTCTCCTCTGTGAAAAGCCTTCTTTTCAAATTTCTGTTAATCTTTTAACCTTGTTATTCCGTCTTTTTCAGATAATCTTTTTTTTTTTATTACTCTGAAGGTTGCTAGACTTTCCTTGGGCGCCGCCATTGTTTTTTTAATCCTGCAGACCGAAGCGCTTCTTCTCCATCATTAGCTGAAACTCCCTCCCCCGAGCGCTGATTGGACCTATCATTTTTTAATCTGGCCCCCTTCAACGGGATTGAGGCCAGCCTGATCTTCAATGAGAAACAGAATGGGAAATTGTGAGATCAGGATGGTCTCAAATGGCTACTGACAAGGTGGATAAGGGACTGATAAGGGACAACGTCATTCATAGTCCCCAGACCAGACACTAAATCTACATCAATTTCACTGTGCCACAGATAGAGACGAATAGAGTATGATAGAAGTGGGTGGTCCCTGTGTGTGTGTGTGCGTGTGTGTGTGTATATGCGTGTGTGTGTGCGCGTGTGTGTATATGTGTGTGTGTGTGTGTGTGTGTGTGTGTGTGTGTGTGCGCGCAAGTGTGCATGTCTGAGTCTGTGGTGTGTGTGTGTGTGTATATGTGTGTGTGATGAGACAAGTTAATGAAAATCTATTGATTATCTTTCCTTGTCACGGCAGCTACAGGAAGGAAGTAACACAGACACTCTTCCTAAATGTGTTTTCCTATTCTCTCACTCTGTGTAGTGTTACCGTGATGGTTGGAAGATGGGGGGGGGGAATTGGCAGGGATAAAGATTGGCGTTAGCTATGATGCTATTAGCGACACCAACAAACAAAGAATGGAGGACAAAGAAAGAAAGAGTACAAAGGCAGCTCAACCTTGGCCGAGCTCCACTGAATCAGACAGAGTGGGAGGAAGGAAGACAGAGGCCTCTCAATCTGTGAACCACAGCTTTTCCATTTCAATTCACTCATTAATTCTCCCACATGCAACACCCTCACCACCACCCAACTCCACCTGCCAACCTCACTGGGCTGTAGGCAGCTCCTGGGATACTTAAATACTCTGTATATTAAATTGTGCTGTGCCTCAACTCTTCGTAGTTTGTACTTGAGGCATTACGTAATGCACTCTCTTCTACCCCTTGCAGAACTGTATGCTCACAGAGCCAAGAGGCAGAGGAGTATATGAGCCAATCAAATGCCTGGGAGTCATAGAAGGAATATCAAAGAAATGGACACCTAATTGAGTGTACGTAGCATGAACCTATAGCTACATGCTCAGTTGAGCCATTTAACAGTATACAAATTGATCTATAGGCGGACGGTGAGTCACAGACACCCCCCTACCCCCAAGCTTCTTCCTTGGGTGGTCTCTGCAGGGTCGGGCAAAGGGGGGAGGGTAGGCGCGTCATCGGGCCCAGCGGTATGAGTCAGCGCTGTGGGGAAATGGTATCAGATGAGATAATCCCTGCCTGGAATACCTCACATGGATGAGTTTAGAACAAAGCATCCTCGGCCAGGGCTGGAATGGGACAAAAACATTTGCCCTGGCATTTTGGCCCAGACCAACCCACCACAATCGCATGCAAAGCACGCCCTGCTGGGAGGTTTCTATGGGTCTGCCGGCACCAGAGGGGCCTGGTTCTGCGCTGATGTACAACACTGTATTAGTCACCTACTTTATAGCAAACTATGGAGTGTGTGTGGGAATGGCTGGTTTAAGCAGCCTCACCTGGCCCGAGTCAGACTGATTGGACTCTGGGGCTGCATAAACCAGCCATCATCCATACACACTAGCTTCTACAAGGAAAATAAACAACAGCCGGCATTTATTTAACAATTCGGCTATCACCCTTTTCACACACCAATGTCAATAGTGTAACCAAATACAATTTCCAAACACAGTAACAAAGGTTCCTTCAGACAAGGTAAGTAAAACACACCGTTGGTAAAAATGCATATGTTTTTGGCCGGTCAGACAAACACAACATAGAAACAAATTGCTGGTCACACTCCCCACCAGCTTCTGTGCCTCTTCAAACGCTAAGTGTGCTTCATTCCGCATCGCTGCCGGCCATCTTCACATCACAAGCTGACTGTGAATCCTTTTCGAAGGGCACGTCAACTTTGCGCTTGAGTGGCTCTCACGTACAGATTCTCCTCAGCAACAATCGTGTTTCTCGAAGGCAAGACGTGATTGACAAGTGAGCAGAAAGTGAAAAATAAAGCAGTCTCCTTAGTCTGGCTGTAAACAGATGAATACCTCTGGAAACAGAGAGGCGCGGTAAGAGATGCATGAACCCTTGTCTTTAAGTTTGAAGAGAGTTGATGCATCACACACACGAACACACAAACACAAACACTCTGTCATTTACAGGAAATCAATAGGAGCACCATAGGCGCCTTGCGTTTTTGGTTTTACGGAGTACAGATTAGGCATTACCATTCACCAGCACAACCTTGGCCCAGTATTCAGGTTGTTGTTTTGAATGCCATCACGCTTGGCTCTGCTAGGGGAGTTGCTGACGTCTCAAGCTGCAATGCTCATGTAGCTGTAGCGCAAGGTACGCATCAAGGGACAACAGCATGACATTGGAACATAAATCACTCGGCCCAGTGTTCCTACTTGGGGTGGCTAGGGGGTCGTACTTACCCTGTGCTGAATATGACGTTTCCGGTTCTGATTGACATTTAATGACGTTTTGTAGTCAATTTATTTACCACACAAATAAATACATAAATTGTATAATATACACAAGGGCTAATGGGGGAAATAATGTTGCCATGGCTGCATGAGTTATGTGTATTATTCACCCGTTAGCTTTACCAACTGTAGAAATATAGCTTGAGAACGGCCAGAAGATAAACATATTTTACTCATTAGCTCATATTGCTTAGTGTTATGGGTCAAAAAAAAGTATATTGTTATTATATGTTGTTTTGTATACGTTTCTGTTTATTATCTACCTAACAACACAGTTGATTAAGTATGTTTATATGTGTGTTTGTGTTTGTAGTAATGAACAACATAATTTGGTATCCAACGTAGATTACATAACATTTGTGGACACATGTCATTGAGGAGCAGGTCAGGATCATTGCACTAGAATGCGTACAGACTGTAGAGACATTGGGCCAGGTCAAACCCAAGTATCTTTTACCTACTCTCATATCAGGTGAACAGGTAACAATGGTGTTACCTGGTGTACGTTTTATGTTTTACTAAGACCTGGAAGCAGAAGCTGCCTTTTAGCATTTGAATGAACATTTGAATGAAACATAAAAATGCTCTCTACACACAATCTTCAAAGGAATAGCTTTGGCTCTTTGTTGATTAGGGGCAGTTTGGAAATTAATGCCCATTGAAAATCGGTATGTAGACGCTGACACATTTTTAATGCTTTGTGTTGTTTCGATAACTGCGCAAGTGCTCGGTGAATGGCATTATGCAGACATCTTACGGCATTCAGCAGTATGCAGACAGCATACTGTGGCACCTCTGTATGATGTAATTGTACAGTACATACTGCTGCAAAGATGTACTTGGATTCCCTGTGCAAATGCTAATGGCCCGGTTTCCATGGAATCATGTATGCACACACGGGGCCATGGGAGTGAACAGTCCTCTGGCTAGAGGTTGCAGCGACCACTGACCACCCAGACCCACCCAACAACCACCCAACACCAGCCTAGCATTCCACCTCCACTACATCCCAGACCAGTGTTCATCCTGTATTCCATTACATTTATCATGCACCTGCAAATCCTATTATTCTTGCTAGAATGAAAACCATGTTGTATTTCATTCAACCAATACATTTACAGAGTTCATACACAAACAGTTTCGTATTCATACATATTCATACTACTGACTATTAGGCAAAGCAAAACCGGAAGGAGTTGGATCTAAAAGCAGTGTGTGGGATTGTCAAAGCAAACAATCTCTCTACACTGGAATAAGGCAAGTTCATTGATCAACGATTGATCAATGATCAAAAGATAGTTTTGGTGTTTTTCCACAGAACGATTATAGTTTTCAACATTAGGAGAGAACTCTAATTACGGTCTACTTAGTTGGTCCCTCTCCAACCAGAGTTACAAGACGGTCTCTCTCTCCAATAAAATACACAGCTAGCAGAGCCAGAATCTCATCTCACCAGAAACCTCTCAATACATTTGCATAGCAATGAAGCAAGGTTGAAAGGTGTGCGTGCGTGCGTGCGTGCGTGAGTGTATGTTTAGGGGTGGGTTGGTGACAATAACGAAGGTTCGACTTGGGTTTTACACAATACGACCAGACTACCGCACACACGCCACGTTTTTGCAAACTATCGAGACACCCTGTGTGCATCAGCACTTTCTAAACATCAGCGACCTTCCTCCTTACCCGACCAGCGGCGGTGGTAGTGGTGGTGGCCAGGGATAAGCAGGGCGTGAGGCGTGAAGGACAAGCCTGCCATGCAAGCTGCACAGGAGATTCCCCGGGATTAGTCATGCGTGCCACCCGCTCACCATGGCCACCGTCGCTTGGCATGCAACATCAGCGTCACAGCAAATCCGTGTTCCGGGGCCGAGCCTCACAAAAAACACCAATAAAACCATTGTAAGCTGCAGAACACTATGCAGGTTCCAGACACAACAAAACACATCTATTATCCATACGCGGGTATGAAACTCTAAACTCTGTCTCAATATGCACTGTATTAGTATTGATTATTGTTGCCTATAAGTGAAGCAGCAGCAGCCTGAACTGCCAGGCATTTAATGAAAGAAATATTATCTCCGACTTTCTGTTGTGAATGACTAATACTGCAGCATGAATTAATTTCCTTGTGAAGGCTTTGCTGTGTGAAATTGATTGTCCCATGTTTAATCCTTAATGTCTTGCCAGGTTAACAGACACACACGCACGCAAGCACGCAGGCAGGCACGTACGCATGCACACACACACAATCTACATGTAGATGACTGTCTGGAAATAGAATGGATGAGAGAACTCAAATGTTGACCTGAACCTAATCTACAATTCAAATGTTAAATTCCCTGCTAATGCCAGGTAAATACTGCCGAGATAATAACCTCTTCACTGTGGAGAGGGAGAGGGAGAAATGTCACTAAGTAAAAAGAACCCTTCCATAACCGTTGTTAAAGCAGCACTAGTTACAGTTGGAAGAAGTTTGAAGAAGGATGCTGGGTATGTGACAGATATATGGAAGTGACGGCTCCAGGGCCACATTAAGTCTATGGTTTCGATGAATGACAAAGTGGGCTTCAACCACACCTCCATCTCAAGAATGACTTCTCACATCCTCAATATAGCCAAACATGCAATTATGGGAAGAGGTAGAAAAAAATATCTTCCTTTCACTCCTGTTTTGAAAGTGGATGTGTGTAAGTGCTCAGCCAACATTGGCAGGAAATTGCATGTTATGGTGTGAGTTTGTACTTAACAAGGGGGAAATGTGGACAAGAAGCATTTTAATACTTCATCATGGAACCTAAAATGTTGTTAAAAAGGACTGGAAATTCCAGTGTGGTCGTGAAGCTGACTGGGGACATGGCGAGAGCCAGGTCCGCTTGAGTGTGTTGGTGATGCAACACCAAGCCAAGCCATAAAATAAGTTCCTCTCTACTTGTTTCCCATTAACATATTAAAGTCTTATTCCCTGGGCCTATTAATATGCCCCCGTCTGCCTTAAATGATACACAGCGGCCCTGGGCTCCTTCTGACATCTTATGAATCAAAATGAGTTATAAACAACACTTAAACACTTCCTTGGGCCCTGGGAGTGGAAGGCAGGAAATCATTTCACAGACTACATGGTCGGAATGTGTCTGGGGACTAGCGATTCTCTTGTGAAATTATTTGTATTCATCATGCAACAAAGGCGCCGACATCCAACTTATGGACTGGCATATCATCACTTTACACTTAAAGTGTGATTAACATTTGTTTATTGTCCTCGATAAATAGGTGAGGGTGCTTGTAGATTACTGGGCTGTTGGCCAGTGGCTGTTTCAATATTGCAACGGTGAAAGAGAGAAAAGAAAAGTACAAGAGGAAGGGAATTAAAGAATGCATTAGCATGAGAGTCATTAACTTATGGTCACCCTTGGCGCTTCACAGCTATAGTTCGGTTTATTAGGTCTTAACAAGCGGCTCATTTGTTACAATGTGGCACTTTCCCACTGGTTCAGTTTGTGTTCACACTGATATTTAAGAGGACCAAAATGTGTAAACACCACGTGTGAGCAAAGTACATCGTCATTTGGTTACAAAAATTGGTCAGGAGTCGTGTCACTGTCTTCCAAACAAACACGGAAACCTGTCGCTCTAAAACAACCAAAATGGATATGTATCTAACTCATGAGCTACATGGATGTAAAAGTTGTAACGATTATCTTGATGTTATCATAATGTATTTGCACACAATGAACATTCAGTTTGCACACGAATCAATACATCGCAATAGCATAAAACAATGTGTCGATTAATTTTATATGTAGTTATACAGCCGTGCTGCCTTGAGACTGTGTTTCTTTTAATCGTTTCCTGCAGTTGGTTCTGATCACGTTGTCACCTAAAGCAAACGGACCCTTATTTAACTTGGAAGCAGACCAAAAAAACCTTTTTCAAGCAGATCAAATGCAGAATGTGGTCTTGTCCATTTTTGGTGGATGCTCCTGTCTTCAGGGTTATAGGATAACATTGTTGTGAATTGACTTCTCTGTCAATGTCGGCCATGTTGCTCCAAATAAAAGCGTTGATTGACAAGTGTGTGTCATGCACGATCGATATCATCTAATTTGGATTAATGAGATATCAGAGGGCTTCTCTCCCCGACCGCAGAAACACTCATCAGGCCTAGTTAGATCATATTTGAAGTACCATATTAAAATGATGTACACAACGTGTCAGCAGCTTGCAGAGAACGTAATCTTCCCTGGACATATTATATTATATAACCTCCTAAACTATTAACAATTGTTACCCATAGTGAGGCTCATGAGAGGTTATTAAAACCAAAGCGCATTTTCCTTGATTTAGGAAGCTTCTGTATGTATACATTAGCACCAAGCCCTAAGTAGGTAACAGCCAGTAAAGAAGTGCTGCATAGCAACGCGTAGCAGATTGGACATTCTTTGTACCACAGGACATGAGAAGTGTTTGATATTAAGCAACATGGGAAAAGATAATAAGAGGTGTTGACTGGTTCTCTGAGATGTAAAGAAGTGGGATTGGATTGTGATCATAAAGACATTAAAAACATAGGTTTTAAATTGTTTGGGTATTCCAATCGTCCTGCTGCCCACTAGGCTACCTTTAAAGTCGGGCCGACTTCGGCAGTACACACTACACGACTGGTCATGACGTTGGACGTTGGTTGACACTAGGCGAGTGGGAACATGTGGACAGTACACACATGCAGATTATATTGTCCGATTATCCACGCCTTCTCTCCACTCACGTAAACAGGAATGAGGTCCGCGAGGTATAGTTCTAGAATAGCTGCTGGATTTATCGATTTATCAAGCCTGCGTTATCCCAGGTTGCAAAAGGACTTGTTGCTCTGGTAAATTGTTAAGCAGCAGCTTAAGCCATTTGAAATTACAAGGAAGAAAATCATGGGTTTATCTCTGATTGTCAACATTCTAATCCAGATATATGAGTCATCCGTTACGAGGAACGGGCTTTGTTTGTTTCTTCCCATTGGCTGTTGCCACCGTAATAGCTATTTCAGTCGTCGTCGTCGTCGTCCCCTCGTCCCGTCCCGTCCCGTCCCCCGTCCCCCACACACACACACACACTACGCGAGTCGGCCCGATAATATCAAACCGGTTAAAAAGAATCTTTAACCTCCTGATTCGATGGGGGGCAGCAAAATCGCGTGTCTAGAGACCCCCCACACTATACGATAAACAGTGCCGTCTTCAGCCCTTGCGTTGCCTTCCTTTAGGCATAAATGATGCCATTATGCTAGTATGCTATAAATTATATTGATGATGACTCCACTCTAATGGCTAGCGCCTTCGAGCTGAAAAGTTCTGGGTTCAAACCCCATTGATTGCACTCTACCTTAAGGGACACTTGGCAAGACGCCTAAACCCTACCTGCTTAATTTATCAAAAGACAATTCCTTTGGATAAAAGGGTCTCCTTGATGACTAAATAGTAGTGAAGATTGAATCAAAAGATGGAAGCTACAGATGTAGAATGTTGGAGCCATTACTCAAGCACATCCGTATGTTTTCAGAATATCTGACTAACATATGTGCCGTAGGCGTCAAGGCATCAAGTTAATACATTCAGTAGGGAATACAAGCCACAGGGCACGAGAGGGAATTTCTCAAACGCTATTTATTTTAACAAACAAATCAAGCCATTGCTGCCTCCACATTTTTTATAAGTTATGTTTGTTTCTTTGTTGTTTTTGAAGGTGTGTTAGCCAGTTCTTAAATCTGTCACCGAAAAGAGCTAGACTTATAACTTATCCAGGGACAGCGTATAACTGCCTGGCTCAGATGGGCAGATATATTTCTGCCAACGTGCTTGCCTACAAGAAAAAGACAAGACAAGGCTTTAACTCTAGTGCCATCTCAACACATAAGAGAATGAAAAGAGAAAGAAAGACAATAAAAGGAAAAACAAATCCAATCCCTCCTCCCTGTTTTGTCACCACCAAGATCATCAAATGTCCAGTTTAGAGGCCAGAAATAAGATTAACCTCCACAGCACAGAGGAACAACATAGTGACACGGCGTTCCAGTAAATCAGGAGCTTAAAAAGGAGTCGCCTTGTTAAAGACACCAAAGAATGGGTTGTCAGTAAACTGCTTGGCAGTGATTCCATGACCAGGTTCAGCTTTAGGTTACTTCTCCTTGGTAACCAACCAGCATAACAAAACTGCCCTTAAGAAGTAAGCTATAATGCAATAAAATGCCAACTTTTCTTCATTAGAAAAGCAGTCCATGCAAAAGAGGGCCACGATAAAGGCAGATTAGAACATTACAAAATAGATGAACAACAAGCATAACTAAGGCAAACATGGACAGTTTTTATTATTAGCAATATTTGAGAATATATCTTTGAGTTAGTCTAAGTATTAGCTTGGACATTTCTTAGACATTGCTATAATCATGACTTGTTTGGAAGTGTTTGGAACTTACCTTTGATTGGAGGAAAAGACTCATACAAACATCAAGCCAGGTTGACATCAGAAAAGAGACACAGCCCAGAGACTCAGCATTCACCTAAAAAACAGGAAGAAATACATGTTAGACGTTGACCATATATAAGCTTCTGCTGGCATTATTGAGGCATTCAATAACACAGGTGTCAAGTCACAGCACTGTCTCAATCATACCTAATCACACTGTACACCCACAATAAAAAACACTTTCAACCTACTGTCAAAACTTTGACGGCAATACCATAAAGTGAATATCATTTTAAATTATTAAACCGATAGATGCCATCATCTTTTACTGGGATATTGCATCGTTCATCACATAAATAAATCCTTACTCAATTGAGTGACAGTGGTATGAAGGATCCCAGCATTAGCAAAAGGTTGAATACTGGTGTGGGAAGGAAAGATCGACATCAATGTTTAAATACACAATGAGTCATGCCAGCCAGCCAACCAGCCAGATAATTCGATTTACCTCTATTGTTGTTCTTTGATCGATTTAAAATGCAGAGTGCAGTCTTTTGACAACATAAATATTTAGAAAATATTACTACCAATGTCCTCTTCCATTGTACTTTTCTCCCTCTTCTTTCTATTTCTATCTTCTTTCTTGCAGTGTATTGATAATTTAATTCGTTTATTCTCTAACTAATTAGGCCTGAACTCCTGTCTTAGTTTTGATTGCACGTTAATTGGTAACATATTTTGTGATGCCTGGAAATGAAAAAAAAGCTATTATTTTTCTACATTTGTCTACAAGACCTAAAAATGAAACCTGCCAGTGCTTTTCATTTTGGTGGCCCCGTTCACTGGTACTGGTTCTTTATGTAACAGCAAGTTTATTTTACAATCATCCTACTTATAATAATGCAATTAGTGTTCTGTAGAACAATTTCAGGCTAAAACTCTTTCCCCCAAACAGCCCATATGGAGAGATTAGCGAGACTCAGGCAACAGAGGAAAATGGATCCAAGGATAGCAGAGCTGGTGCGTGGTGATTGCTTGTCTTTGCACCCATACATGGTGCACTTTAGGCCTGCTACTGCCAGACACAACACTGGGCATCAGAGCTCAACATCAGATAAAACAAGAGAAAAGCAATAGTACTGGATAGCTAATTTCTAACTGAAAATGTTTGATTTGCTTGTGGGATTTGTGAAGTTGTAAACATTTTGGTGGGATTATGTGAAAAACGTGGCTGGGAACGATCACTTCTGGCAGAATTTTAGTTTGGAGCAGAAAAATACACAAGCCGCAAATAACATTTGTAGCTACTTGTGCTGTGTAAACAAGCAGCTTAGACAAAGGACAGAGAACATTGACTGGCACAGTCAAATCAAGTCATTAACATAGGTGAACATACAAATCAAAACAAAGGAAGTCCCAAAAGAAACAAGAGTTTTACTGAATTAAGGAATAAACTGCAACTGTGGCCCATGCCGCAGAGCTACTATGACAAATGGGCTGGAAAACAAGTGTTAAAGTGTAGTTGATTAAAAAAAAAATTATTTTGGGCTGAGAGTTCCTGGAAGGAGGGGAAAGGTGTTATCCCCCTGGTAAGGACGCACTCCGACGTTGTGAAATAATGTTTTACGAGTCATTTTTATGAACCTTATAGTGGGCGATGTTGTATATCAAATGCGCCACACACCGTGGTGTTATACTATAAGTCTGAGAAGCTTAGTAGAACGTTCACAAAGTGGTTGGCAGACACTGGCAAAATCCAAGCGGCAGCCATGACCACCTTTGTGGAGCCCTGGTGGAAGCGAACTAGCGTGTAGTTCCTCTAACGTCTTACAGGTGGCTTGCGGTGGTTGGATTAAAAAAGACACGACACAATTGTCAATGGGGAAAATTTGATTTTATTCTCGCAATACAAAGTGAATATATTTGGTCTTCGTTCGGTTAACAGGCCATCTCAATATTATGTGATTTGAGATGAAAAAAACATTAGACTGGAACATTCAAAAACGTTCGCAGCATGGTAGGCAAGTACCAGTGATTTGAATCAGATTCGAGCAGCCAACGGTAGCCATGGCAGGGTGAGTAGGAGTGGTGTATTATGGGTGAACTTGGGTAAATTGAAGACCAGTCGGGCTGCCGTATTCCGGATGAGCAGCAGAGGACAAATGGCGCATGCGCCAAACCAGCCAGAAGGGAGGTGAATGTGAATATGAGTGAATGACATAACCCAGTGACTTGGTTTACAGAAAGAAGAGGATGGGCCCAAGGACAGAACCCTGAGGGACCCCAGTAGTGACACTACAATAATCTGATGCAGATCCTTTCCAGGTTACCCTGTAAGAGCGATCGGTGGGGTAGGATGTGAACAGGGCGAGTGCAGAGCCTGAGATTCCCAGTTCTTGGAGGGAGGAGGATCTGGTGTTTAAATGTGTCAAAGGCCGGTGAAAGTTCCAGCAGAATGATAGCAGAGGAGAGGGAGGCTGTTCTAGCAGTGTGAAGTATCTCTGTGATGGCAAGGAGGGCAGTCTCAGTTGAGCGGCCTGCCTTGAATCCAGACTGGCGACTACCCATGTAGAACCCCCCAAGCTGGGAGGCCAAGGACCATGCCCAAATACATACTATGTATAAAATATACAAATAACTAGAGAGGTAGACAGACAGTGAGGAATATCCCCCTCTATTTAACATTGCCTATTAAGGTAAGGTCCAACCAAAGCACTTCTAATCATTCTATGTATAAAGGGGGTGGATGGGGAGGGGGGGGGGGGATATGTGTATTATAGCTGTTCTATTGGGTTACCTTATGGGAACATAGGGAAAGGGGCAAGGCAGGTGTGTGTGTGTGTGTGTGTGTGTGTGTGTGTGTGTGTGTGTGTGTGTGTGTGTGTGTGTGTGTGTGTGTGTGTGTGTGTGTGGTGTGTGGTGGGGGGTGGAAACAGGGGAAAAATCGAACCCAACCATATGTTCCCATACAGCAGGGGTTACCACTGAGGTATTTTCTGATAAAACTTCTGGATCAGTGACTAGCCCTCAATAATCTTAGCAACACATTACACAGGTTGTTCCAAAGCCTGCTGCAGGCCCTGTATTGACTGGGATATCAGTGGCCTTTGCGAGGTCATTGCTTTCCTTGAGTTTGACCAGTAGCAAGGAAGATACTCCTGGGGTGATATTTTCTTAACCTGTATGTACAGTGCAACCTTACATTCACAGGTATACTGTTTACATCATTTTAGCTGCTAATGTCAAACTATGCTAACAGCCTCTGATGCTAAGCCTTGGCAGCAAGTTCCTCAGACAGAGTTGATGAGAGTGAATTAGGGACGTAACATGGGTTAGATTTGCCCAGGGCTGTTCCAGAAAGGTCTGGTTTATTTATCAAGGACCAGAACTGTACACCGACAAAAAGCAGAGCCAGGAGGTTGACAAGGAGAATGATGCTGATAATAATATGACCTTGGTTTCCATTCAACCTGAAATCAAATCAGTGAGCTGGATTCAAACTAGATATGAACACCAAACCATCCAACTACACCAACAAGTCTTTCCTCTAATAAATGATTGAAGTCATAAATAGGCTAGGTTATGAGTCTAATTCAGTGTTGCAACCTTGACACTATACTTTTACATGAGGTGTTAACTGTATTTTATTCTTGACTTGTGCTGCTATTATTCCTCTAGCCAGTTATATGACTGTTTGTGTGTGTGGTTATGCGTTTAGAGTTTAAAAGAAGTTACCAGAAAAAAAGAAGGATCAAAAACATTGTCAAATGCAGTTCCCATCTTGTAAACCTGAATAAGTCTGTCTTTTGAATTATGATTAAATGACATATAAAAAATTATTTGGCGTGTTGTATGTGTGAAAGCTTGGAACAAACAGTCTATCTATTAACATAACTATAAACAGCTATATATTCCACAGAGGAGTGTGGAACTACAATGGGAATAAGTCATGAGCAATAATTGTGCCATCCAGATAATCCATTAGACAATTCTTAGTTAAATAAAACATATACATAGTGTTTGCTAGTTTGCCGTCAATTATATCTAAAGTAACTAACAGTTTCTAGTTTGTTAATATAAATTAATAAATGCATACTGAACAGATATTGATCTTATTGGTTTCTCTACATTGTGTTAATGATCATAGGTCATATGAGTCTTTTGCTAATGCGATCAGGCTGGACCTTACTGGACTTCACTCACATGGAAGAAAAGGCCTTAGGGAAAGTAGGACTAAAGGCACATTTCTATTAATCCCCTTATTCTTGATTTTCTTATGTTTACCCAAATTTCCACTCTGATTCAACAAGAAAGTCGGATTAGTGTTAAATTGTAAGACTGTGTGATGACGGAATTTCTGAGAAGAACAAGCGGTCTTAAGTGGTCAGCAATCGTCATGCTGAAAACAAGTTTGGAGTGGTCATAACATCAAAATCACGTAATTGCGGAAATAATTGACCAAACGCATTGTTACACGCTGCTGCTGTGTGTTCCCTTTGCTTTGTCTCCATCTACCCGTCTCTCTCTCTCTAGGTCCACCTAGGCAGCTGACATCAATCACGTGATCTGGGCGGGCCTATAACGCCAAGTGGAGGAAAGCACATGAGGTTGATAGCTTGTGTTGACCCAGAGCTGTTGGTTTTCTTTGTTATATTGTTGAGGGACGGAGTTCCAGAGTCCAGTTTTCGCAGTTTTATTTCTTCGTTTAGATTTTTGTTTGATTTTGATAGTATAAGAGATCCACTGAATCCTACGGCCCATTGCGTGGTTGGTTTCAGTGTCTCTCCCTCTTATGCTTTGTGGATCTCTCGACCTCAGTATGGTATGTTAGTATGAAATTAGTTTTTTGTTTAATAAACCATGTTTTCAATTATTATTTTGGTAAGAGTGTAATAAAACGTATTTTTCGGCACTTGCAGTTTCAAGATTTTGTAATTTGACAAAAACTCTTCACTTGATTTCCCATTCTCCATGGAGACCCCACTGGTCTTGACTATTGGAACGGTCAGTGACCAAACCAAAACCGCACAGAGTATAAAACAAATTTAAAAGACTGAAAGACTTCTTCGGTCTCGGACAGCCAAAATAAAATTATATTCTTTTGAAGTATGCTGACCACTTCAATACAATTTAAGGCATGCCTCTAATGGGTCAGGATGAACTGAAAGGAAAAATGGCAGATTTCATTCGATTGTAATCAATGCTAGAATGGTAACACTTAAACCGGAAGTGATCTCAGAAGATTTAGGCTAGCTTCACAAGGCAATACTTGTGATAGTGATACTTGGCATGCGCAGTAGGCTGGTATTGTTGGAGTACTCCCTCCAGAGTTGAGACCCGAGAGGCAACTTCTTAGAAAGGCATTTTTTGGAGAGTAATTCTCCTCTAAAATTACTGTAGTGTGTAGTGTAGTGTGAGTTTTCTAGAATTCATTTCCTAAGAATAACTGTCTGCAGATTGTGTGTCGGCTATTTAATAAATCTATGAAACAAATTAAATAAATCACAAATTTCAAATATCCTCTTTTTAGAAACTTCATCCAAAATGTAAGTCCTAAAAGGTTATGAATAGGCATTTATCTGCTGAATCAACAATATATTCCTATGAATCTTATAAGATGCATACTTAAATTAAAGGGTATGTAGCCACCAATTTTGAAAAGGGGCTGGAGTTTTAGTTTTTGAACAGAAGAGGTTTTGACCCAGGAGAAACATTATGCAAAGGCTCTGTAATGAGCTTGTTCCAGCTATCATAGGGGTGTTATAGCCTCCTATTACACTAATGGGCACAGGGATGGATCCTACCAGAGAGGAACATGGAAAGAGACACTTTCACTCGATTACTTAAAGTACCGTCTCCCCTAATGGATTATGGATTACACACACGAACTCTCAAACGAACAAACCTAAATGCACACCCAAACTCACACAAACACACACACACACACACAGCGGGCAACAAACCAAACAATAGCAGTGCCGAATCTGCTGGTTCCAACAGATGACATGAAATAATTAGAAAAAATGTATATGGTGATTCATTACTGTTATGAAAACAGGAGCTTAATATGGTTTGCTAGTGTGAAAAAAACCTATTCAAATATTTTAATGGACCTAATCTGCTGTGTAATAATGCATCACACCACATCCCAACCCTACCCCCCATGAAAGTATTCACTCCAGAGCCTTGTCAAAAGTGTAAACAGCAGCCCTCCAGCCCCAACTCTGACAGGCTTCCAAGATTTGTGGCTGAATACTTTATCACAATGCCGGCAGTTGATTGGAATTTGTATCAGCTCCGCTTGGAGCCCAGGGCCTGCAGGCGGCCCCACACAATGCACGACACGCCTATTATTTACAGCTATAAATATTCTACGCCGACTTCTATGGGAAAAAAGTTAAATATGCCATTTTGTTTCACTCATCATATCCCCCCTGTCAAATGCATACCCACGCGCAAGCAGATAATCATGCAATCAGAGTTAGCACACTTTGAATTCCTCTGCGATAGTGAAAGTGGTTCTGTTGACCTTTGACATCTATTTAAGCCTCCTGCTATATATCAGACTGTGGATCTCAGCCAGTGCCACTAAATCCTGAGGCAAAAGCAGAAGCAGTGTGATGGCACACATGGGATCACCATTTAAAGGGACTGGCATTCAAAGTTCTAAGAAGGAGACATTTATAACACGGACCGTTGAAATATAAACGAGTGCTGATCCTCAATGAGCAGAATCCGTGCTGTGCCCCAGTGTTGTGCACAGACAGAGATTAGTTAGTATGCTAAAAGGAATTTATAGGATATATGGCTTTAGTTGTCATTGAATGAGGAGCTGACAAGGCATCAAACGAGGATCAGAGCCCAATGAGAAGATGTAAAGAATAAAGCAAGAGAAAGAAAAATTAAGGTCCCCCCAGAAGAAATTCCCTGGAAATCGAAGCCAGCCAGTCATCGTTGTTTAGCAGTGGAATAACTAACGTTGTTCTTGTGGAGTAGGTATCAGGCCCCGAAGGCATTCACAACAAGTGTCACACTAGCATGCCCACCATGCGACACAGACACAAATCCAAACACAGGCAGAACACAAGTTCATATTGTTTGGCTTCTGTGGACTCACAAACAAATATTTGTCTGGGATGCAACACTTGTTTGTCTGTGAGATGTGGAGTAAATATGTTATAATCACAGCTTTTGTGGTGGTTATTGTTGCAGGCCATGCCAGCTTCATCTTGTCTGACTCAGCTCAAGCCGGATACAGACAGAGAGGCGAGGAGAAAGAGAAACCGTTGAGGAATCATGAAACGTCCTTGATGAATCTCAAAGCGCAGCACACAGGGATGTGATGGACTGATAAAAGAGGAATTTCAGCCCCCATCCAGAGGTCAGTCAGCTGTCCCAGCACCAATCTCTGCACAAAGCTAAGATGTGGTTGTATATATCACTTTTTCCTTAAGCAATGATTTCAGTTGGATTCACTCTCTTTTTGAGAAAATCTAAGCACACATCAATGTTTATTGCAGTCATCGGCCTTCTGTTCTGTGGAGAAGAAAATTGTTCTGCAAGTTGTCAAGCTGTCGAACTTGAGTTTGAGCTTTCGGTCGAAATAATAATAAAATAAATAGCATTACCGGGGCAACATAACAGTAGTACTAAAAGTACCATGACAGTTGTATCAATTTAAACAATAGTAGCAAACTAACAAGTATCTATACTTGACATTGGTGGCACCCAGTTAGCTCATTTAACTAAACTAGACAATCTGTGTACCAGTTTCCGGCTGTGTAGAACCAAGTTTATGCAGGAAAGAAAAACCTCTAATACTTAAGGCCTCAGTAGAACAATGTAACGATGGGTTCTATTGCCCTTATAGAATATTATGATTGGTTGTTTTAAAACGTGATTGTAGCTCAAGTTGTGTTTTTTCAGGAAACACAAATACAAGATGCCCGCCTGATTGGCTGTCTCGTTGTGCCTGTGGCTTTAGTTTGACTTGAAATTATTTGCAGTACGTTTCCAACAAATGTGGACACAAAGCTTTTTATACCGCAAACATTTGTCAGGTTTTAAGAAATCAAACCCATTCTGTGTCCCAGGGTGCAGGCTGTAATTGCCTAATTGCAAGAAATAACCACTACATACACATTTTCTCAGTGTTTAAACTTTAAGATTACCCCTCTTAATCTCCAGTTCCACTTGCATCAATAAGCAGATGAAACGCTCAGCATCGACTGCTTGATTCATTGGCTGATAATTATAACTTATCTGTAGCCGCTGAAAGGTTATTGAGCTTGTCAGCACCGATTAATTTAGGATAAGGGGGCGTGTTCTATCCCCTCTCACAGTGCATGGAGGCAAGCCTGCTTTAGAGACATCAGGCAACACTTGGATCTGTGCACAAGCGTGCGTCTCTGCATGTCCGTGTGTGTGTGCACTTGCAATAAAGCCTGCTGGCTGTTGCCAGGCCCATTAATTGTGGACCTTGAGTGTTAATGTGATATTGTTTGGTTTATTACAGCCCTCTGTGTGCCAGGGAAACAAGTACAGAGAGCTGGCACCACACAATGAAGACGGCACAACCACCCCGCTCTCTCTCTCTATCATCCTGTCTTCCTCTCGCTGTTTCCTCTGTAACTCTCTCATTCTCTCTGGCTCTCTCTCTTCCTCTGTTTCTGTCATTCTTTCTCTCTTTCACTGTCATTCCCTCTCTCACTCCATCATACTCAGTCATACTCTCCCCCTTTCCGTCATTCTATCGTATGGTCTCTTTTTTCTTGTCATTCTTTCTCTTCATCAATCTCGGTCGTCATTTTGCATTCTCTCTTCTCTCTGTCATACTCTGCCTCTTTATCGCTCGTCTATCCAGCTCTCTTTTTCTCTGTCAATTTTCCACTTCGTCTGTCGCATTCTCTACCTCCCCTTTATCTGTCTCTCTCTTCTTGATTCCTTTTGACATCAGAAGTCTTGTCTCCCTCTTCTATCTGCCTGTGTTCAGCAGACAACAGTGGCGGTACCTTGCGCCCCAGCCCTCCCTTTTCTAAAGCCTGCCTAACTATCGCCATTCATTAACTGTGCTGTGATTCATTAGACACAGTCATTAAAGAAACGTGTAATCAGTGTTTGTCCTGCTGTGACGCCACCTGACCTGTGCTAACGCTGCTTCTATTGAGCTGTGTTGTCATGTGTAGCACAGAGGCAAGGAGAGACATACCCAGAGAGAGACAGACAGGGAGAGGAAGACAGACAGAGATTGACAGGGAAAGAGACAGAGATACTCCCTGTCAAGAGAGAGAGAGACAGGCAGGGAGAAAGACAGACGCAGACCGAGAGAGACAGGCAGGGAGAGCCAGACGCAGATAGAGAGAAAGATAGGCAGGGAGAGAGACAGACACAGACAGAGAGAGAAGAAGCGGCAGGGAGAGATGGAGGAGGATAGACGCAGAGGGGGAGGGGGGATGTAGATGCAGACAGAGACAAAGTGAGTGAGACAGACAGAGCAGAGGTAGGGAGAAAGACAGAAAGAGAGAGAGAGGGAGGGATGTGGGAGAAGAGTAAGAAAGAGTTGCATACTGTAGAATATAGTTCCATATATAAAATCGTCATTGTCTCCGGCAGATACATTACTTTATTATGGACATACCACATCACATCGTTTCATGCATACCCATGCCTGGGTGCACACTCCATCAGGCAAAACGAATAACGCAAAGCATGAAAAGAAGAGCCAGGGCCCCTTTTTCTCTTTTTAAGACTTGCGTCAGCGTCTATTAGATTGGTCAGATGGGAAAGCTGTGTTGTGTCCCCTGGTAACCTGCTTTAAAGTCTTTCGTTTTGCACTTCTGCCACTTTACATCTTCCCACTCTGACTGCCCTCTACACCTCCTCTCGCTCTCTGTCAGCACGGGGAGAAGGTTGTGGAGAACACAGCTGCCCTCTATGGGTGTGAAAGGAGAAATCAGCCACAGCGGCAGAGCCAGAGCGTCCCTCGCTCTGGTTTCTGGCTGCTGTTGCTGCTGCTGCTGCTGCTGCTGCTGGTGGTTGATCGCTAGAAGCGAGCGAGACGTGCTATTGTTGGATCTGAGGTGTTTAGCGCTAATTAGCCAGCTTATCTTGCTAATGTTGTGAAATCCCCTTCATTTTTGTGCAGCGTCATCACAACATGGAATACGAGCATGCAGTCTTTAACGATGCATTTCCATGATGGAATGCAAGGCATGTGTGTGGGGGTGGGGGGGCAAAGAGAAGGAAAATAATTTGCATTCACATATTGAGTTTGTGGAGAAATGACTCTAAGCTGACCTGCTGCTCACCACAGCTGCATGGAGCTGGCGGTTCTCCGCACTCCAGGATCTGTCGGTGCCAAGTTCAATAAGGCTAAGAAAAGAAAGGCACTGTTTGTCTATTCTTTCTCCTCTCTCACCATCCAGGGACTACATCCAAACTACAAGGCAGACATGCAGAATGTATGAGTTGGGGTGAGTGTGTACCAGCGGCGGGTGCAATTGTGTAGGTCTAATCTAACGATCGAGAGCACACACACACACACACCCACACACACACACACACACACACACACACACACACACACAAACATAGTGCTAAATATTCCCCCTCTACGCAGCAAACTTCCTTCTCCCCTGGGAATACTGGAGTGGCCCTGGGGAGAGCCTTCAGACTGCATGAATACAAAATAGACTCCAAAATAAAATTCCCAAAATAATAATATTTTCTTGTGGAGTAATCATATACGAGACGGGAGGTTTTTCTGCAGCTTGCAGCAGTGCTTTGTCTTTAATAAATAATTTCCTTTCCGAGGCTGTGTTCTAGTGCCGGTACCGACTGCCAGTCATACATTGCCGAGGAGCACGCTGTGTCCTGTAATCGGACTGAAGAGCCAAGACACAGTGTAGGTGGACGCTGCAAGCCTCAATACACACATTCCACTCTAAGCGAAACCTCAATGACTCAAACAGGCCTCAAACCACCAACAGCAGCACCATCGATTTATTACAATGACAAATATGGCTTAGGTATAGTGGGTGCAGATAGTGTAGTGGCTAGGGTGTTTGACTCCCAGCGGAAAGATACTGGATTCGATCCGATATGTTCTCCGTTTACCTTGAGCAAGGTTCCCAAACCCTACCTACGACATGTATCAATTCACTTATCGCTTTGGATAAAAGTGAAACTGAGTTAATAGTAATAGAATAAGTATGCATTGAACATTAAGCATACAAATGGAAGCCACTTTGATTTTATCTGGATAATGAAGTGCTTTGGCAAGCATGCCAATCATTACATTTACATTACACGTAGCAAATTAGCATAATCAATTTACAAGCGAGACTGAGAAGTCAAAGCATACAAACAACGTTTCTTCAAAAGTTTTCAAAAATCTGGAGCTGAGTAGAAAGTTGCAGTAGGAACCAGAAACACAGGGTGAGTAGAATGTTCTGTTTTTTTGGGGGGGGTTTTGCCTAGTGTGGCCAACAGTGCATTGAAAGGAACAGGAAACGGTCTCAGAAGAACAGGAGTCCAGCAGCAAGAGGGTGTTCGCCGGCTAATTGCGATGCAAGACAGCAAGCTGTGAAGAATTCCGTCAGGGGTCGATGCCTTAATAAACTAATCATACGGACGTCTGTCCTCCCAGCCCGACCCCTCCACCGTCTTTATCCAAGCAGCATGTTGGTCAAGGGGAATCAAACGGCTGCGAGTCAAACCTAGCCCTAGCCACTACACTATTCTGCAACCGATTCAAGGAAAGGTTGAATGCGGTGGTGAAGGAGGGTTGAATAATGCATTGGCTTAACCTGACAACATCAAAATGTCCAAATGGCAGGTCAGTGCCAGCATTGTGTATTGAATAATGGAATCACAGAGCAAATGTCCCACTATTTTAGTATACTGGGGGCGTAAATTCAACCCTTACAGTTGGGTTAGGTAAGAGACCAAAGTTCTTCTGCAGATTGTTCTGCCAATGCCACATAAATGGATGATCACTGTAGCATGAAGTTAAAGTGCTAGTGTGTGTGTGTGTGTGTGTGTGTGTGTGTGTGTGTGTGTGTGTGTGTGTGTGTGTGTGTGTGTGTGCGCGCGTACATGTGTAACTCTATCTATCTCTCACACTTTCAGTGAAAATTTTACATTATTTTCACAGAGGGTTGCAGCTCTCATGGACAAAGTATTAAAAGCAGCCTATTTTGGGGTCATTCAGCTACGTTAAATATGGGCCACAACAGCCCAAGGGCCTTTGTGTAATACATGTAATTATCCCAAATTTTAAACATGATTATTATACAGCATGTCTCAGATGAGGCTTTTTAAAAACACATACAGCTATGAAACAATCAAACTCTCCCGGAGCATAGTGATCCTGAGATCCTGAGATCCAGGAGGTATGAGATCTTAAAGGTCCATCCATGGAGGTTTCTTCCTACTAAACAAACACGCCTACTGTTACAATCTTCAACTAACAAACCACATGGACGGGAATGTTGTGGTTGTGTTGGGAGTAATGTGTGCAGCACTAGAAAAAAACAACAGACATTGGATTTAGGCCCACATCCAAAGAACCGCCAAGCCGTAGTCCAAGTTCAATACTGCTCAGAAGCCAGGGGCTAAATAAACAATAGCTAGAATATATGGTTTGGCATAGGAGACACACTCATTCCAAAAGCATGCACTTTCCCATATGTAAAAAAGGTTTTATTGGATGGTAAAGTTCTGACCTTTAAAAAAAAGCTGACCTTAGTTATGTCTACTCTACCAAATAAATATTTCCAAGCCCATGGACATATTTCATCGACCACAGCAGAAAATTAAGAATAATTATCTTACACAAATCTGGAATGCCAAGGCCGCATACTTTCCACAAGGAATGAAAGGTCAATGCAATTAATTCATAGGATATAGTACATTTTTGACAAATCTTAAGTGAACAAAATATGTGGACTTACTTGCCCTGCTTTAAGTCACTCGCAAATATACAGCAACAAGATGAGATGGATATTAGATAACAAAGAGAAACATCAAAAAACACATTAAGTGCTTCCTCTTTCATTTTTATCTCTTAGATATCTTAGTTCTACTTTCTCAACCTCCTTTCAACCACAGAGCAGGAGCCAGGAAGAATATACAAAACCAGTGTTGTACACGAGAAATACGATCGTATGGAAAGCCTGTTTCATTTCATTCACCTCATGTCTCATGCAGTATTATAGACTGTAGAATAGTATATATTATACACATAGTATATAGTATAGGATCATATAGTATAGTATGGTGTAGTTTAGTACAGTGTAGTATTGTATATTACAGAGTATTGTCTCTGTACTACACTTTTATCCATAGCCACCTAAATTGTAATTGTCAAGTTCATTAACAAGTATTATAGTTAGACTGAAGACATTGGGGATCAAACCTACTGCAGATCTGACTGCTGGAGCCACTATATAACAGATTCTGCTGAATAAGTCAGCAGTGAACACTAAAATACTAAATATAAAAAGCTGGTGACTGCTTTCAAGGAACATCAAGTTTCTTACTGATGATTGACGCCACTGAAAGATCGCCACAGATGACATGTATCAACACACGCTGATGGCATCCTGGCAGTTTGTAAGGAATGCGAATAAAATATTTTATCTGGATTTCAAGTCAATAGCCTTTCTGAGTGTGTGTGCAATGTCCAAGGCAGCTCATGATTTATTCCATGATAAAACTTTGAGTGCAGAGGAGGAAACAAAACAAGTCCCTTTATCAGGGAGCAGAGACACAGGTGCAGAGAGGTCGTTGGGAAGAAGTGTTAATTAAGACGTCACGGTAACACGGTTCATAAGCCTTGATGCAAGCGTGCTAATCACGCCATGTTTAATCACTTCTGATCAATAACAACCATGTGATCACCGTGTGATCCGTTTCGATTTGGGGAACAAAAGCCCAAGAGGCACAGGGTTTGTTCCCAAGCCAAGTCATTTCAACTCTCCGCTGTGTAGCTGGTGGTGTCAGTTGGCTGGGCCCCATGGGCGAATTAGGCTTTAACTATAGGTTGATTACTCAGGACGCTACTTTCCATCACAATAGTGGATGGTGAACAGCCCATCCCTTTACACCCGGAATTGAAATAGCCATGTTGTAAGTCCACACTTAAACAGCATTTCGGTTTGTATGTCACAATTATACAATGAGACAGCATTGTCAGATACATCCACCTTCAAGGCCTTAACAGAAATAAAGATTTAGCTGGCGTAGTGTGGACATGGCCTAAGAGGAGCCGCTGTGCACATATGTTGTTTCAATACATGCATAGATGCTCATGATGAACACAAAAAGCTTAACATTATGTAATTTATAAACCACTAGCAACCAAAACTGACATAAACAGCCCCTTTAGCGAAATGCCCTGTGGAGCAGGAGGGCATCCATCTATCCAGACAGCAAATGTAACAAAAGAGCTACAGTAGTAGACATGGCATAAACCAGCCCCAACCCTCAAGAGTGAAACCATCTTCCTAAATGGATTTTGTGGCCATGGCAACCATCAGAGAACGAAGGGGTGAGGGAGGGAGAGTAGAAAGAGAAGACAGTGATTACCCTTGTTCTTTGTTGTAACACACCACTGATATATTGGGGAATTAAATGTTTTTGCTAGTAGAAGGTGAGAGGAGAAGTACTGCTTGATTATAGTATCAAGAGATTTGGAAAGGACTGGGGGGGAGGTGGGGTGGTCGGAGTTGTGGGATTACAGATTTTTATTTCATAGACGCTCTCTGCTTTTGGTAAAAAGCCAACATTTGCTGTCATGGCCAGTATTGATTTGTAACCTTTCACTTGAAGATAATAAGCCCTGAGCTACTGTCCCGTTGCGCCAGACAGGAAAAGAGGAAAGAGAAGAAGCAAAGACAGAGTTCTCTATTTTCACCTGCTGCTGGCGACTAACGTTTCGGAACGGAGCGTACACACAGGGAACTTCAACTTGCCTATTCTTTTAGAAGAATGGAAATAAATATGACTTTTTGTTACCATGATTGTCTTGGATAGGCACTTTGAATCGCACTGTCGAACTGCTGTCCAATACAGCGATGACACCAGAGGTTTCCTATCATCTCCATGTTCTTGTGATCCCTGCTTGAGCGGCCATACAAATGTGCATAATCCTTCACAATCCAAGCAAATCTTGTTTCAAATTGGTTAATTGGAAAAGTACGGCTATTTCGACTGAGCACCCTGCGGTTCTTCGTTTTGGTCGCAAACTAGCCATCTTGTCTAAGATCACACAATGAACATCTTCAATTTCGTTTTAAGTATATACACCCGGCAACTACTATTTGAAGTCCTAGAAAGTGCTAGAGTCTGACCTGAATCTGCTCAGGTAGGCCATATATGGTTGAACTGCTGCTGAACTGGAGAAAATCAGCTATGTGATAGCGGTTGGGTTGTATTTAGGACATATCTTAGTTTGCTGCTAACTCTAACGGACTGACTGCTAATACTTCTAATAATTATATTTACATTAATAAATAAAATGAACCTACTCATATCTGTTGTTTGTTGTTTATTTGTTGTTTGTCTGATCGTTCTGTTCACAAGATTAACTATATCATACTATATTATATGTAGTAATATTAAAGTGTACCATGTACTTTGTATGTACTGTATGTGTGTGTGTGTGTGTGTGTGTGTGTGTGTGTGTGTGTGTGTGTGTGTGTGTGTGTGTGTGTGTGAATTCCAAGAGCTGAGTGCAGAACTCTGTCTGCTATAATTAGCTTTTATCACTAAACCGATTAATCTCTTAACTCTCGGATGGTGGCACACACACACACACTCAAGCACACACACAAAAGGCTTGAGCATGTGATCACATGACCAATAAAAATAAACTTTCAGACTAATATGTTATGGTATGTAGTGGGTTTGTGATTTAAAGGGCAATCCTAAATATCAATCAGTTAATGGATTTATAATGTTACATTTGTGAATTGAGTTTGAATGTGGTTTACTTCTGTTGACCACATTGATCAACAGAAGATTAAACATATTCAAATGAACCTGAATTGTATGAGTTTAAACTCACAATAGATATTAAGTAAAGAAAACGGATGCATGGATGGATGGACTTTCTGAGATTTATATTATTTGATCATGTAAGATAAAGAGTTATTTTCAATGTTCAATGGGAGAGAGGACTTGGTCCACCTTGCACATATAGGGGATTGCTCATTTCCCTTGCTCAGCAGGGACATTTGAAACTTCTAAAGGAAGGAAAATCCAATGATGTTCCAATTAGAATTGCATGGTCACATTTGGACGTCGCAGATCGAAACTGAGTTCAGCCACTGAAAAATCCAGTTTCTGCATCACTCAATGAACATCAAATAAAACTTGGTTATGGATTTCTATTTATTTTATTACGATTCAGGAAGCGAGAACTATTACTTATCTTATGACCGCTGCCTTTAAAGTTCCAGAACACGCGCGCATTTAATGCAATAAATACAAAATGAATCCCTACATAAATCCTGTTTCCATTGACCGAATGTTCATAATGTCAGCCAGCAGGGGCATCCATTTAGAGCATAGAGGAGAAGCGGCCTATGGTAGCAGATTAATAAAAGTGGATTCATTCCCTCCTCACATATATTGAAGACAAGGATGGAAGTTCAGATGCACATTCTGAATTTATACCCACAAATGCTTCCTGAAAATCATGGTTGATTACATAGATCCAAAGCAAATGCCTTTACTTTGCATTGATGAAATGGATTCGGCTTTATTTATTTGTTATTCTTTATTGAGCAAGGTACTTGGGAACTCATTTTAAATCATTCCATTGTGCTGAAAGTGAATGTGGTTAAACCTCCAACAAAAATACACAACAACACATTGTCTCATTCTCTGCCTGATTATCTTGGAGTGAGTGTATGTCTCTCTGTATTTCACGGTGTGTATGCCCTTAAAATAAGATGATGAGGGGTATAAACAAAAAGATGTGCAGTAAATTATGAATATCTTAAATTATGTATATTATTAAATGATGGATCAACAGTCTTTGGAACATGTTAGAATGGGACTCGAGCACAGGGGTGGGGAGAAGTACTAGAAACCTTTAAAAAGGGTAAAAATATGAAGAACACATATTTCATAAGAGGTGACTTCATATTTAGTGTTACTGAAATGCTACTGCTACTAAAATTGAAATACAAGTATAAGTCTCCAAAAATGGCCATTCTTAAGGAAGGAATATTTCACCGCCACAAATTTGTACTTCAATAAGTAATATCTGAAAAGTTATAGCTATAGCACACACAGCAAGCAATAGGAAAAATACCACAGCCAAGAGCAACCAGGGACACAATGAGAACTCGCAATGCAGAAAATTATACAATAAACGGACTGCACCTCATAAATCAAACATTCTCTGCTACAATAAAGGCCTCCTGCTTGTTATTCTTGTTGGTTCCCAGGTGAAAGAACACCACATAATAGTGGGTGATATTGAATGAATTGTAAACTGACAATAATAATAATGATAACAATATCAGAGAGCTACTTCCTCCGTGCATCTTCCCCATCCTTTACAAGAGCCATAAACAGGTAAGAGCAAATATAATGTTATTTAATTAATCCCTGTTGTGTTTAAAGCCGGTGGCAGACAGCTTAGTGGGTTCTAATAAGAGCTAATGTACTTCTGCTGTCAGGGCATTGGTAAGGCCCGGCCAACAGAGCATGTCAGAGAAGCCAATGAGGTCTAAGGATTTAAAGTCGTGACACAGAGTAAAGAAAAGAAAAGAGAAAGTACATTCATGAGGTCAGAGGTTGACCCACAAAAGATGTGGAAGAAGGATCCGAACAGCCAACTCGACGAACCTCTAGAGAATCTGAACCACTTGCATCTTCAAAAACATTTCTCAGTTGATGTTGAGGTTTTTCCAAATGCCATTTAAGGAACATAAAAATAAAAAAAACACTGGAACCAACACTAATTACATCCCCTTGAGGATTTTATTGCTTCAACCCCAATCACTTTAATTACTTTGTACAGGAATTGGCAACAGTCATAAAGACACGTCATGACAACTAATAATCTTTATGAGGACTTATGAGGACACACGCAACAGAGACTGAAGACCATTGAAATTAAACTGGACTAGAACATTTCTGCACATTATAGCTTCAGATAAAGTTATATATTACGAATATAGATTTGGGGGGGTTGGTTGACTCATTTTATTCTTCAGATGTGAGATCTCAACTGATTAAGTGATGTGTCCTTGGTCTTAAAGTCAGAATTTGTAGTAGCCAATTAAGTTAAATTGGGTGATATATCAGGTTCCTTAAAATGGAGGCCGGTTGAGCCACAGCAGATGCCTTTACCTTGTATTGCTGAAACGTTTCTGGATTATTTTGTTCATTTTTCTTTTTTAGGGATAGTACATGTGTAATGTCTAAATGGTATAAAAAGTGAATACTTGATTGTTATTATTCATATTCTTCCTGCCTTGTGTAGAAGTAGCTGTTACCAAGGTTACCATACCCATATGATGTTAAAGGCAAAACTTAATTCACAAGAAATAGCAAAAAGCGATTGAAAAGGTTCATGCCATCAGTTGAAATACATGCATTGGTTTGTGAGCGTGTCTGTGTGGGTGAGAGGTGTCGAAGATCAACCCCACCCAAAACGGTTTGCGACAGCTGAAAGTGAGAGACAAGCAGCCCAATGACGGCCAGGAAAAGGAGAATTACACTGGCTGTCTCCTGCCATGTTCGACAAGGTCAGGCACGGGACACCCACTTTCTGCAAGTAAACATGGGCTTTATTCCCTCAAATCCTATCAAAGCCATTCATTATGGAAGTCTAATAGGAGGTGGCAGCCCTGCCCTGGAGGCTGGTCCCTCACACAGCTCATCGCTGACTGATCACACAGAATATGTACTGTTTGTTCATGTCCTTCCTGCCTTGATATTTATAAAGCTGAAAATATAGGCTGACCATTGCCATGTATCGGGATTTAGAGCACCAAATTGATTTGTTTACATAATATATTTTATTTGTATCTTGCTATCACACATTTTTCATTTTAAAGCCAAAATGTATGGCACACGTGTACATTTTTCGTACATCATGTACATCCTTTGAATTAAGACAACCAGTATCTACATTGCCTTGCTAATAATTCACAGGATCCCTGTAAATTGTTGTGTTACGTTCCTAATGTCCTGCTAGCCAGTTCCTTTGAATCTCAGCCCAGCTGGAACTGCATCCAAAGGTCTTTAGGTGAGGCCATTTGTGTTTTGTCAGCCTCACAGCTGGCAAAACAGGTTCAATGTCTTGCTCAAGGGCTCATCAGCAGGGATAGAATGGAATGGCTTTCGCGTATCTCAGATACGGTATGGAACTCAACCATGTGGCCTTCTGTGTTGCTCACTTGGTTAATCTCCAAAGCCCAGGAAATGGAGCAGCGCTGCTACAAAAAGGCAGCAGGCACACTGACACATAAATACTACAGTCTAATGTGCCCATAGTCACAGGCACTAGAGATTGTTTCATCTGCCTCTAATGAGCCACACTGATAAGCAGAACAGTCCCATAGGAACCCCAATGTTGCCTGCATGGAAGTTGGGGTGTATAGGGTCCACTCAACGACCCCCTGTCATTCCTATAGGTCCAGGGAGGAGTTTGGATATACAGTTGATGAAAGAGCACCAGCAAGAGCTAGAGGCATGGAGGCATGTGTAGAGTGAGTCCCTGGTGGTGGGTGGGGGTGGTCAAAGAAGTTCCTTTAATCTCTCTATAGCTCCCGGTCCTCAGCAGTTGCTTGGGGGGGTTAAAACACCACGGGCTGAGACCCATAAGAACAGATTAGGATATTGATGGAGGGGGAGAGGAGGAGGGGAGATGGAGGATTTCATCACAAATAGGGAACAATTAAAAGGCTGGGCTTGGGCTGTGACACTGCCAAGGAGCTGTCAATCATTCACACATCATGCTGATATGTGCGTCCCAGAAAGGAGGAACCACAACATGGCCCACATCAGTTGTGTCTATCTTACAGAGTGCTTGTGCATAGCCGTTTACCTATCAGCATCGTCTGGTAAATTATTCAATTAGCAAAAATCTTTGATGGGCTTTCTATGATCTACATGAGCTTGTTGTTCAGAATATGTATGCCCCTGTCACAGGCAGCTGGATGTCAAAATCCAAATGAGAAAGATTGAAAATAAAGAGACATTAAACTGTTATGCCTCTGAATCTTGTGGTAACCGAGGCAATTTGCAATATATTATACAATCCAAACCACTTTGGTCACACAGGATGTTGCTTGTTGCTCTTATTAGATTAGTGTCAACAGTAACAGAGAGCATCTTGGGCTAACTCAAATCAAGTATAATGACGTTTGTTAAAAAAAAAATCGACTTGATTATATACACACTTTGCAGCAAAAAAGCTACAGCTAAAATTTTGTAGTTTATGGTGTGTTTATTGTGATTTGAAGATATACTCGCAGAGTTAGAGTGACTGACACATTAAACTGAATGAACTGGCAGGGACGTCAGAATAGAGTGCAGGGCAATGGAGAAAGCAATCAAATGCCTTGTGAATCAATTTAATTGAACTTGCCCTCAGAAATAATTGCTGCTATATAGACAAGAGCAAAGCCCAAAATAGAAAGCAGTGCTTCAAAGGTCCAAGGTCCCAAGTTTTCTATCCATGATGGCAAACTGTCCTTTTTCCTCTTATTCATCCGTCCACACTGTTGTATGTTAGGTAATTGGGGTCGTATCCTTGGTAGTAGAGTTTAATTATTTTCAGAGTTTTCCCTGCATATTAAACAGAACCAGCTGAGGATCATCTGTAGGTGAACGAGCCACAGGGCAAAGTGTGTGTTTGTGGTGGAAATGGAAGTGACCAAGATCCAAGCACAGAGTGTAGCGTTATTACAATGGAGCTTTGAAATGTGAATGAATGTCCCCAAGGACAGACAAGAGGGTATTTGTATTAAAATCACGATTCATGAGTTTTATTTTGATCTAGCACTTGGCAAGGTTTTGTAAATGTCATGAGTTTACAAGATTATCCAACACTAAAGAGGGACAAAAGGCCAAAATGTAGATTAGACCAAACCCTCATAGTTAGTGCAATTCATTATTAAGCGCAATATTTGGTTGGCAGATAAATGAACTCCTGTGGGACATATTGTTATATTTAAAAGAGTTGTTAAGTGTTCAGGGATGATGCTGTGCGGCCTGTTTTATATGTAAATAGACATTTTCCACATTGCCAACTAGCGGGTGTGGAGCAATACAATGTTAAAACCCATGCATCTGGAGTCGCAGACCTTGGCCTTTCTAGGCTATGGAGTTATGCTTCCAGAGAGCATATTATGAATAAGGTGGCATGTCATTCCTTCAATCACAGCATAGAGCCCAGGATCCATAGAGGAGACAATCCCCCCGGTCGTTATGCAGACAGTAGACATGCTCACAAGCAAGTGGAATGTCACTGGATAGCATAGGCTCATTGGCTCCCGATGTGTTGTAAGTAACCTAACAATACATTTTGACGAATTCAAATTGTATTGCAAAACTACACCCCGCAACTTCCAGCTATCTACCTTCTCCTCCTCCTCTATCTACCAGTCCTCCTAAACCAGAACTGGTCATAGTCAAAGAGCTGGGTTCAGAGTATTGCTGAAATAGCAAAGAGTATTTCGTATTTAGTTCCCTGCAATTACAATCACAGTCAGACTTTACTGAGTAGAAGTAACAAAGGATACTTGTTTGAGACATCGTAATCATTAATGGACAAAAGCAAGCAAATGAGACAACTGCTGCAGCTTGCAATACACTGTGGATCCATCCATTGCTTTAGAAATGTTTACATTGTATTCATTCATCATTATCAACATTGATGCATGGATGCTAGCCTCTTTTTGGCTATCCAGATAGTACGATAGGGCAGTGGCGAGTGGTCCATATAAACTGTCAATGCGGCGCATGCCCAGGCATTTTGAAAGATGACAGAATTTGTACCAAAATTCATTTTCAATGTTTTTTCCAATTAACAAACATTATTTGTGTGAAAACATTACAGACATTTGTTGTTTTTCCTCCGTTTTTCAAAATGACAATGACTACAGTTGTACCGCTGGGTTTCGATGTGAGTCTACGCTGTAAACGCTGCCTGGATGGCCAGCTTTTTAATAACGTGGAACATCACAACAAAGTTACACATTTCCTAAGATACTACTGTTTCATGCTCCAGTGCCCAACACTGCAGCCAACTCCCTAATTAAACCTCACATTATTATGGTAGAGCGGTTATTTTGTACAAAATAATCTATCCTGTTTTGCAGAATGTAGGAAAAATCCAATGCATGCGCTACTTGAAAAGACACACACTGTGTGATTGCACAGATTCTAGAGTAGCCTACCACCAATGTTAATTTAAGAGAGGGTTGTTGTCGCGGGTTGGGTGAGTGTGTGGCATTTTTATTGTTAATTAGCTTTTATTCGTGATTTAGCCGAAATTTGGTACGGCTAATCACTAGTCTGTGTTGGTGGGAGGGGGAGGTCTTCAGCATGCCTCACGTCAAAAGTAATCGCTGATAGCATGGCCATAGTAGAACTAACAGCACTTCAGACCTTTCTAAAAGGCACTATTTTTGTTGTTTATATGTATTGTTTTTCATACTGTTTTAAATTATCAATTCATTTCAAAGCAGTATAAAAATGGGCAGGCATTTCATTAAATCTTTACCACTTTACTTTGACACATCATAGCATCAAGCAATACAGGCTTCTGTGAGTGTATTGTAAAAGTGTGTGAGTGAGGCCACTGTGCAGTACTTGTAGGTGTAGGCATGGATGTGGGAATGCATGTTCCAGATTCAACGGAAACATAATCTCATCTACAGGTCAGGACACAGCAGAGAGCTGAGGTTAGGGTCATCTTTCTCAATAATGCCAAGACTGCCAAGACCTCCTCATCTCATCATTATTGAGTGTTTTGTAAAAAAGCAGCCTTTCCACCCACACTAGAACCATCCCCAACACACACACACAAACACAAGGACACACATACCAACATATCACACAGAGATGAAATCCATCCAAAGGTCTTGATGCCAAATGTTGCTTCTTTCAGCTTCTTTCCCCTTCAACTTCCTTCTTCTCATCCGGTCTCCCTCTCTTCCTCCCGCTGTCTGCATCTCTCTCTTCCTTTACTCTCTCCCTCCCTCCCTCTCTTCCTTCACTCTCTTCCTTCCTCCCTCTCTTACTTCACTTGCTTCATCCCTCTCTCCCTCGCTCTTTTCTTTTACTCTCTCCCTCACTCCCTCTCTTCCTTCACTCTCTCCCTCCTCGCTCTCTTACCTCACTTGCTTCATCCCTTTCTCCCTCACTCTCTTCCTTCACTCTCTCCCTCCCTAACACTCATTCACACTCACCTTTGTGTTCTCTCTCTCTCTTCTCTCTCCCTTACTAGCTCTCTGCTCCCTTGCTCACTCACTCTCCCTCCCTCCCCTTCCCTCTCTCTCTCCCTCTCTTGCTCTCTGCGGACCTGCCATAGAAGAGGCCTCCTGCTGGGCTTGTGCAGCTGGCTTGCCCAGCCAACTGCAACCCACACATCCTTCCACTGCCACCCAGCCCTCCCTCTCACCCACCCACCCACCCACCCTCCCTGCCCGACCGCCGCCTGCAGGCTATGCAGCACAATCAAGCGCTTCACATCCAGCAGCTAGTGGGGATGCTAGTCGCTTTGTGTCTTTCTTCTGCGCTTCTGGTGACTGGATATCATGTTGGCATACATACATGCAGAGACACTATTTATTTATTCTTCACACACACACACACACACACACATACACACACACACACACACATGCACACACACAACAAGCCACAACATTTACCGACACTGTGGTGTTTATTTAAAAGTTCCCAGGAAGCACCTCGGCTCTGCTGCTGCAGGCTCTTGGAGATGTTCTCGTGTCAGTCACATGCTCGCACGCTGAAGAGGCAAGGCCAGCGCAACGTCTCAGCATAGAGGAAGATATAGTGACAGAAGTAGAGGAATTCACCTATATTTCCCTCCCAAGAATAATAAAGTATTTTATTATCTGTACTTGGCAAATGCAATTTTCTTGTTTTCTTTTGGAAATGTTTCTGTTCTGTTTCTGTTGGAATACATCATAGAATAAAGTGTAGTTGTAGAATCTCAGCAGGTGATGTACTGATATATCACCTGGCATAATCATTAAAGTAGGGTAGGAGAAAGATTGTGCCAAACGTCATCTTATCAAGCATTTCATCGTCCAATCAAGCATCTTAGAACAGTAATTAACATGGGAAATACTTTGGCCAGGATAGTCTAGTGGTTGTGGGGTTTGACTTCCATTCCACTGGTTAGGCATCCTTGAGCAACATGCCAGCCTTCATTAAACTTGCTGTTTAATTAAATGTATCTATACAAACTATTTCACTGTAATTGGCATTGGATAAAAGTGTCTGCTTACTGAATACATAGAAAATAGCAGTAAATACTGCCAAAGGGTTGTATCTTGGCTCAAGGTTAATCGGGCATATGTACCATGTATGCTGGTGGTGCACTATGCGGCTGCATTCAGAAGGAGCTTGATGCCGACTGCAGCAGTTCCCAAGCCTCTACAGCAGCTTTGCTCTGCAGCAGGCCTGAATTTATCTTATTACAACCACCACTCCGGACAGCCCCTCGATTTTGACTTCCAGCTGGTTGCCCAGGATACAGAGTACACAGAAACGACGAGATGTGGAAATGTTGTGTACTGACGACAGGGAGGGACAGACGTCATCAATGACTCATTGTCTAAAAGCGATCTACAGATACAAAGTTCTCCATTAGGCTGGCAAAGACTGAATTCAGGCCCACTATACTGACCTGCAAAACGAAACCTGAATGCACATACACACAGATGGTCCTGTATGTTTGTCCCTCACAAACTTTGTGGAGGAATATTCTGCACTTTATGGAGGATTGATGTAGGAAAAACAATTCTGCAACCCCCCAGCACTTTTCAGTCCCAGCTGGTCAGGACCTCTCCCTCTCAACAGAGAGGACCATTGCTGCCTGGGCCATGAACATCTAGACCTCTTCTTACACATTTTCAGGGCCCGGAATTGATGAATGCGTTGGCATCTCCTCCCGCCACATTCACAAACCTGACAGCATCCCTTTGTATTGGTTGCCAAGTCTTAAGTAGCAGGATAAAGGGCATTTTCTTGCCTCTATTAGCTCTCCACGAGGCAGCAGCGCTTCACCTCTCTATGTGCATCGGCCGCTGAACCAACTAACCACTATATAAACTCCTCATCGTTGAACGTAATTAATTTAGGATTTATTTTGGATGGGGGGTGGGGGCAGATTTCAAAATGTCATGACCACACTTGTGAATATTAATGTACATCTTTGAACTTTCCTTGTCCATTCAAAATGTCAGGCAGAAAGATGTGACATGAAGGAACCAATATATAGGCTCCTTTAAAACTGAATTGTTTATATATTTCATGATAGTAGGGTCTGCATATGACAATACCAGTATGGGTATATCTATTTTTAATATAATCTGAAACTGTTTAAATACATAATCCCATTACTCCATAATTGCAGTATAATTACTCCATTAACTGTCATGGACATCTGTTTGAAGACTCTTAAAGCAGACAAAACCCTGCAGCAGCAAGCAGTGAGAACGTAATGAGAAAGAGGCTAACATTACAAATCCTTTGCAATGAAGAACTTTCTGATTGGTTTTGCGCATCCATTTTGTTCTTAAACCTCGTAGGGACAATTGATCTCCTAGCGATACCATACGCTTTCTCCAACACAACAGGAGCTCTGCCATCTTAGAATAACGAGAGAAAAATGGAATCACAGATTATGCAAGGGGAGATAATTTGCTATGTTGGATGAGTGGTCCAATGAGGAGGACCCATATGGCCATATATTCTGAGACTTCTTTCAAGACAGGCTTGTTGTGTATGTCTATTTCATGTACGTCTAGTTAGGCAGATGTGATTTATAGTGAATTCTATTGTTTGTCATTAACGTGATTCAGCATCTTGCTCAAGGATGTCTACAGGACTGCGGACATTGGGATGCAAACTCAGAACCTTTTGGCGGGGAATCCAATACCCAAACAACTGGAATATCCTGTCCCCTATTCATGTGTGCATCTGGAGGAGTGAATTTGTTACATACACGTATACTGATGTTCACTGTTCATGAACATTAGGAGGTACATCACATTCCATCCTCCATCTATGTTTTTGTCAGGTCAATCAGTATTTGTTTAAGTTATGCACGATTACAGAAGGAAACGCAGTAGCTATTGCATTAGATGGAGCTCACACACACATTATGCTAAATGGAATCTAATACAATAAAACATGCATTTTCTATTCCTTCACAGGACGTGTAGACTGACTGTATATGCAACACTGAATACATTCATTAATCAGCATGAACAATATGATTTGTAATATTATTATTATATTTATTTATTTCCTGAGTGTGAGGGAGAGGTCGGGGGGAAGAGAGGAATCTATCGGGGCTCAATGTATATTATTATTATTATTATGAAATATAGTTACTGAAATAGTTGATTCATCTGGATCAAATGTTTCTCCACTGACCTTGTGAAATGGAACCAGGACAACAAACTAATAATCTCTTGTTATTTTACACATTTGGATCTCGATTTGCGTCAGCCTCCCCCCTCACAATAACAACTCCCCACAGAAAGGGTTAGCAAAAATAGACTGAAGTAATTACTTATATCAAATTAAATAAACAGACCCGTTAATAAAACAAACAACTGCAACAGCACAACACTCTTTGATTAAGGAACCTCTGCACATGATGCTGAAAGTCACAGAGCATCAGAAGCCACATGGAGCAATGAAACTGGTCCGCTAACGAACGCAAATGGCACTGTCTTTAACTAATTTGCAGTCCAGACTCTTTTCATGCATAGTACCTCGAAGGTGGAACGAGCTACCTAGCTCCAGACGATCAGCAGAGTCCATCTTCAAATAACATACGAAGACCCTCCTCTACCGGAATGTCCCATCAACTCACTTGTGTACTTTTTTTTGTGATACTACTGAAAAGTATAGTGTAGTCGTGTGTATTATAATGTATTATAGTACTGTAGTATTTGGAACATATCTTACTTTGTTTGTTGTGTTGCACTAACTCCTATGCACTTCAAAAATAATACTAATTAAAAATAACCTACAAACCATTATTTCTGATTTCAATAGCTACTAGCCCGGTTTGTTATTCAGAAACGTGGTTGTGTAGCACTTACATTGTTGTCGTTGCTCCAATATTGATTTGATTGTTCTCAGCCTCACCTGTGAGTTGCCTTGAATAAAGCGTCTACTACAGTAAACGACTAAATGGAAATGGAATAAATACAACAAGAACAGTACTGACATAGAACCAATGACTGCTTTCTGCAATTAGAGAAAGTACAGGTTCAAGCTGCCGTGCACTATGTTGAGTCCTTGTTCCTGTGTTTCCTTGGCCGTAGTCCAAGTGATTACAATTAAGCAGCTCTTATCACTGGCCATAATCAAGGCTCTGCCGGCTGGGGTTAATCCTCTTGTTCAGGGGGGAGTGTTGTGACACAGGAATTAAACAGGCAGAAATATAGATATCCACAAACATGCAGAGCTCTGTTTCAGCGCTGCATGCCCAAAAGCTGAAGCAATCCCAGACCACCTACCACACGACCATACACTGTTTCAAAACAGTTCACACTACAAGTGTGTGAATGCAATGGGAAGACAAAGGATGTTCTTCTATTTTGATCCACTATCCGTGGGGTCACAGGGAACATATTCAATCGAAATGATGACTGACATTGTAGGTTGTCATATGATTGGTTCAGCTTGGGCTACCTTTTAAAAAGGGGTCAGTGAGTCAGTGGAAACTTAAACAAAATAAAAACAACGGTTGTTGCGGTAGGTTTGGAATCAATGTCCTGATATCTGCGAGGACAAATTAAGTGGAAGTCAACTGAATGCAGTCTTTCCACTGGCCCTTTCTCCAGAGGGAACGTTTGGAAAGGGTTGAGTTTGGGGGACTTATAGAGGGATTCAATCTAGAAGCTGTTGGTTGAATGCCAATCCTGGCACCATGACAGGAGCAGAGGAGGAAGGAGGCGGGATAAAAAGTGGCTGTTTATCTGCTGAGTCAACATGTTAAGGGACGGCAGGCCCGCACCTACAATCTAATAACAATCCTACCCAGGTTCCCAAAACAGATTGGCTTAGGGAAATTACTTCACCACTATCCGATCTAAAACGAATTTTGATACAGCGGGTAGTTTCACAGTATCACAGAGGCCAACTGCCTTGTCTTTGAGGATGGACGTACGAATGGACTAGGGAATGATTTTGTATTTTATTTTAATGATTTTATTTTACATTAAGTAATACCAACTGGATAGACGATTGGTTTCCACACTCCATCAGAAAGGTGACAAAAGCCAGTGGAGGATAAAGAGTAGGCTAAAGACTTTTTCTGCATTCACTATGTGTGCCCGCAACAATGGCCACCACCATCCTTTCCCAATCGTTGTTTATCTAATGTGGTCTAATTTTCTAAAATGAGACAAATCTTGCATTTAACCCATTGACAGTCTCAATCAATGCAAGTTCACCACCTGTAGGCCTGCTCCTGCTCACCCAGACAAAGACCCGAGTTAGGCAGCTATTTCCTCTGCAGAAGGGCTGACGAAGAACAGATGCCAGCTCACCAGCACTATGCCAAGGCAGGGCCTGGTGGGGGTTGGAGGAGCATATCAATAGAGTAAGGGTTGGGTGAGAGTGAGACCGGGGGAAGCTTTGCAGGTGCCAGTCCCACAAAGACCCATTCACTCTAGGTCCAGCTTTGCTTGGTAATAGTCTGTATTTCACTAATCTCGGATCCAGAAGTTTAACAATGCTATAACCGAACTTCTGGGGGGAGACTGCACAACGCCTGTGCCAGAAACCAGCAAGGGTTCCTGTTTTGTTATGGAGATATTCATCGGAGAGACGTGGAAAGTGGAAAGACTGAGGGTTCATAAGACGATTTTAACAAATGTATTTATACAGTGGCCAGTCTACTACACACATTTGATTTTAAACCTTCACTGACACTTTGCCTAAGGAGGTTGGTGTCTGGACATGACGTTTTCACTTGTCTTCCCACTGGCTATGGATAAAGTGTGTGCACTTCGGAGGCCATATTTTTAATTAGACCGCCAATACGATCAGCTGTAGCAGCACTACTGGGATAGCACTGTAGAAGAGTCTTGAAATCGATGCACACCGTCTTAGCATCGTCGCTTATGCCAACAGGTCCTGTTAAATCTTCTAAAGTGTGAGTGTAGTCTGGTTTCACGCCCGAGTTTTTGCCTAGTAGTAATTTGTCTCGTGTAACGCACGTCTGCAGATCCCCGCCCCCAGCAACATGATTGGTCAAACCAATTTGAAGCCAAAGAAAGTGAAGCGCCCCATTCACAGACTGGAGCTTGTCTGCCATCAGGCTTGTTAACCTCAATTCTGATTTGTGAGACTATTATTTCACATACCAATGTTTTCAGTATTTTGACATTTGGCTAAACTAAAAGAACAAAGACTTGCATTATATTATATATAATTCAGGCTATATGTATAATTTAGGCAATGTTATTCTTGCCAGGTATTATTGGGTAGTCTGTCACTCTATAAATTACACTGTGTTGAAGAATTAAATACTAAATGTCAATGCAATAATGGTGTCGCAAATGTTCTAATTCAATCAGCTCATGAAACTCAAACTTGCATTATATGTTGTGAATAAACAATTATCTACAATATCAAACATCAGTTTTGTCTCTTTTCTGTATATGGAATGAGGAACAGTCATAAAACCAGCCATATATGTAATATAGTACATTGTGCCAATCACACACACACCCCAGATCACTCAAGTAATAGGCTATCACTTTCTTCTAATAACCCACTAATTCTCTGCTACCTCACAGGCCTCTAACACAAGTCTTTCACAGTAAGAGTCCCCGTACATTCTACGAGTTACTCAATACAGTCATTGTTCCAATTCAAAATGTATAGCCCAGGGACAGTCTATATAAAGAAAATCTGGCATAACTCATACAACACAATATAGAATTGGCTATAGCTTGCAAGCCTGTTTCACTGTCATTAATGCAGTGACAGGGAAGAGATTATATTGACAGGGGTCTCTAAGCACCGGAGGTAAGAGAGGATATAAACGTTGAAAAGGATGTAACAGGGAAAGAGGTGGAAGAAGGATCCCAGAATATATTTTATGAGAGGGGAGAGGATTGATAAGACCACATACACCCAACCTCCTGCTCCCAAACATACATATATAGCAAGAATATAGATAAATGGGGGCAGGACTGTCTAGTTGCTAGGGTGTTTCACTCCCTGGCACTGTGAAAGGACCTGGGTTTGATTCCCATTATATTCTGCATTGAGCACACTGCCTAGCCCCTACCTGATCCGTAATCACTACTAAATTCACTATCGCTTTGGATTAAAGCATCTGCGCTAACAACAAATAACGGTAATAGTAGTAACCATCCGGAATTAATACAGAACATCTTATCTTAGTAATAGTAGCAGTAGTGTATATGATAAAGAGGAGATGGGTGTGCTCTTCATACACAACCACAATATTATTTCCTAAATATTTAGCTTCTCATTGAATTGCCATCATTAATTTACAATACTGGTGGTTGAAAATGAGAGAATGTGTTATATTAGTAATGACATGAATGCTGTACTTACTTATCACCAGCAATTGGTCAGCACTACTCGATTAACTCTACCACTTTTCTCCTTTCAACTTCTTAATTACATTGTAATTAAGAAGTTGTTGTATTGTTGTATTGATAAAATTAATGGATGAGTGCTCATTCAAATAAGCTAGTTTTATGTTTCAGCATACCATTCCTCTAGATTTGGATCTCCACCCTTTGTTTGAAAAAAAGAAAATGCCCAGCCTGAATCTAGTTGGATTTGCACTGAAATGTCATTCGTCTTAATCCCGGGCTTGTAACTTGAGTGTATTTAGGTCATGAGAACTTGTTCTACATAGCATGGGTGGCACTCTGTTCCTTTGAGAATGTCCAGCGTTTTTTCGGTGGTTTTGTTTGCAAGAACGTTTCTTGAATCTCCATGGAGGAGATACATCTAGGCTGTCAACAAGCTTTTGGTAACAGTATTCATGACTAGACAACATGTCCCTTGACCATAAACATAAAGTGATGTTTACAGTGATCTTGCAGATATTGACATACACTTGATAAGGACATAAGAAGCTGGCAGCACCACCATAACAAGGGTTGATTGTCTGCACACTGCTATAATTGTTGTTTCAGCCTGTCTGTATCCAATTCTCAGAAAATGCTGCACGGGGTGAGTTGTAGTTTGTTAGAGACATGCATCGCTCCAAACAGGAGCGCATTGGCCCTTTCCTCTCCTCGTACTGTACAGAAATTGACGTTTTATTTTGACCGAATCATTGGTCTTGTGAAACTGTTTGGCTTTTGATATGATTTTGATTTATTTCATATCTGGCGACATTTGGGCGATTTGCAGAGTGTTAGCCTCTGCAATAGGCGACACACCTTCCAATTTCTATGTATCTGACCACAGGGTTGCAACAGAGTAAAATTATCATTGTTTTATACTAACTATGCACTGATAAAAACCCTTTGAAAATCACTTCTGCACAGTCTTAACAATCATGCACCCGTATGTGCACACGCACATACACACACACACACACACACACACACACACACACACACACACACACACACACACACACACACACACACACACACACACACAATGTCGACTGAACTTCTTAAAAGCCATTACACAAGCTTTTCACAGAAATACTATGCAGAATCTGCTGCAGAACAAACCCGAGGGGAATCCAGTGCAATAGAAAGATTAAAAATAATAATAATAATGACATCTCATAATGGCACGAAAATCCCTTAAGTAGAAATTACCATCTGGGTTAAAACGTCGGCCTCTCTTGTGAATAAAAACTAGGAAATGACGGACCTCGCAATTCTTATTCACGTCTGGCTTCAAAGCACGCATTATAGAAAAAAAACGCTGAATTAAACAGATCAACCAGAAAGTCCATCATTTTTCAAAGGTACATTGGAGGCTCAACATCCAGGCAAACCGTGAAACAAATATCCAAGAGTATACTACATATAATTGAAAGAAAAATCACAGGGTTCTCCTCCGTCGTAAACAGGCTCCAACAGGATGAGTTAAACAATAGCGTAGTAAGCTCAACTGATTGACAGCTCGTCGGTCCTCAGGCTCGCCTCCTTCGAGGTAGCTTTTCATTTTGAGCAATTTTGACGTAACATATTTTTTATATATCTATATATATATATTGTCTTTTTGCCACTTGAATTTAAACGATATAGCAGTTAAAACCCTGCGGTGACACGCAATAGCCTACGACCTGCAACTTGCAGGTGGAAGATAATCACAATGTTTTGTGCAATTGTACATTCGTCGAGTTTTTCCTAATACAAAATATATGTATTTAAATATACATACCTCAATGCATCCCGTTGATAATGCACGTCGCTTTCCTCGTTGTAGTCAGACAGGCAGGTGGACAGCGATATTCTGAACGTGGTGCAGGCAAGTTGGCTTAGTCGCCTAATGTTACTGTAAGCGACTATTACAACCTTCCAGGCTATTAGCTTCTACTGGCTCCTAATCAATGCCGTGTCTCAGAGTCAAAACATCTGAATAAAAGTTACTCTCTTCACTTATTTCCAACTGCAAGATTGTGTAGCCTAGTATTGGTAGGCTACTATTCATCTCCTCTTACCCAAGACAGTGGTTGATGCGACGCTGACGGGTAAGTATGCCCGCCCCATCACCCATCTCTGAGTTTGAAAGGGAGAATAACTAATAGTGATGTTAGACCTGTAATGGAAATGTTTTTATCATTGATTATGTGTTGATTATAGGATCTGTTGTGGTCTAACGTTTTTCCTGTGGACGTTTTTCTGTTATTAAAATATTCGAAATTAAACACTACATGCATAATACGAGGACACATATTATAAATATAATTTTGTAAATGACTCGAATCAGCATTTTACAGAATTGGCCGTTTGTGTGGAGTGGACATTACCGCTTATTTAAACATTCACGTTTCGTAAACTAGACCATCTCAACAACACAATGTCAGGCTAACAGATATTAAAATTATACATCCGGCTGTTTTTTCAAAATAAAGTGCGTCATAACGGAAATTAAGTTTATCTTCACAATAAAGCAACCAAGCACTGATAGAGCATGTATTAGTGGCTATTTTAAAGTTTTTCTAAAATAATTTAAAGGATATGTAGACAGAGTGGACGTGAAAACTACATGAAACCACACCATCTTAGAATGAAACGAAATTTCAAATGGAAACAAAATCCTGTTATAGTGGTGGAAGATTATAAGCCATATTCTACAGTGCATGAATAAACCAACAATATACCACAAATTAAAAATGCAGCTGCTACAACTGATAATACTATCAACAACGAATACTAATGATAATATATATATATATATATATATATATATATATATATATATATATATATATATATATCAACAACGAATACTAATGATAATATATATATATATAATCAATATTAGTTCCTAACTAATATAGTAGTGAGGAACTAATTGTTTGATTTATTACAATAGCCTACTTGAAATCAGAAATAAATAGAAGTGTATTTTAAATGTGTTCCTGCTTGTCTGTGACGTGTTAATATCATATTTTGGTTTGTAAACACAGAGAACCACTGATCTTGCAATGACTGTATAGTCTAGGGAAATTCCTCTTCCATAAAGAAATAGTATATATATTCTTAAGAAATCTGCATTCATGTCTGAGTGCTTTTGGTTGGCATTAAACATTCAGATTAACTGTGCAATACAATGAGAGTGACTAAGTGACTAGGTGACTAAGTAGTCTATACTATCAGTCTGAATTGCGCAGGCGGGTCAGGATTTTTAAGTAGTCTATATTTAACAATCCAAACTTCCATATGTAAAGAGTCAAGACTCTTAACGCTTAACTCTCTTCTTACAGAGCGGTCTTACAGAGCGGAAACTCTTTCATCATCGTTCATCAGTATTAGTAGTAAAGTGTAGTGGTTATGGTGTGCAGCCAGAAGATGGTGTGCTCATTCCCTTGTATCCACATCCTAACTTGTAGGCATCCTTGAGAAAGATGCCTAACCCCTACCTGCTTATTAATGAGATGTGTCTATATTCACTGTAAGTCGATTTGAATGAAAGTGTCTGCTAAATTATCTTTTTTTTGTGAGTGACCTGCAGCCTGTTAAGCAATTTTCCCCGGGATTAATGAGTTAATCTGAATCGGAATAATCTTCATACAAGAATCAAATCAACTAAATGAATACTGAATATGTAAACATGAAAACTATTGAATGATTTTGGCAAACACCCGTTTTATGCAATATCAGCTTCTGCCAGTAGATGCCAGTGCTGAGAAAAAGGTTTCCCACCTTAATTAATTTGAGTATCATAATCAACGGTGGAGAAGGTCCTCGGATAAGTAGAAAACATGATTTCTCCATGTCTGTTTTTTGTTTGAACTGGATCCTGATGATCGTTTATTTAATCATTTACATTTTTCTACTTTGTTGTTCAGACTCATTTAATCTGGGTTAGATGGTTGTAATGCAATTAGGTTACACCTCTCTCATAAAGTTTTCCTCGCAGGTTTGACCAGTGATTTTACTCGAGTGATTTTATTCTTGAGAGACAATTTTACAATAATAGAAAAAATAATAAAGATAATTTAAAGGAAATAGATTATAAATATTGTTCAGTAAATATAGTATTAAGGCTTGTTATTATTTCAAAATAGTTTCGCTTTGTTCATTCCATCATATGTTTACATTTATGTTTTGTGTTCATTTGTCTTTGCTAAATAAACATACTCGGAGCAAAGCAGCGTTAATGACTTTCTTTCCACTGTTTCCCAATGGCTATGGCCTTCTTGCAGTAATCATTTTGTATAAAGGGGGCGTTGACACTCTTTGCTTAGTTACTGCATGTGTATTTATCTCGTTTTTACCTTTTGATTATGAGGGTCAGCAAAAGGTCTCGATTACAAAGGTTGGGAACCACTGGACTAGACTGGATACTTTTACTTTGCATAAAATAAAGGTTAAATTAGTTAATTAATGGCTGAGGGTGAGCTATAGAAAACATACATCAGAAAAGACAAAGTGAAAGCCATAGTAGTATTCATTTTATCTCAATGCAGTGATGTTAGCCATCAAAAAAACAAACAAAAATCCACGTTGAAAGGTTGTTGGTTGTTTTGATTGTTTCACGTTTGTTTTGGCAGGCTTGCGTGTACAGATGCCGTAAAGCGACCGCCATAGCGCATGCGTAGTGTAGATCTGGCAGGACCGGATTGGCAGGACAACGGGACTGACGGATCGAGTAGTTGTTACCATTTAATTGCACTCGTCAGACAATTCAGGTGTCAACAGCAAGTGGAGAGTGTCGGGGAGTGTAAGATCTTCGTAGTTTCAATACGTGTAAGGAAAGTAGTACTATATTCAAACTAAGCAAAACACCAAACTTTGTTGTCCTTACTAATGCACAGTTTGCTCTGAGCTGAAGTGAATGCCCGATGCTTTGGCTACGCTAAATCATACTGTTGATACACCAATCTGCTAGCTAGCGAATTGTTTAATAAAAAACAATTGCATCTTATTTATATTTTGTGAAGATGTATGTATTAGTGATAACGTTAACATGGCGGACAGTTGCCACTCGGTCACAACTTCTACCTGTAAACTCAATCGTTTCTGAAGTGCTTTCGTTATGTCATGGTAATATGTGATGGCTAAGTTACGTTAGCAAAACTATTGCCTAACTCGTCTTTCAGTATGTAACTTACTCATTTGTCTGAGTTCCCTATTTAGATTTTCCTCATGTCATGTACGACCCAATGATCCGCAATGTACAGCAGTGCTAGGTCCAGGCACATTGTGATACCATTGAAAACAGCCAGGTGGTCCAAATACTTCCGGGTGGTCTATCTACCTTTTCTACTATCTACTTACACACACACACACACACACACACACACACACACACACACACACACACACACACACACACACACACACACACACACACACACACACACACACACACACACACACAGAGCTAAGCTGTGATTTCTGTGATGATTGGCTTGAACTTCCACCATACTCAGTAGTTTGTCATGTGGCCCTTCTAAAACACACAGACTAATACTAACTCCATCATACTACACACAATCATACCTGTGTTGTTTGTCTGTTTCCTTAGATGTGAACATGACCACACTTTGGGTGTAACTCTGGACTGTACAAGCCGTCCCTCCTTCATCACTCATGTGTATAATCTTTTTCAAGTTTGACCCACGGCCAGCATCCAAAAATGCCTACAGGTATGACCTCATCAACCTTTATTTATACACACATTGTCCATATTCTGTCCTTTTAGGTGGATGCTATTCTTTATTGCATATATTGTGTTGCACATAATTGTACATACTGAGAGAAAGATCAGTTCTGTATTTATTTTATCGTACTTTGTCTTTATCTACACTGTTCTGTCCACTTAGGCTAACCTTGTGAGACCATCCTGAACTCATGAGTTTCCATTCCGTCTGGCATCGAGCCGTTGAAGGCCTTGGGAGGGAGCGGGGATGGTTTCAGTTCATCAGCAACAAGGGGTGCTGTACAAATCAGTTTCAATGTCAGCAACAGAACTCTAATAATTATGATCAAAACAAGAACAGTTCTGGTCTGAATTTAGCCTTAAACTCTTTTGTTAGAAATGCCCTCATCTCTACAGGACTACCAAAATCTGTTAGGTTTGCATAAGACACAACGCATGCGCCGAGAATAGTTTATAGAGCCGAGAACTTACATTTTAAATAAGGCCATGGATGGAGAATGTCTTGTCGCTGCTCTGAATCTTCTCCGTCGGTAATGTTTGCTGTTTCACTTTCATCCATCCTCACTCGTTACGCTACTAGTTTTCCCATTGACGCCATTTCTCTGCGGTGAAGTCTCTGTCTTTTACGTCATTTTCATCTTGTTACGTCTGTAATGCGTGATATGCACCGATGGATACACCAAGGGATCGTCTTTTCTATGTGTTATTGTCCTATCCATTTAGGATGAAATTGGTCTTGATGTTGGGAAGGAGCACAATGATGCAAATAAAATTAAATAAATAAGATAATTCCCTTCAAATGCACTAAAACTAAGGTAACAAGCCTGTTTTGAAAATGTAAGGAGCAGAAAGTACAGATATTTGTGTTCAAATGTAGGGAGTAAAAGTAAAAAGTTGTCAGAAAAAGAAATACTCAAGTAAAGTACAGATATCTGAAAAGTGTACTTATGTAAAGTAACAAAGTATTTGAACCTTGTTACTTCCCACCTCTGAAATAGAGTATATCTCCACAACTGCAAGGGCTATAATATGTAAACTTGGTACTAAAAAAAAGATGACACCTGTGAGATTGTTCTGCAAGTGAAATATATCAATGTGGATGCTAGCGTGGATAAAGCTAACACATCATAAGTGGAAGATTTAATTGCAACTTTAACTTTAACTGAAATAAATGTCATGTTTTAGAGTACATACCACCTAGTGCATTATAAGTTGGTAGCCCTATAGTACTATAGGGCCATTGCACAACGTCAATATTTGATGCCAATAAATTGAAGAGTAAAGATAGAGAGGTTTTATTAGAGATAGGTCCAGGCAGAATCTCCAAATAAAAACAATAATCCAAATCCAATCCAAATTTGACAATATAAACTTGATGGGACACTAACAGGTGGATATCTTGAGAACCCATTGTACAATTTTGGTCCCCCATTTGACCCCTCTATTGAAAAGTCAGGGCAAATATAATTGAATGACACCAAGCCAAACAATCGCAATGTGTGTTCTGATTGAAGGCAATTTACGTATTTCCTGTGAAACCATCTCTTAGCTACTATACATTGATTGTGAACACCATGTGTGATTGCAAAATGTTGCCCAGACACTGGATTATCCATTTATGGTGTTTTTTTGCAATCAAACACAACTTTGATGACAAAACCAACAAGGGTATGACATCATTTTCGGTTGTAACTAGAAAAAAGTATGATTGTTCTTGATTGTTTTTTTACTCTAGTTTGGCGAGTTTTAGTCACAGAGTAGTGACTAATAGGACTTGAACTGTTGGAATCCGTGGACTCCCAGCTTTCCCTTGATATATAGTTTGTATAGATCACATTACGTGAAAAAGATCGCACTGCTGTGAAAGTGCACAGTTATGAAAAACGTAACTGTTGTTGTTTACATGTTTCTAATTTTGTTTGGGGTTGGAATTGTCTTTCATTTAGCTAACAATGGTTATGATAGCCTAAAAGTTGAGAATCTAATCTATCTAGGGGTTTGTCACATGACTGCTTTCCCATGTTTTTAAATGCCTTACGACGTATTTGCAATTAGGGGGGAGGGGCTTTGCCCGGTACCGGTCCATTTCGGGATGGAGAGGTTAATGAATGAAAAAAAGGTAGCATTCAACCCACATTGTAGCCATACCAAAAGTTTTAATAATCTGATGAACTTTAAAGGGATATGCCGAGCTCTATGTTGTGACATTTGCCTGTCTTGCTCAGATTCAGACGAGTTTAATTCCAAATTTGTAACTGCGTAGAGAAAGGGAGATCGCTGGATTAGCATTTACTTTCCGTTAGCCGCTTCCATTGACTTGCAGAGTGACAGTAGCCTAGCTCCTGTTCATGGGAGGGTAATACACTATTAATTACTTTCCAACGATTTCTATTTTATTCAGAATAATCGCTTATTCAAAATGAGTGGCAGTAACAACACAACAATGTTGTAGTTTGTCTACAAACACAAATAATTCGGTACTATTTTCGTTGTTTGGAATTAAACAAGTTGTCTGAAACCGGGTAACGTTAAGGCAGGCAAACGGCAGTTTATAGATATCTCTGCGTATCCCTTTTAAGATTCAGGCGTAGTTGCTTTCTTACATATTTATTTGTATGTTTTATTTTTCTTGTTTAGAGTTGGCTTGAATGTGAAACAGTTTGAAACAAATTAAACATAATTATGTTTCGCACATATTGCTAACTATATTCAAAAGGAAGACTGAACTCTTATGATTTCGGAGAGCAAAGGAAATAACCAGGCTAACTTAATAAATAAAGCTCAGATCTAATCTCCCTTTAATAAGCATAGGTGTCAGCATCCACGTTCCGCTTACATTATCTACACTCTGCAGTAAGCGCTGACTTTCCCACAGCGGGCAGTGCAGACTAGTTGACTAAGAAGCATTCACTGTGTTCATGGTGAGGTGTCAGGTCCAGCTTATTTTAAAGCTCTCGGAGCTCCTGGAGGCAGCTCTGTGGTTGGCCTCAGTTCATCTCTCTCTGTGTCCTGTCCTCTGAACGTTGGGTTGGCTGTCAGGAGTTCAGAGGACCGCAGCACCTAACTCGGCTCAGGAGAGATGAAATGTACCATGTGTTAGTGCTTACAAAGCTGTTAAATACAGTTTATTGCATTGTTGTTTTACAAATGCAGGAAACGTGTTTTGCTTATCTCACTTCTATATATTTAAAACTAAAGTGAGACAAAACATTGGTAATAACACCATCTGTTTGGGACAGTGTTTCAATGGGCTTGGAAAACAATATTCAGGATATTCCATATTAATGAATGTGTGGTTGGTTCTCTCAGTATTTCCACTGTCATGTCAGTCTCAAGGGGTGGGGGGGGGGGGGGGGGGGGGGGGGCAGGGTGGCAGTCGCTTGTTAGCAAGATGCTTACCCTCTGGTGGTTCATTAGAGAGCAGTTGCGGGTGATGATGAGCAAGTAGGTGTATCTGAAAACAAAGATTAAATGGGAATAAAACCATCTGCTAGCTGATGACCAAACAGTACTTTACATAAGTACTTTATGTTGGTGCTACGTTGGTTATTTGTCTTGTATTGAACGAGACATCTCGCGAGTTACATTCCGTTTGTCCCAGCAGATCCGTCTGGCCTCGAGCCGTTGAAAGCCTGGGGAGGGAGCAGAAGGGGGGTTCAGTTCATAACGAACAAGGAGTGCTGCTTTCTGCGCCACTCTAAAAAGTCATTTTTGGTTCATTTTAGCTAGAGGTCTAACTATCCTTTTATGTTGGTGATTGGTCTTGTATTGAACAGCAGGGGTTAGGCTATCTGATAACTAGGAAATACTTGTTGGAGAGTCTCTCATTGGTGTTGCCATCAGCACTGATGACTAACCTAACACAACATTTGCAAACCACTGTAATCAAATTGACCTAACTCACCAATGCTTTGGAATCATTTTTCTTATGTTAAATAAGAATAAACTTTAAGTGTTCTTAAAGTTGGATGGATGGATATCTCAATTTCTTACAATCCCTCTTCCAAGAGGCCTCTAGCCAGCTGTTGGTGATCCTACCATAGAGGAGCTTGCCTGTACATTCCCTCATTATCAGCAAACCAATCCTTGCGTAAGCGTTTGCCACAGTAGTTTCCTTGTGTGGTTTGTAGACTTGAATGCTGTTCGAATCTGCTTTTAGTCCTTGATGCACAGTGGTGGACTCCTGTGCTGTCATCTCTTATTGAGTCCATGTGCTCCAGACGTGACCGTTTTGTGCACTCAGCACAAGATGAATGAGGATATTGTAAAAAAAATAAAAAAAAATGCTACTCTGGTAGCTACTTTTTATTGCTACTCTGGTAGTTGGACTAATCTTCTAGAGTCTCATGGGGATGACCTTTGAACTAATATGGCGGGAAGAAAGTTGGCGAACAATTATTAATATCTCTAAAATGGTTTTGTGTCTGCTGTTATTCTTACCTAACGCCTTAACCAGACTTCTACCTGGTTAAGGTTTATTCAAACATTACATTGCACCTGAATAAGGAGAGGCTGCTACTGGAAATGCTGTTTTGACAATACCGGGTATATAAAAAATGGTCATGGTCTTTCCTTGATTTTTGCATTCATGCATCAACCACTGAATTGACCTGCAGACTTATCTAGGCAAACCACAAGCTTACCAGACACGTTCTGCTTTGTAAGCTTTGTCTAGAGGTCTAGAGCTGCTTTCAGTGCCCCTGTTTCCTTGCTGTCTCCAGCCTTTGATGCTCTTCTCTGTGGGCATCATCAAAGGGTGTCCTCCTGCCAGCCCTCCACCTCCTTTCTCCAATCCGCTGGAGCCCACTCTGCCTATTGAGAAAAATTAATACTGAAACTCTGTGCTTTGAGGCTCCTGGCAGAACAGTGTGGCTCTAACTGAACGGCTGGGAGAGACGGAGAGGGAGGGCAGCAGCCGACAGCTCTGCAGTGACTTCCAGGGACAGTCACTGCAGAGATTCTGGCATCAACAATCAATCAACCCAAGGCCTTACGCTAGCTCATTACCATAATTATAAACTCCCCAGACCCCCAGAAAGGATAAATGCCTGCCTTTTTAAAAGATGGATTGGAAGGACACAACACTTACTTCTCAGATGACAGATGGGTTACTATTAATTCACATTGAGTTGTTGTGTACATTTAAGGCTTTATTCAAAGTGTGAGGAAATGTTTGTGGATTCAAATACAGGACAACTGCTAGCGAGATATGCACATTCAAAAGGGTTTGGACAAATAATGTGGGGAAGATGAACAAAGATAAGGGGGGCAGTGATAAGAAGGGGTGGAAGGTGAGAGCGGCCTCTACATAGAGACAGATGGGGATCCAAAATGATTGATTCACCATGTGACCCTTGTGGAGCCTCTCCAGCTCCTCACCCAAAATGTTCAAACATGGGTCTGTGATGGAGCAAAAATAGTTATATCCATTGTTATTCTTTCTCTTACTCTTTCTCTTTCTATCACTCTTTCTCTCTCTCTCTCATCTCCTCATCTCTTCAGGCTGATTTTGGCTGCAAACAGAGATGAGTACTACAGCAGGCCAACCAAGGCGGCAGACTACTGGGCGTCCAACGGTGATATCCTCAGTGGTGAGTCTGCCCTGCAGTTCTGATGAGCTGGTAGCGGGGTTAGTAGCTGTCCATGGTTCCAGCACCAACTGAGTGCTCCCATGTGTTGTCCTCGTATCCAGAGGTTCCTTGAAACAGATCTGTCGGAGTTGACACAGCAATTACTCCAAAAATATAAATTTAATAATTTCTCAATTATTATCAGTTTGGTATACGTTTTTTTTTTGTTTAATGGGGTAGGACAGTCTAATTGTCAGGGTGCTTTTGCAAGATCCCTAACCCTGACTGAAATAATAGTCACTTTGTATAAAAGAGTCTGCTGAAAGACTGGGAACACATGAACGTGGTTGTTTCTTGCAAATTGCCAAGTTGCTAAATCGAAGTCTAAGTTCAAATGAGCTGAAGCAAGCTTATCAACATTGAATGAATAATTTCTTCTTTGAGTGACTAGAGCTGTGAGTGGGCTCAGAATGTTGTCTGTCATGTGGAAATGGAAACGGGCAATCACGTCTTCTGCGGGGCCACGAGCCTGCCGGTTTTCAAAGGAATCAGTGACTGCACCTGTTGAATTGACTGATAGTGCGTCTTCGCTTCGGAATTCGCAATCATCAAATGAGTTTACGTTATTGCTTGAGAATGAAAACATCCACATTATGTGATACATTTTTTGTGCCATCGTATTTATCTAAATTATATGCAAAGATGGTGTTTTTATCTATAAAAGCTATCGATAATGTGCTGCACTAAGTTATACCCACCAGATTGACCAATATTTGCTCTGTATCCCTGGCTACTATGAAGTACATGGAAAAAAACACCAAGAACCATTGATATATTTATTCATCTGTGGTTGTCTCCAGCTCTATCTTATGGCTTGAGTTTATTTTTCTTAACAATACAACAAAATATCGGTCTCCTTTACCCCTATAGATTCAAGTCACATCTTCCTATTTCTGTCACTGTGTGTCCCTGCCCTCTGTACACTATCTTTAATTGACCGCTATTCCCCTCCAATACACAATACTGTGCTACTGCAATACTGCACTGGCATGAGAAATCAATCATAGCCTTCTTCTACTGAGGGAGCCCACCCTCTATAATGGAGGCGCCCGTACTACTGAAGTGGGAGCCTTAATTGATGGCTGCCTTTATGCAGTGTGACACATATACATGGTTAGAGGCACTTGTCTGAGAGACTGTCCTGCAGGAGGAATAGTGTGGCGGAGGGAGGTAGTGAGTTGTACTTCCTCCCCCCCACCCAACCCCCTCTGAGGGATCCAGTTTAGTGCTCCTGTTTGCTCCCAGAGGAGAACTTCCTCTTACTCTTTAGATCAGTGGCGGGACTAAGTGGACCTGTCTTTTATTGATCTGGCAGGAACCATGGCGGACGCACCTTGTCTCGCTATTGACTGATTCTTACTCAATCAAATTACATTTAACGCGACCACTTAAGATGCAAACTATGGGCAGGCAATATGTAAAATGCTTGTAATATAATGATGTCTACAAAGGGTGGTATGTAATCTACAGAAAAGCAAGTAATAAAACACTTGAAATGCATTCACGTGATTGAATGGGTTGAGTGACGAGGGTCCGGCCAAGCCAAGCAACTGATTGTTGTAACTGTTCCGAATCCTCTTTACGATCCCCTTAGTGTCAGCTTGTGGGTTAACCTCATGCGAGTCAAACCAAAATATATCGGGGTCTAATAATAATAGGCTGCTACGATTATATGTTACTCTTCATTTTTATGTACTGCTTGAATATCTTGATAATCAACAGGTTAATTGGCAAACAATACTAAATTGTATTTTGTATTGTCATAAGTATTGGGTAATCATTATTCATTATATTCCTTGTATTATTACTGTGCTTGTAAATAGACTTGTATATAAAGTATGGAATTGGGGATAATCTCAATCAGACCATTTTAGCAGAGACTGGGACTGGTTGGATACAGTTTTAAATTGCTATTCGGTAACACTGTTTTCCAGGCCTAGACCTTGAAAATGGCAAGGAAGGTGGGACATGGCTGGGAGTCACGAAGACGGGCAGGCTGGCCGCCATCACAAACTACCTGGAATCAAAGATCAACCCTGATGCCAAAGGAAGAGGTGAGGGGACCAAGTCAAACCAGCAAATCATTAACGATTTCATCATGTCCACACCATCCTAATGAAGGGTTATTGAAGGGTTATCCCATGCCTACTTACTTCAATTGCAGTTTTTGATAAATGAAAGTGCATTTGTCCAAGAAATTTATGTACAACTTGTTTTCTCCTTTCAAAGAGAGCCAAAAAAGCTTTCAGGGTTCCCGGTATACGCTCCTTTGTCGTTCATAACACCAACTATTCAAGTGCTCATTTTATGTACCAGGGAAGAGATGGTAGACTAAACTAGTGAAGATACTAAACATTGACCATTGCTGCTGTTTTGACACACATAAATAAAAAACCTGACTACCCACCTAATGGTAATGTTAGGGGCTACATCTGTGTTTGCCCTGCTTTGACTGCTCTGTGAAAAGGGTCCAATGTGTGTTTTCGACACTAGTTTTGATTACTACCTGTGCCCTTGTACATAAAAGAAGCAGACTCATAATTACTGTATAACTGAGCAACACCTGAGTTTGTTCTTACGATGAAATCTTTATGGAAGGGGTATATTCATTCAGTTTTCAAGCCGAGGAAAGGTGTGTCACATCAACGCTTAATCTAGGTTATGCATGCAATAGTATGTGTTAAACCTAGAGAATAAGAGAATATTCTCTACTCTTAGGCAAGCCGTGTGTGTATATAAAGATATAGATGTCTGTATGTCTAATGGACAATTATCATTATCGCGAAATTGGATAAAAACACTGACATGTGACCCCATTCAATCGTTAACCAATTACATGGCTCTTCACTACGTTGTCTGCTTCCCCCATCCCTCTCCAATAAGGGTTCCTGGTGGCCAACTACTTAATAGACAGAGACCTGGACAGCTTCTCCTACTTGAAAAAGTTATCGACAGAAGGTCACCTGTACAACGGTTTCAACCTGCTCACTGCAGAATTCAAGTAAGTGGAAGGTGGAGTGAGTACTAGCATTGAAATGGTTATTTCTCTATTTTTATGTAAGGAACATGCTGTCTCCTAATCACACGCTTGCCAACATTTGATCAGTTCGTTTTTGGAAAACCAACAAGCGAATATGTTTGATTTTTACCCGTATATATTGGAATTTACCTGAATCAACTTTTCAAGCATTTCCTTCTAAGTTGTTATGTGGTAAGTGCCCCTTTTCTTTGGCTAATGACCTCATTTGCTGTCATTTAATATGCTGTAGATGTGGAAGAAATTCACTTAACACTGGTAAATGGCAATGGACTCCTTACAGGGCATTAAAGCTTAGCAAAGCATTACAAGATAATTTTCCCCCCACCCATAAACATGAATCAGGTGTTTAGGATGAACAGCAAAGGGATCCTCATATGGATGTTTTTCAGCTCCATCACTCTGTGATCCTCTCCAGAAGCCTGCTGTGATTTAATTTCCTGACCTAGTAGTAGAGAGAGGCCAAGGGAGAGAGAGAGAGAAAGAAATCAAAGTGGGCACCGTTCAAACAGAGACAGCTGCCATCCAGGAGGCCTCTCCATGGACATTCTATTGGCATGGCAACAAGTCTCCGGGTTTGTTGTTCAGCCGTCTGGGAGGATGTGGTCCACAACCTTTGGAGGGCAGGGGGCCTGAGGAGGGATCCATGCCCCCACCCCTCCAGTGGACCTGGGTGTTGTCATGATTCTCATATCCTGGTGATGTGACCTCTTGCAGGATCCACTCACTGGGGACTACCCCAGCCAACACACTTCACACTACACACTCTTACCTCGCTCCTCGCACACAGTCAGTAAGGCAGTCAGTCAGTCAGCCTGTCTTTTTTTGATAATGTTATGTTTGCTATTTGCTCTCTGCCATATTTTTACGACTGTAGACTACCCCAAACTGGTCTTATTTCGTTTGTAAGATGAGGGCTAGTGGTGGTTAGGGGAGGGGCTGTCTCTGCCACGACGGGGGGTTCTCTGTAAAGGCATCAGTTGCTGGTCAAACGCTCTGATGCGGTTGTGGGCCGCAGCAGGCATTGCAAAGTTCATGCTTTGATGCGTTCAGGCTGGTCATCACAGCTGGCTCTACTGTATGTCATACCATACTACTACCGCGTGGGTGTGTCTTTTTGAAGCCAAACCATATATCTAAGAAATTGTCTTCCCCCTTCCCAATGTCTTCTGAGGAATGTTCCTTCAAGGAAATCTTTGAGTAAAATAATTGCCCCCACTTAGACACGTTCAGTCAGAGGACCATGCATGTAGTTTATCTCTCTCTCCATGTGTTGTAGGTTTTGGCAGGTTTGGTCGCTTCTAAAAAGATGAATAGTGATAGGATCAAATACCATACAACCCTATAATAAGTACAAACGATTTATTATTATTTATCTTTAATGGCATGCTATTAAAACTGCTATTGTTTGCCAAGGCCGGTGGGGTTAAATGGAATGTATGGAATGCATGGAGGTAATGTGATCGCACAGAATACCCCAGCGATGGATTCCAGATGTGCTCGGAACAGTTCTGTTAATTTTGGCTTCAACGTTGGTAATATTTTTTTCTGTTTTATTATTCAGATGTGACCACTGATGCATCGCATTACCCCACTTTTCTATTTGGATATGAAGTGACTAAGGTTCCTTCCAGATGTGTTACAACCCCTCTATATGTATTGATATTGAATTATTTTGTGAACTAAACATACCCCCACAGAGAATAAGAGAGCAATAGTCTGTCTGGAATTGTTGAGGATGCATTGGGGCATCTAACGACTATAGTCGTTAACTTTCACTACACTATCACTAATTAGTCACGTGTGTTTGTTAAAGTTGTTTCAAGTTACGCTATGGCTGTGTATGTCATCATGTGCATTGCTCCATAGCAGGTTACATCTTAACATAGAAATTGTACTTGAAGATTTGAGCATGAAACATACATTGTGCTCTTCAGTATACATCAACTCATATTTCTGGTAATATAGAAAAGCCTTCACTCTTTCGAGGAAGAAAGTGAAAATGACACTTTTGGTCAAGTTAGGCCTGTAAAAAAATCCATATATTCACAGTCATGCTTCCAAGAAGAATAAAGCAGCAAAACGAACATTGATGGGATTTGATTTCTGAGACCTTTTTTTTATTTAACACAGTCCCCATTGTATTATGGAAAATGTCTTGTGACTATATGCCGTCTCGTATATCTTTTGTCTGGCCTTGAGCACCTCATGTACTAAAGTAATAGCCTTTCAACGTTTTTGGAAAAATCAGCTTATGAATAGAAGCACAGAAGTATCAATGCAAATACATTATTTAATCTCACAAATAATGTTTTTTTTACTTAACTCTTTAGTATCAAAACCGGTTTAGTAGTAGGGGGCCGTTGTCCCGGTGTCTCGTAGTAGACAAGAGAAGATCCTTTGTATCAGCACCTGTCTACCGCCCTTTAATAAAGGCTCTGGTAATGACTGCCGACCCCAGGGGACAAAAGCAACATCTATTTTGAGTCCAAATCTGTCAGTATGTGAAAGGATTAGTTTTTAGAAAATCTTGATAGTCCCATATAGAAAACGGGAAGCTAATCATGTTCAACTTATTTTCAGTTGCCGACATTACATTTTGAATCTGAGCCAAAAATTATATTCTTCAAAACATATTCAGCTGTTCCTACAGCAGAGGCAGACGTCTTCCAACCACAGATTGGATTCTCAACCTTTTTTTTAAAGAAAATCAAACCCAATCACATCAGGGATGATCAATACCTCTGACAGTACCAATATATTCTCATTCTTCATGAAACACAGCATCATGGTTTTCAAACTGTTTACACCTTAGTGAAACTAGTGCATAGAAAAGCAGTTCATTTCCTTAAGTATTTTTAACTGACTCTGTGTTTGTTTAGATGATGAGTGTCAGAGTTAATGTCAACTCTTTGAAGCCCTGCTTGTCTTGCCAGCTCCACTGCAACAACACAACAGCTGGTGGGAGAGGATATGCACAGCACTGGTCCAACACTATTCATTAGGGCCGGTCTCCCAGTCACTGTGTTGATTACCCCTCCGTCCTCCTCATACTGGTTCTATATCATGGGGCTCTACCTCCCACTGTCACCTTATCCAGGGCCCAAATCGCCCCGCAGAGCAGGTTGTCAACATTCATGGATCTCTCTGTTCTCGCAGCCTCGGATATCAGAAATATCTATCTCTCTCAACCGTGCCAAACTGTTTGCCGAGAATTCAACCTGCAGTCCTATGCTGCATGAAGTTCGCTCTCTCTTTCAACTTTCCTGTGTTGTGTTTCTCTGTCGAGAAAGGCACAGAAAATCCATAAACATACAGTGTATAAAAAAGGTAAACTAAATAAGTTATGAATGACTTCAATGAAATGTTAAATGAATGTATGGTTCTGTGTGTCCGATAGTGGATGCAAGTCTGGTTTATTTTTTTGTATGCTCATTACAAACATACTGGCTTGCATTGTCTATATGTATATACGGATTGTGAAAATTTCGTGGTGAATTACTAATTATAAATAATTGCTTGTAAAAGTTGTATTGCATGCATCATGGAGGAACTCACTGTGGAGGAATACTATTATGTATTGTTCTGCTAGTGTGAGGATTTTACACCATATAGGCTGACAAAAAGGCTGTCTTTCAGCACGAGGGCTAGACTAGAATCCTTCAGCATTCCTGCTGTCAGGACCTTTTTAGCCCTTTCTAGGCCCTCGAAGCAGAGATGATCCTTTTGAACTGCAACGATAAGCAGACATGAAAGGAATTACGTTCCGACTCAAACAGCCACTCTAATTTTCCATTTGACTGTGTCCCATCCAGTGCCAAAGAAGACATTGTGTGTTACTATGGAAACAGAGGGAGCACACAGCCGATCCGTCTGAATCCAGGTCTGTGTATTATCAGTTACTGTAGTAACGGTTAAATTGATACTTGCCTCCCCTGCCGGGCCCCCTGTTGCCCTCCATGATGATCCTGTTTGTGGAGGTCTATTGATTTTATTAGGAATAATGTCACGCACCACAGGAATTTGTCGTTTTATATGTGACTGTGTATTCTTTAGACGCCTGTCAATCATGTCTTCCTGTGTACGTGATGTGCGGCACCTCCCTTACCTGTGCCCCATCTCTCCGCTAGGTGTCTATGGCTTGAGCAATTCCCTGTTGGAGACTCCCTGGAGGAAACTGGATCACGGCAAGCGTCTGTTCACCAGTGTGGTGGAGCAACAGCTGTCCAGTGACAGACTGGTGCAGGACCTCATCAATGTCCTCAATAACCAGGAGCTGTGAGTGCTATTTTATTGTAATTTGTAACTTATTTTGTAACTGTAGTAATCTGGCTGACACATTTATCCAAAGTGACTGAATTCAGATCAATAAGGAGCAGGTAGGGGCCTAGGCATCTTGCTCAAGGATGCCTACAGGTAGTCTGCGGTCATATGGGTTTGAACCCAGTACCTATCAGCTGGGAGTCTGAACACCTCAGCCACTAGAATATCCTACTGAGTAGCATGTGCAATTCACTTCCTCTTTTCATCCCTGGCGATTCTGTTGAAGCCTTTCTAAGAGACATCCACTGGAATGTTGTGCAAGCTTGAAAATTGTATGTGCCATTTTCATGGAACATTGTTTCATTTTTCCCAATGGAACACCTGTGCCTTCTGCCCCTGCAATCACCCCCATGCGTACCACTTTGAAATAACAAAACTTGCCAACTTAATTTTTTCCAAATAATATGAAATACATTGCTTTGATCTATGCCAGGTAGACATCTATAGGGCCTGTTTTATTCATATTTCTGTTATTACAAGATAAATGGTATGATGCCAGATCTGTTGAATAACCATATTCATCGCATTATCCCCATGTTAAATAAAGCATTAGGAAGTAACCATTACAGATGGACCTCACCATTCCATCACCGAGACGGTATCTACTTCCACTGCTTTTTGTCTTGTATTTTGATTGTGTGGGCATAATTCGTCAACATTGCATTGATTTAATTGTTGTATGTGTCTCTGCACAATAGGACCACAGACCTAGCCATACTGAGACAGGGGGAGGGCTTCGATTCCAGGATACTGCCGGCCCTCTCATCTGTGTGTGTGCGCACTCCTCATTACGGCACAAGGTCCGTGTCCTCCAGCACTCCCCAGCTATCCCTCTCCCTGTTCCCATTTGCTCCTCCTACTCTCCTCCCATTTTCCCCATTTTTTTGGCTTCATGATGTTGCAGGACAATATAATGTCTTGTTGTATGTATGTATGTATCTTAATATAATGTCTTGTTGTTTGTATGTATGTATCTTGTTGTATGTATGTATGTCTTGTATGTCTTGTTGCGCCTCTGTAAGTACACAGTGCAGGTCACCATCTCCAAGGAGGCATAACATGGCCTCACACAGTGGAAGACCGGTTATGAGGATGTTTGTGGAGCTCTGTAGGGAAAGAAGAATGTTACACTTGGCTCACTTAAGCTCTGAAATGCTGGCGGGGCAGGGTCACTGTTTACTTACTGTCCGGACTCGAGTTGAACCAATTAAGGTTTACGATTTGGGGACATAGTCAGGTTTAACAGTTTATATTATTCTCTGTCTCCCTCTCCTTCTCCCTCTCTCTCCCAGGACAAACATCGTGGTGCTGTCAGGTTAACAGTTTATATTATTCTCCGTCTCCCTCTCCTTCTCCCTCTCTCTCCCAGGACAAACACCGTGGTGCTGATAGACACTGCGGGGGCCGTGATCTTCGTGGAACGCACCATGCTCAACTGTGACACCAGCCAGTGGAGCAACAACAGCTTCCAGTTCCAGCTGCAGGCGTGATCTCCTCGCCACGCGGTCAGACGCTCCCACGCCACACGCCAGACTCTGCCTTACCGCGTTGCCTCTCCCCACCACCACTACTTCCTCTGTAGTCCCACTGGTCGTGCCGCTACGTGACCCGTGAATGCTCTTCATGGGTCTTTTTTTCTTTTTCGTTCTTTTTTTAAAGCTGTGAAAATATGATTTTGCTGATTGTTGAACTATTTAATATGGGTTTTGATTTTGGAGTTGTTGAATGATGGTGCTTGGATTTGAGTTATGTTGTTGGTGTAAGGGGAAGGGGGGGGGGGGTGTTGATCGATTGATGATTGATTATTTCTGAAGATTAAAACATTGCCAAAGATGTAGGGGGAAGGTAATTTTCGTCCATATGGGCAAAATATCATGGTTGGTGTTTTTAAATTGACATCGTTATCCAATGCAGATGTGTTATGCTTTCAGATTGTCATCGGTCAACTAGACCACCTCATGCGATAATGTCATGATTCTTTCATGACTGCTTTACTGTTCAATTATGTTAGCACACACAAAAGGCTAGAACACAATGAAAAACATTGTCAATAATCCCATGATTTTATTTATGGATTGGAGTTACCAACGGGTAATGCCAAACGTAATCTGTTAAACATACTTGGCCTGGCACAGCACTGGGATAGCATATTAGTAGTTAATATTTGCATTAATATGCAATCTACACACATTGGAAGACCTTTCACTTTATAGGCTACCATTGCATTGTATCCTGATCTAAGTGTGGGTCCTGTTAATCAATTTTAGTCTGTATACCACTTTTTTAATTACTGTTTTACTGCTACTGTTTACTCTAGCAGCTTTGGATATTATACAATAATGTTTCACCAGTGGAGCCTATTTGTAAAAAAATAAAATATATAAAATTGAGTTTAATAAATGATTGTTATAGCTAATATGGGAATCACAAGCAGTGTGTATTGGTTTTATACTTTTCTTAATGAATTTATCAGTTGACTTGCTTGCCACGTGTAATACTGAGATGCTTTTGTGAAGAAGCATCCTGGGTGTCTGGGTTATGTGTAGAAGGAATAGGACCTGTGATTCTCCTAAAGATACTCTGAAGTCAGAGTTGAATGACACTTAACTCGGGTACCCTTGAAACACCTAACCTAAGCCATGTAAATTGTTTTGAATAAATAATAAATTGTGTGTCCATGTCTTCTTTTGAACGCTTTGCATCTCTCAAACAGGGAGGATGTTGAAACTAGATGAGGTTCCATCAAAATGTGTTGGATTTGGACAGACATTAAGGTACAGATACGTTTCTGAATGAATTTAAAAGTTGCCGTCTGAATCTTTATTTAGCAATATCACTTTTTCATGTGCTTATCATTTTTTTGTGCTCAACTATTAAATAATCCCCTTTGACAGAAAACAGTGATTCGATTTACAAATTGACCTGGCAAAACTTTATGATTCTGATGACATCTGCTATAGAACAGAGTGGCTAAAATTCTGTAGTATAATGAACAATCCAAAATGCAGTGTAAGAATACGATGTTTTAGGATAATATTAAAATAAGTAGTTATCTGAGAATAATAAATAAGAGCATATATTCAGAATAAAAATGATGGAGCCTTATGTAACCCAGTTTCTAGACCGAGGTGGTAGGTTCCACGGAGCTCGTGTCTGTGGGCATATTACTGTTGGCAGCAGTGGTGGGCGGATATCCAGCAGTCTGAAGTTCAGTTTGGGATATTTATGACCTGTGCACTTGAGAACTACATTGCATGCAGTCTCCTGGTTTGAGTGGTTCTTCAACATGAAGTATTAAAACGGCTTTATTTCGCAATTGATTGTTTCTTATGTTTCCATTTGGATTGTTAAGTATGTCTAGATTACTATTAAGCCTATTATATATAGAGATCATAAGGATGTTGATTTGTGTACGCTAGTATAATTATGGGCATCTAAAGATGTGGACAATTACATGACGATGTATGGCCAAAACACCTTGACCCATCAATGGATGTACAGTAGAATAATCATATCCATAAACTTGTTTCCTAATGGCGAAAGTGCCATCCATTGGAAATGCGTGGCATTGCACTCAAAACCACGTCTCCCATTGGCCGAACGTGGTATGCCGTTATTTGTGATTGGCTCGATCTCTACAGCAGTATTTCCTGCCGGCAATTTCCTTCTCTGCTGATATGTTACATTCAGTAAAATAGACAAATGGTGACCAATCAGGTATCGAATATCCGGTGCGAGGGTCGGTCTTCCGTTTCGGTTTGCGTTAGCAGAACTGCAAGATGGCGGAGCTCATCGAAAAGCGGAATGGCGATGCCTTCAGAATAAAATGATTTTATAAATGTATTTATGTTAGTTAGAAAGGAAATTGAATCCTCAACCATTGGATACGATTTTGGTGAGTCTATTAAACTACGGTTAATTTATGTTTTGTTCAGTACAGCGTTATTTTCTTTGCATAGAGGTAACTGCCGCCACAGACGGCTAATTATTGTAACATTATTAGTGGGGCCCTGTGTATTGGCCACATTTAGCCTAATAACTACTAACGTTTTGCTGAAGCATGTTAACTAAGCCCATCTATAAGACCATAACCGGCTATACGTTCCGTCCAATATGTTTGTCGTTTTGCATGGGGGCCGCTGTTTTTGAATTGATTAAATTTATATTCTCTTTTCTAGCTCTCAGCATTGGAGGATGATCAGTACCTACTAGACCCCCACATTAAGCCGAATGCATTGTGATTTCCAATAATTGAGACAGTGATTCTGAAAGCTGTCTACATTAATGAAAAGAGCAATGTAGTCAGCTTAGCATATTCAACACTGGTCTATACAGGGATGTCTCTGCATGTGTTCTGAAACCAATCTAGTGTAAACCAAGCCTCCAAAGTCAGCCCGATTAAGAACCAATCAGCTTTGTGGTCGTAGCCTGTAGGTTCTAATTCAGAGAGAAATGGAGATAGATGATATTTTACCCCCCCTCCCCTTGGAGCCACCTGCCCTCTCTGACGAGGATAGAGCCCCTCCACCACCTCCCCTGCAAACGTCCAGTGACGCAGACGTAATGGACGTTAGCTCTGGTGGTGATGGATACACACACACCCCAGCAGGGCCCGGGGAAGACAAATGCCCTCAACAACCACATCAGCAGCAACTTCTGTCCAAAGGCTCTCTTACTTTTTGTAGTCAGCTCTCAGACGAGGCCAGCACCAGCAGCAGCCTATGCCCCAGAACAGCTAGGCACGCGCCACCGGTCACCAACTTCCTTCCCGACCTCAAGCTGCTCCGAGATGTTAAGATCAGGGTGAGCTTCACGGAGAGCAATAACAACAGCAGCAGCACTAGTAGTAGTAGTAACAGTACAAGCAAGGACAGGAAGGTGCTGTTCACAGGCCTGGAGACACCTGACTCCTGCCCCATGAATGGTGAGTTGCATGACTCAAGTGGGGCTAGTTTAGGATTAGGGAATGGGGCGGGAAGCCAACGAGATGACGAAGCCGAGTTAGACCAGGAGAACAAAGTAGAGTTTGCGGTTCTCGATGAACTGGACGACTTCTGCGACAACTTCCTGGACCCGGACGAACGTGAAGATATGGGCTTCAGGTCTGATGTCATAGCTCAGCAGGACCATGGCGAACAAGAGGCCTTGGGTTACTCCTACGAGGTTTGTGCCCTCATCTCGGTTGTATTGGTACTGCGTTGTGTCTGACCTGGTGTCTTGTTGCCAGACTTCCAGAGGTTCTTGTTAGATATTCTAAATAATGTGTTGTAATAGCAATACCTCTGAAATCCTGAGGCAGCTATTCAAGGGAGTTTGTAAAACTTTGAAACAAACCCTTGATATTAAAGCTGTGCTTGCACAGTGAGAGTCTTACACAGTCCCTCTTTGAACGTTGAACACAGTTTTCGCCCAGTATATTTTGTATTATTTGGTTGTAAATATGATTTACAGTGAGCTGTGTCTTCACTATTCTCGTCATAACATTACTGTTCAGAGTTCCTGATGGTGAATTGGCTGGCTATGTGTGACTAGTGACATCATCCATGAATCATGTTGCTGCTGTCTTTGACCTGGACACATTATTTGTTTTCTGGCATTATTGTGGTGATATTGATTTCATGATGGGTCTTTTTGTTCCTTTTTTTTTTTTCATAAATCCCTACATATCTTTTCCTTTAAAAAAAACTGAGGAGCAGGACTGCAATGATATGTGTCTTGGTAGATAAGATTATCTATGGACTGACTCGTGTGTGTGTGTGTGTACACACACACACACACACACACACACACACACACACACACACACACACACACACACACACACACACACACACACACACACACACACACACACACACACACACACACACACACACACACACACACACACACACACACACACACACACACACACACACACACTTCGAATATTCATTATACATTGCATGTCTTCTCTTGTGTCCATCTATAGTGTTGCTTCTTGTGGTCATCAACACTTGGAAATGAAGTTAATATTCAGTTGTTTTAATTTCATTTGAACAATTACAAATTTGCCTTGAGTGTTTTCTCGTTGTCGTTGTGTACGTGTGTGTGTGCGCAGGCGCGCGCCCCCTCATGTTACCCCTGCCCCTAACCTTACACTCTTTCAGGAGGAGTTTGACCAGGATGTGGATGCTCTGCTGGAGGAGGGCCTGCCAGTGGCCAAGAAGAGGCGCCTGGCCGAGGACAAGTTCGCTGGGGACAGCGACCATGCCTCCGACGGCGAGGAGGGCGGCGTCCAGCCCATGATGACCAAAATTAAGACCGTGCTCAAGAGTGAGTGGAGGCTGGGCTCTGTGTTCTCCAGGAATCTTTGCTGTTGTTGGAGCACCACCACCACTTTAGCTATTGGTTCTGTTGGTTCCATGCTGCCATGCTGAACCCCACCCATAGTGAAGTTATAGGTTTGGCTTATAGGGCTGTATAAATGGTTTTAATGTGATACCGTTGAAATCCTCCCAAGTTGTTGTCTCTGGGATTCAAATGGTAAGATTTTCTTTTAAATCTCTTATGCTTCATTTGGTGATAACAGTTGAGACAGTTTTGTATAGTCTGTGAATGAAGGCTCACATTGCAAATGCCGACAATATAACAATGAATGCTGATATCAGCACCACCTCTAGCCAAACATGGGTTATTGCAGTTATGGTGTCTCATTGGCTCAGATCAGTGAGACCATTTGATAAAAGAAATCTTTAAGGGTGCTTTCACACCTGAGCTGTTTGGTCCATTTTTAACCGAACCATGGAGCAAATCCTCCAATAGTACTGTTAATTTGGGCTGGTGTGTACGCTCATTTGAACTCATTTTATTTAGGTGACCCAAACCAACTACAGTAAACAAACCAAAAAACAGTGTATCAAGGCAGCGTGGCTGTTTATCTTTGTATAATCTGAATCAACACATTCTTTTATATGCGTACATGCGTTCAAACTGAATGTGCTGCTCATAAATGCACATTGGTATAACATCCTGACATGCAGGTCATGAGTTTGATAAATGTCCATTTGATTATAAAAAAATAATAAGTAGTAGTATAGAAATCAATATATGTCTCTGTGGAAGACAGAATCATGACTCCTGACCAACTTTTTAATCCAAATTACAACATAGTTTGCTCTCATGTGGTCTTTGCACATTTCGGTCCACTTTTAAATATTACAGTGTGAGCACATACCAAACCATGGTGAAAGTTCAGCATTGTAACAAGCAGTCGTGGTCCCCTATTTGTCACAGAAACACCATAGACTTGTAGTAATATGTGTGTGTGTTTTCCGCCACCCCCCTCAGGTCGTGGGCGTCCTCCCACCGAGCCCCTTCCGGACGGCTGGATCATGACATTCCACAACTCGGGCATTCCAGTGTACCTGCACCGGGAGACCAGGGTGGTCACATGGTCCAGGCCTTACTTCCTGGGCACCGGCAGCATCCGGGTAAGGTGGATGGGGGGGGGGGGGGGGTGGAGCTGGGCATCACTAATTGTTCCTATGCAGGTCTCGATAGATTACGTTTTAAAGCTGCAGAGAGATTATTTTATGTTTTTGTTGGTGTTGAAAACGAAGTAGTAGTGATATAGTAATAAGAACTTTAAGTATGTGTGCCTTTCATTAAACCCAAGGACACTTCCCATAATAAAGGGGAGTAAAGTCCATAGGCATGGATAAAAAGTCTTCAACTACTTGATTGGTACCAATTCATACTAACCGCCTTTGTATTTGTAGTACTGCTGTAGTTATCTTAACTAGGGATGCTTCAATACTCGTCCTACGCATTGGAATGAAGGTCACATTTGCCACCATTTAAGATCCAGCTCTAATCCTTCTCCCCCGGCGGTGCAGAAACACGACCCCCCGACCAGCAGCATCCCCTGTCTGCACTACAAGAAGATGAAGACGCACGAGGAGAAGGAGCTCAACGGCGAGGTGACGCCCAACGCAGAGGTGTCACCCGCCAAGACCGCCGACGAGGCCACGGATGACGCTGCCGCGGTGGTCGTCGTTAACAATGGCGGCGGCGGCGTCGAGGATATGGAGGAGCCGGACTCGACGGCCCAGGAGGATGGGGCTCTGGAGCAGCAGGAGGAAGGAGAACAGGTCAAGGTCGTCCCCATTGCCTGCCCACGCTTCAAGGGGTTCCCAGCCTTCGAGGGAGCCCAGGGGGCCCTGGGACAGGTCACGGCCAAGGTGGAGGTGTGCAAGGACGAGTCTATAGGTACAACCCCTTCCACTTTTTACTCGTGAATGAATGAGCTTGCTGTGAGGATGCTGTGGAGCAGTGCTAGCTATCACTACTAACGTTAGCAAGAGACTATAGCGTGTCATTTTGGTTTCAATTGACACAGGGTTTAGTAGATAACGGTGAACTGACAAGGGCAGTGCGACGTCTGCTGCTCCAGGAGAATTCCCTTTCAAAATAAAACGGTACTTGACGTTTAATTAATGGCCCGTTCGTTTTCCGTTCCCCTTGCCGCTGCAGGTCTGGATGACTTCCGCGTTTACCTGGGGAAGTGCTTCGACTTCGAGCAGGTGACCGTGAAGAAGTTCCGCACCTGGGCTGAGCGGCGACAGTTCAACCGTGACATGAAGCGCAAGCAGGCAGAGTCGGAGAGGCCCATCCTACCCGCCAACCAGAAGTTAATCACGCTGTCCGTACAGGACACGCCCACCAAGAAAGGTACCATGCAGGGAGGGGTTCCCACCACCATTTCATCTCACTTATTTTTTTCTGTGGAACCACGTTTTGGAAAATGACCCAACCCAGTTTTCAATAGGCGCCTATAAATCTCAGCTCAGAGAAAATGTGTGTCAATACTGCTGTTTCCGAATTATCTTGAGTAGGTAAACCAGGTAAAACATACTAAAGAACATACTTTTGATAAAGTGTTAAGTCTCACTGAACATGCAGACTTACTCTGTTCTTTGCTGTTCTCTCCAGTCTGGAACTTTTTCTGTCTGCTACCTAATGGTCAGACTATAATGGTCAACTACTTGCTTTTTCTGAAAAGCAGGTATATATATATATGTTCTGCAACACATGCATCATGTCTTTCTCTAACACGGTCTGCATAGGCTAGTCCATTCACCATATTAACACTATTCTTTCTTTCTCTTTTTTTCTTTTCTGGTTTAATGATTGCCTGGTTCTATCAGAGTTTGTGATCAACCCCAATGGAAAATCGGAGGTCTGCATTCTCCACGAGTACATGCAGCGTGTCCTAAAGGTCCGACCCGTTTACAACTTCTTTGAATGTGGTAAGTCTGCCCAGACTGCACGCACTCCTACACCATCACACACATGGTGTTCTTGCCAACAAATAACCTAATGACTTTCAGATAAAGGAAATAATTAACCTTTTAATGGAAACCCGTTGACTGTTGCTTCATTAATGTTTTGACTCTTGTCATGTGACTCACAGAGAACCCAAGTGAACCCTTTGGAGCGTCGGTCATCATCGATGGAGTGACCTACGGAACCGGAACTGCAAGCAGTAAAAAACTTGCCAAGAATAAAGCTGGTGGGTTCCATTGTGAATTATGGCGTAGTTGGGCCAGTACATGGTGTATGTTTTTAATGGGACATTGTGGTGTTATTCTGAACGCATAATCCTCTTGATCGCATAATCCTCTTAAATAGAGATTCTCCCCTGGGTTTTTAAATGTTTTACTACCCTCCAGCTTGCTGCTATTAATAATAAATTATAGTTTGGGAAAAACATAGTAGAAGACTTAGATTGCTGATCATAGATCATCCAGTTACAGATTTATTTTGCCTGTGAAGATGTTGGCAAAAAACCCTTTCGGACATTTCAAAGCTGTGTTTCATCCATTTGACTAAACATATTTTTCTCTGTCCATTGTGTAATGGCGACCAGTTACTACACCATGGATCTACGCCTATGCACAGAAACTTTGTCAAAATTGTTGGGAAGCTCATGTAAAGATTTCATATGTGAAAAACATTTTGGTTCATCCATGAATCAGATGTCCACTGTGGTTATTTCCTTTTTAATAACTGTTTCCTGGGAAATCGCAGCTCGAGCCACACTGGAAATCCTCATCCCAGACTTTGTGAAACAGACCTCGGAGGAGAAGCCTGTTGAGGGAGACGAACTAGAGGTAGGTCATCCTCAATGATACGCAATTTAGATAATGTTGAGCTATAGCAGTGATTAGCCTCCTGGCGATAGGGTTCAACTCGCAGCCGCAGGGTACTGGGTTCAAACCCCAATGTCTGTATTATACTTGAAGGCCCCGTCTACTTCTTAGCGACATTCAAGTCAATTTGGATACAAATGTCTGCTAAAGGACAGTAGATAGTAATGGTATAGTCAGTCACTATAATCAACAGGGCAGTTAGCTCAGAACTAGACCCTTTCTCGTATTTCTTTCTTGTGTCCTAAATTTAACTTGACTACTTGAGTAGTTGTAGAGGTCATTCCATTCCTCTGCGGTTGATGTTAAATGAGTGCTGTTTTGTACCCCACAGTATTTTAATCACATTAGTATTGAAGACTCACGGGTGTACGAGCTGACAAACAAAGCAGGTCTCCTCTCCCCGTATCAGATTCTACACGAGTGCCTTAAAAGGTAAGGGTCTGCAACTAGTGGTGTTTTATTTGCTTTTAAATAAATCCAAAAACTCACTCGAGATGCATTACGATTTAATATAAAAAAAGTAACATCCTGGCGGTTGATGAGGAAGCAGATGATTTTATTGTTGCATGGGACATTGGTTGAATTGTCGTCCTGTTGCCATAGAAACCACGGGATGGGGGACACCAGCATCAAGTTTGAGGTGATCCCCGGGAAGAACCAGAAGAGCGAGTATGTGATGACCTGTGGGAAGCACACCGTCCGTGGCTGGTGTGAGTAAACACTCACTCGCACTGTTCGTAATGAAATGAATATTAGATTTGTTTTTAGTTAGGATTTCTTAGCTGCTCGTCAGACAAAGCCAGCAGTTTTTAATACTCACTTTGGACTCTGGGGGCTCATCGAGTATCCGCCGATATAAATTGTATCTATAACGTGTGAAAGTGTGTCGATGCTTAACCTCAGCATGCACTGTTGTGTACCCTTCCTGCAGGTAAGAACAAGCGTGTGGGCAAGCAGCTGGCGTCCCAGAAGATCCTCCAGATGCTGCACCCACACGTGAAGAATTGGGGCTCTCTGCTGCGCATGTACGGCCGGGAGAGCAACAAGATGGTGAAGAAGGTACGGACACATCACACGCTTCCTGGTGCTCAGGTTGAACCGATGTGCAGGGCTGTGAAATGCCATGACGCTCCCATTTTATATTAAAGCAATGGAGTTTTTTTTATTGTTATTTTTACTTCATGTTGGTACTGATTCACATGAAACAATATCTACACACAAACCAAAATGATTTTAAAATATATATTAGGCATGGAATTAGCTTTTTTTAACGTGTCTCCCTGCCATTAAAACCCCCAAGTTCTCCATTGACAGAAGATTGGATGACTCTTCCCTGATTTTGTGTTCTGAAACCACATGTTTAATCACTTTCAGGAGAATTCGGACAAGAGTGTGATTGAGCTCCAGCAGTACGCCAGAAAGAACAAGCCAAACCTTCACATCCTGAACAAACTGCAAGAAGAAATGACGAAACTGGCCAAGGAGAGGGTATGATACAACACCTCTCAATTTCAGAAGAACTGTATGACTTGCTGTCTGGAGGTCATATTAAGTATCATGGCAATTTTATTTCAATTTGGTAAACCACTTCATCTCTAAGGAGCCATACCCGTATTGAACTTGGTGTCTTATTTCTAGAGCTATCGCTTTCAAATTGTAACGGTTGAAATAACTAAATGTCATCATCTTTTCAGGAGGAGACCAGGAAGAAGCCCAAGATGACTGTCAATGAATCCGCCCAGCCAGGCAGCCAGCCCCTCTGCACCGTAGACGTCTAAGTCAAGCAAGCACTGAAGCCCGACACTGTAACACACACATACACCATCCTTCACTGTCTTAGGCCACGCCCCAGAGATAAAATGGCAATACCACAACACAGTTGAGAAGCCACTCCGCTTGTATCCATCTTTTTTAGTTTTTTGTTGGTTGCTGTGAAGGGTCACTTCCAGGTCGTAGAGCAGGTGTCCTCTACCTCTATGCACGTCACCAATGGCACTTGATAAAATCATCATGAGAAGCCATGCAACAATGTTGTGACCCCTCCCCTCAACGGCACAATTTTTTTGTTATTTTCCTATTGGGAACAGACGATCTACCATGTTTGGGTTGTTAATTCTCCAGATCTTTTGAAAGGGATTGACACGTTACACACTTGTATAATTCTACCATGTGTTTTTAATAGGAAAAAAAGTAAATGAAGTGTTTGTTTGGTATTTTTATGCTTGGTGTTTTGAATTGTAGGCAACCACGGATGTGCTTTTTTTTGTTTGTGTTGCTCTTCTGAAGGTAAGGTAATGGGTTCCACCATGAGACAACGTTTTGTGAAGTGACCTATTCAACAAACTGCTTATGCACTCTTGGCCTTTTCATGGGGCGTCTAAACATGCTGTTATGACAAGTACTGCATTCAGACAGAATGGGAGTATTGAGTTTTTTATTTGTATTACGAGACTGATGCCTTTTGGAAACATATCAGCAGAGAGCCGTTAGCGCTGCACAGTCAACCTAGTGTCTTGCTCTTTACACTAGCAGTGCAGAAACCGAAGCACAGGGCCAAAAAGTACTGTAAGGGGGATGCACATGGTGTTCTTTTTTTGTTCTTTTTCTTTAGGTGTTAGATTTACACATGCTTAGCTTTTTATGGCAAACGGGAAATGCCATGTATTTTAACCATTTAGCTCGATGTGGTTGTTGCTTTCTGAACACTTTTTTCTGTGCCCCTATTGAATTAAGAAAGCTTCATGTTGCCTTAGTTGACTCATTTCATGAAGGGCTCCGAATGTGTAAATTGGACCTAAAAAATAAAGCATTTATTTAGCCAATTTAGTATTTTTATTGGTGATGCCTATATTACAACAAAGAATATAAATGCCTACAGCATGCGCATATTTTTGATAGTTGATGGGTGGTGCATCATGCTCGCATCAATCTGCCATAGTCATGTTGTGACTGTTGATCGCGTATCCTAGTCAGATTTTCACGATTTTTCTAAACAATTAGTTAACTTACCTCATACAGAAATTAGTTTAACTGCGAAAGAAACGGTACATACCAAAGCTTAAATACAGTCTCTTACATAAATAGTTGCAAACTACAGAGTATATTACCAGTGGTTTGCATAGATGCAATACCTGCTGTAATAAACTAGAAAACTGCTGTGCATTTGTGTTTGAGTATTTGGCTTGTACATTTTTTTTTTCTTGAATGTTAATTGCATAGCGACATTTTGTAAACAAGGCTGTGCTGGTAGTAGATGGCTTGAATGTGTGTGCTTCACTCCCTTCCCTGTGTTCTGTCTTGCCAAGTGTGTGTCCGTGGAAAGAAAAAGTTTACACTTGTTGCGATGGAGTTGTACCGCTGGATTGTCCGCTTGAGATGTCGCAGCCTAAATGAAGTAATGATTACAACTTGAGCGCTAGGACTAGTGGTATTTGATATGCAAATAAAATGTCTTGACTAACTTGTGGTTCTGGCTTTTATTATTCAACAAAAACCCTTTTACACTGGGAAACCGAAGCAGATTGTTTTTAATAAAAAATGAAACATTTCCAACAAATGTAAATTTCTTCCCCAAAACGACTAATGACGAATTAAGAACAGTAGGTATGGGTCCTGCAAGTATCTATAGCTTGCTTGATTATAGTATTAGCAGTGTGCATTTGTATGGAAAGCAGTACTGATGCTATTGTGCCTTGACCACGGTCTCTTCCTGCTCATCTCCAACATTCTGGGAGCTGTAGTCCACCCTCTCCAGCAGCAGAACCATCTCCATGTGGACGGTCTGAGGGAAGAGATCCACGGCCATGCAGCGTACGGGCCGGAACGGTGCTCCATGCACTCTGTTGGATGGCGCTCTGCACAAACTGGAGAAGCAGTGGTTAAAATGGCTGCCATGTCCAATTCTCACAAGTATGATTCACAAAAGGTCTAATTGGACTCCAGATAGTTCTGAGATTGGTTAGCAACCCTTTTTAAGTCACTACACTTTTATTTTATTTTATAAATGGGACAATGTAAGGGTCAAACTCACTCAATGAAGTTTGCCATGGCGGCCTTGGCATTGCATGACACGTACACCAGCCTCTTGAGGTGTTCGGCTCTCCGGATGGCAAGCACAACTTTAGAGTCTGTTTTCAGAAAAATCACAATTACTAGTCTTGACCCAATAGGTGACAATTTCTTCCACTCAAATAACCCACATTTTTACATTTCACATTAGATTGTCTAACATCTCCATTGTACAAATGGTCATTATGTGAACATGGTGGTGTGTCGGTTTAAGTGATGCAACATACGTAAGCCGGCTCTTGGCGGGTCCACGATGGCAGTAACGTTAGGCGACACCAGAGCGTTGAGGATTTTGGGGAACACGTCCTCTGCCTTTCCACAATGGAACTCCACATTGGTCAGCCCTGAGATGCACAGAAACCCATCATACAGTATTAAAAAAACAATCCTGTTATATCAAAAGTTACGATAAATTTAAGTATGCTTTTGCTGCGTCGATATTCATGAAAATACACAGCTCTGGATCTGTTTATATGACAAGCAAAAAGCTTAGTACTACATAACGTGAACGTACCAATATACAGTATCTCACAAAAGTGAGTACACCCCTCACATTTTTGTAAATATTTGAGTACATCTTTTCATGTGACAACACTGAAGAAATGACACTTTGCTACAATGTAAAGTAGTGAGTGTACAGCTTGTATAACAGTGTAAATTTGCTGTCCCCTCAAAATAACTCAACACACACAATTAGCCATTTTCCCTCCCCGGTGTCATGTGACTCGTTAGTGTTACATGGTCTCAGGTGTGAATGGGGAGCAGGTGTCATCGCTCTCACACTCCCTCATACTGGTCACTGGAAGTTCAACATGGCACCTCATGGCAAAGAACTCTCTGAGGATCTGAAAAAAAGAATTGTTGCTCTACATAAAGATAGCCTGGGCTATAAGAAGATTGCCAAGACCCTGAAACTGAGCTGCAGCACGGTGGCCAAGACCATACAGCGGTTTAACAGGACAGGTTCCACTCAGAACAGGCCTCGCCATGGTGGACCAAATAAGTTGAGTGCACGTGCTCAGCGTCATATCCAGACGTTGTCTTTGGGAAATAGACGTACGAGTGCTGCCAGCATCGCTGCAGAGGTTGAAGGGGTGGGGGGGGTCAGCCTGTCAGTGCTCAGACCATACGCCGCACACTGCATCAAATTGGTCTGCATGGCTGTTGTCCCAGAAAGAAGCCTCTTCTAAAGATGATGCACAAGAAAGCCCGCAAACAGTTTGCTGAAGACAAGCAGACTAAGGACATGGATTGCTGGAACCATGTCCTGTGGTCTGATGAGACCAAGATAAACGTATTTGGTTCAGATGGTGTCAAGCGTGTGTGGCGGCAACGAGGTGAGGAGTACAAAGACAAGTGTGTCTTTCCTACAGTCAAGCATGGTGGTGGGAGTGTCATGGTCCGGGGCTGCATGAGTGCTGCCGGCACTGGGGAGCTACAGTTCATTGAGGGACAGACATGTACTGTGACATACTGAAGCAGAGCATGATCCCCTCCCTTCGGAGACTGGGCCGCAGGGCAGTATTCCAACATGATAATGATCCCAAACACACCTCCAAGACGACCACTGCCTTGCTAAAGAAGCTGAGGGTAAAGGTGATGGACTGGCCATGCATGTCTCCAGACCTAAACCCTATTGAGCATCTATGGGGCATCCTCAAACGGAAGGTGGAGAAGTGTACGGTCTCTAACATCCACCAGCTCCGTGATGTCGTCATGTGGAAGAGGACTCCAGTGGCAACCTGTGAAGCTCTGGTGAACTCCATGCCCAAGAGGGTTAAGGCAGTGCTGGAAAATGATGGTGGCCACACAAAATATTGACACTTTGGGCCCAATTTGGACATTTTCACATAGGGGTGTACTCACTTTTGTTGCCAGCGGTTTAGACATTAATGGCTGTGTGTTGAGTTATTTTGAGGGGACAGCAAATTTACACTGTTATACAAGCTGTACACTCACTACTTTACATTGTAACAAAGTGTGTTGTCACATGAAAAGATATACTCAAATATTTACAAAAATGTGAGGGGTGTACTCACTTTTGTGAGATACTGTACCTGTACCTGGCTGAACTAAAAAACAACATTGGTTATTAGGTGTAGCAAAGGCTTGTTGTAACACAAATAACCATTGCATAAATCTCAACCACGTTAGAAGCAGTGTCTTTAAGCCAGTGTCCGTACCATTGAGCTTAGCGTTGTGTTTCGCATCTTCCACGGCCTCTTGGCACAGCTCGATACCAATCACTTTCCTGACCCTCTGGAGACATTAAAGGCATTATCAAATGTACATTGTCAAATGTAAATCATCATTCTAATGATTTGATGTCAATGAATAATGTTAAAAGGTTACCTTTGCCAGGGATAGGCCGATGGTCCCGGTGCCGCAGCAGACATCCAGCACCGTGCTGTCCTGGTCCAGCTGAGCCCACTCCCCCACTGTGGAGTAGAGGACCTCCGCCGCACCAGTGTTCACCTGGTACGCACACATACACACTCTTACAAGGCTACCTTACCTGCCAGGGCCCAACTTGAACGGCTTTTTATTTTTCATCGATTTATACAAAGCAACAAAAACATTTGTTATCATTAATGAGGTAGGGGTTAGGGCTTCTTGCTCAAGGGTGCCTACAGGTTTGACCTCAGAACATTTCGGCTGGCAGTCCAGCACCCTAGCCGCTAGACTATCCTGCTCCAGTTTGATGGTATGCATGTTCGTGAACGTTAGTTGGTGTTGGAGCTACCTGGAAGAAGGAATGAGGAGATATCCTGAACTTCAGCCCCAGGAGTTCTTCCTGGATGTAACTCTCTCCGGCCACCAGCTCACAGGGCATGTCCTCTGGTTTGGGGGAGGTCCTTGACAGACAAGGGGTAATGGGAGGCTGTATGATGAGAACTGAATGCCCTGACTGTGAGCTTACCTTTGCATATGAATAAAAAGGTATCAGCCCATTAATAAAGTCCAATACGGGGATAATACGAATTGTGTAAATGTTGTAGTGTTATTCTAAGATATGTAGATGTGTGAATGTGTGAAGAAAAATTTAATGGGTGAAGCCTTAATTCTCTGTGTGCACTCTGAAGGAGACTGCTGAAGAAAAGCATACTAAAAGTAAGAAAAGTACAATGAACAACACACAAGACCTGGCAATGTCTTAACAAGTAATATGTCACAGCTTCCTTGCTTGCTTCAAGTACTTTACACTCACTTCTTTAATGACAACTAATCATACATCAATAATTTGGGTACAGTGGTTCTTTCTGACCTTTGACCTTCTCTGACAAAGTAAAGGGAGGTCACCCCACTGTCGGCCCCCTCTCCTTCCGTGAAGAACTTCTTCAATGAGCTCTTCAGGGAGTTCAGCTCCTCCTCCGCAAGTTTCTGCAGAAATCCACAAAGAGGGGAGAAACTAATAAAACAGCTGCCAGTATGGTTAAAGCATCACACTTACTAGAAAGCAGATTACATTTTCACCATTTAAAACCACGTTTAACAAAAGGAAATGGCTCAACAGACGGCACATCGTATGTCCAAAAATCGCATTTTTAAATTGATGGTTTTGCATTTGGTTTCTAAACCAAAAGGGACAGTTTGAGCACCTGTGGGTTGAAGAAGATCATGGCCATGGCCTGTTTGATCCTGCTGGTCCGCACCGTCAGCTGCTTCCAGTGGCCCTCGTAGGTCTCAGGACTGTACACGGAGTACGCGGTTGTCCTGTGTGGGGAAAACGTTATCACGTATTAAAACGTATGTTCGTACTCAAAATTTTCAAAGATTTGCATTCGAGTTTGAACATAACAGTGCTGTAGGTCTTGTGATGACATTATTATTATTTAGATCTATTCTACTTTAGACACATGTCAATTAGAACACACTGTGTATCATGTAGCATGTACAGCCAATAATGTTTACCTTAACTGTCACTAAGATTTACATTTACCTTTCTACTACTCATCAACATCCTTTTTTTATAGATTTCTGCATTTTCTTATACCTATTTTTAGGTATAAGAACTTATCTTATATTACTTATCATATATTACTTATATTTTATTGATAATAACAGAGGACAACATTGGGGGTAAACCATGGCCACCTGATGAACTTCTGGAAGGCGGCAACCACTCTCTTGGCCTCAGCAGAGACATGGGTGGTCTCAGCTGGCCCCACCACGGCGCAGGACCCCCCCTTGTATTTCCCCAGGCGGAACCCGATGGTCTTATCCTCGCCGTCTGCACCCATGGAGATCAGGAACTCACACTTGTTTCTGTATTCCGTCTGCAAGCGCACAGAAAGCAGAACACTTCTTTGGATGGGATTTATGTGGGGCTTGAGATGAAGAAGAGGTTCATAGCCCAAAATATACATAAATATGCAAGGGATAATACTACAGTGGTCATTATTACAAAAAAAAAAAAAAACCTGACCGACCCCACACTTTGCGTTGGTTTCCTGCATCCCCCTGAAGGGGTATATTGACCGGCTCACTGTACATTATCCCACTTATTACACAGATACTTACTAAAGAAATCAATAATTTGACACAAAATATAAAAATAAAATGTTGTATTTATTTGAAATGAATTGTATTGCTAATAAAAAAATCTAGTTGGAAATAGCGTTGAATGCCGTGACTGACCAATCAGAATAGAGTATTCATCAACGCCATGTAATAATTGAAAATATTTTTTTTTATAGCAGACAGAAAAGAAAAAAACAAATAGAAAATCATAATTTCTATAATTGTAATCCATATTTAGCATCAGGATGCCCACAGGTAGACAGCAGACAATGGTATTTGAGCCCAGAACTTTTAGTCTGAGAGTGAAACCCCTTAACCACTACTAAACAATCCAAGAAGTACACTTCTTCAATGACAAATATTATAATAAACATGATCCTACATGTATCTTAACGACGTGGTGCTCAGGTAGTGAACGTACCTGTGAAGGAGATGGTTGAATGTCTTCCAGTGGGCAACACATCTTGTTATATTTTCCTTTCTGAGCAAAAAGCCAGGGCGCCATGGCTTTGTTGGTGCTGCCAATTTCTCTAACAAAATAAGAGCAGAGCATTAACCCGATGACATCAGGCGCCATAACGCTAGAAGAAATCTGACTCTTTATCCAGTAATGTTTATTGCTGACGATCAACTTTATACGGGCTTCATTATCATTCTAGTTAAGCTCCTGAATCGTCCAATGCTATGAGTTATGGTTAGTTAGGTTACAATTTACTATAACTACGACAAAGCAATTTGGCTTACATTTCGAGTAAACTTCTTGCTCAAGGATGCGAAGTCATTGGGAATCAAACCCAGAACTTTTAAAACTGGGAGTCATACACACTAGCTACTACAATATCCTGTGCACCCTTGTAGCGCTAGTCTCTTCGTTTTCAAGCTATCACTCAACAGCTCTTACTTGGCCAGCCTCTGCAGAACGCCCTCCACCTCCTGCTGTTTGCGCTGTAGCTGCTCCTCGTAGGGCACCTTCCATAAAGGAGTCACCACGTTGGCTATCTGGACACTGAAGGGCTCGCTGGCCTCCTCCACCTCCTGCCTCTTGGCGCCTGGCCCACCTCTGGAGCTCCGTCCGCCCTCTTCTTCATCTCCCTCCTCCTGCTGCTGCTGCTGCTTCCTCTTCCTCTGGATGGGGTCGACCTTGGGCTTGGCCAGTCGGACACTGAGCACCTGGCCCTTCCATTGCATGCCATGCACCATCTTCATGGCCTTGTCGCGCTCCTCCTCATTCATGAAGGTGACGAAGGCAAACGTCTGCCTGCCAAACAGCTTGATCTTGTGCGGGCTGAGGCCGTGCCTGGACAGGAACTTCTTGAGGTCGTTGAAGCCCACAAACTTAGGCAGGTTCTGGATCTCCACCTTGTAGATCTCGGAGGTGAAGAGCTCATCTTTAATGTAGCGGTACAAGCTGGGATCTGAGCCAGAATTGCCCACCTCTGCTTGTTTGGTCTCTGGGTTTTCAATGCTAGCCGTGGAGTCTTCTGTGGGGTCATCGGATGGTTCCATCATTTTGGGTGCTGCTGGTGGTGGCTCAACCATGTGGTGCTTCCAACAAAAGCTATTTGGATCTGTAAAGGGCAGAATAGCCAGTTAGCCTCGGTTAAGATACACCCCTGATTTTCAACCGTATAACTACCTTTTTTAGATTTAGGGGTGGCAATAACACAATGTTTTATCCGAAGTTATATGTATTGCCATAAGCGAGATGTATAAAACGAACCTTCATATCTCGTTGACATCGCGGACTATAAATTACCAGTGACCGAATTAATGATATTGTGACGTATTAACCAATGTGATAACATTGGAAAGTTGCATGCAATGATTCCCATCCCTACCGTTATATCCAAGACATAGAAACAAGAGCCAAACTTCGGGAGAAAATAGGGACACTTTGTATCAAGTAATGTTTAATCTGTAGTTACAGGAGTGCAAAAGCATTTTTTTGGCCAGCTACGGTCTAGAAATGGAGGTAAGAATGTACCTTTATTTAGGTAATTTAACCTAACAGTAAGCCCAATAACTACCAGACAAGTTCTGATTAAAGTATATGTCTGTCGTTTACAAGAACGAATACAATGGTCTCAACAGACAGATTGCACGTGAGAAGGCATGCAAGCCTTCTGCAGAAGTGGATTGATTTATAAACCCATGTTGCCTACCTTTTCAATAACGACAACAGGGCGCTGCCATGTTACTTTAGCCACGTGCGGCACTGAACTCGGACGTGCATCTGTCTTCTTTAACCACTCCCCTTGGTTGCCGTTGTCGTAAATAAAGAGATAAGGTTGTATAATCTATAGCACAAACGTTGTAAAAGTTATAAAATAAACGATCGTGGCGGTGATCATATTGCAACAGTTGTTAAAAACATATGACCATATCATAACAAAATCAAAACACAAACAGGAAATAAACAGGAAACCAACAAATAATTATTATGTATTTAGAAATCGAAAATGTTGCGACTATAAGAATCTGTTGCCATTATATTTTACGTACCACAAACTGTTTTCAAATATTTCCATAAATGATCAGTATAGAAAATGTACATAAATAAGATCCATAAAGACATATTTAGAATCCATAAACCCGATTTCTTTATATAAATGTTTTATTTAATATCGTATATGTATTATTGTATATACATTTTATTTAATATAAACTATTATTACTAAACTAATCGCGTGCCGGAATGTGGGCGCGGGCAAGCGTAGGAAATTCGGCGCGCGAAACCTACAGCAGGAAGGAACTCAGGAGTCGACGGCGCCGTAAAGACTGAGTCTATTAAAGTAAATCCATAATCTACCAACATCTACATTAATATGGCAGATCCAAAGGTGAGTTTCCGTCTCCTAGATAGTGTTCAGTGTTATGCCAATAATAACATTAGCATTTTCTATGGACAATGGTGTGTTTTGCCTCATTCGTCAAAGTTTGAAAGGGAGGCTACCACCAAAAATGCCGGCAATGATTTGCCGTGTCGTAATTAACAACATAAATAGAATCATGTGAAATGTTTTCAAGCAGGATATCGTATGTCGAAGATGTATATCTTCTTGTTACGTGTATACATGCGGATTATTGAGAGGTTTGCCGCCTATTAAAGAGTTGGGCAGCTTATAAATTAAAACGGTAGACGGCATGCTTGCAATAGCCATTCAGAGTTTTCGTCTCCCTTGAAACGTCGGAAGGCGTTACATTCATGAGATGATCGACTGAGTTGAATCTATAAACGAAAAAGTATTAGAATCAAACGGAAGTAATACACACGTAAAGCATGCCAGGTTCTTTGCCTTTGTCTCCTCACCCTGTTAGTAGCGGCTACATGGATTGCTAACGCTAGCTTAACTGGCTACTCTCTCAAATGGATTCCGTTATGGTGAGCTTAGAATGAAGAGAGATGTGCAATCAAACTAAGTGGCATTTCAGTATAGCTGAAAATGATAGCTGTAAATTGACAAATATGGCTAAGAAATAGTTTTCATTGGCAGCCTCGTTTAGTTTCATTGAATGGCAACCCTTGCTACTAGATAGCTAATGCTAGCCGTGATGGGCCTAATGGCATTTAGCTAGTCTGCATTGGAAGTTGAAATATTACATCGCGAGTTTGCCAAAACCTTAACTTTGGACTAATAACTATCTTGGTACTTTTCCGGTACGCTTATCTAGATTGTGATTGGCTTGAATACGCAATTGTAGGTAACTAACAAGGGACTTAATTACATCTACTCATTGCTCTAGCGGATTCATAAGTATTTGGGTGAACTAAAACCCCTAACACAATCTATCTATTTATCTACATTCACTGAAGTGCATTTGTTAAACGAACCAAACTGATCCCACCAATAAAAAGAATGAAACCAACTACGCCAGAACAAGGGTTTGCTAAATAATTTATTTCAGTGCCAGACTATCAAAATGGAATAAAAGTATATTTTGTTAATGCATTTGCGATCGAAAAGTTGCTTGGCTCAGCAGCAGCAATGTACAAAAGGTTCCCACAACAAAAGCTAAAACTCACAAGCATGAGCTCTTAAATCCCTCCATTTGCCAGGCGTGTAGATGACACCCACTATTTAGACCAAAGTTCCCAGTCTTTTATGTACATGACCACACGTTGAAGATGATGATCTTTTCAGGACGCGCAAGAAGAACATGATCCAGACACTGCAGAAGACTCCAACCACGACCCCCACTTTGAGCCCATCGTCTCCCTCCCTGAGCAGGAGGTGAAGACGCTAGAGGAGGATGAGGAGGAGCTTTTCAAAATGTAAGCATCCCCAAAAGATCCTTTACACTCCAAACATACACATGCATAGTCCTTAAAAGTGAATCCAATAGCTAGACAGTTGGATAATCTTTGTTGCAAATCATTCCAATTTTAGAAGTGATCCACTGATACTGGCCTAAAAACAGACATCAGGCATTGGTGGCTGTGGTCTATGCATAGCTCTGATACTTATACCTTTTTATTTTTATCTCAACCAACTTTCGGAAATTACAAAATCAAAGCTGCTTTTCAGCCGAAAGAGACATAATATAGTAGTACTTATGTTATTAAAGTTCAGTCAATTAAAAGCTGTCTTTTGGATGTCAGAATATTTGATAATATCAGAATGTTATATGGCATAATTCAGTCATGCATGTGTCCATTAATATTTTATAAAGTTAGCATATGGACTAACCTACTATTCAGCTTTTTAATGCAAAAAAGCCAACTACTAGTTCATCCAGTGGCAAGTGAGACTACAAAATCAAAATCAAAATGTACAATCAAAATTGGAGTAACACTGCACAGGTTTGTAAAGAACTAGACAAGAGTACAGATTATCAAAAAGATGAAGTCAGTAGATGATGGCTGCTCAGTGGAAGGAACCATTCAAGCGTCTCTCTTGCCGTTTCCTTTTCTCCCTCCAGGCGTGCCAAGCTCTACCGCTTTTCCTCTGAGAACGACCCCCCAGAGTGGAAGGAGAGGGGCACCGGGGATGTGAAGCTGCTGAAACACAAAGAGAAGGGCACCATTCGCTTGCTCATGAGAAGAGACCGGACCTTGAAGATCTGTGCAAATCACCAGAGTGAGCAATTCCATTAGTCAATAATAAGAGCCCAAGTGGTCGCTGATGCTTGTTGTTTGTTTCGTTTTCTAATTAAGAACAGAATAGGAAGCTCCATAAATGGATAAATATAGACATAAATTCCTGTGCATCACTTAACCCATTTAAGAGTAAATCGATTTCAAATGAGTATTAAGCTGTGGGTATGCAGCTTTCTTTGTTGAGCAGGTATCTTTCATTGTTACATTGATACTCTCCGAAGTTGATCTATAATTGATAAAATGTAATGGTTGCTGTAGTGAAATGACATGGTGACTTGTCAAGGAACAGAACTTATCCTCTTTCATTTGACACTTGACTGTCTTTACACTTTCAATTGAGCACATCCAATTTCCTGAACCTGTTTGAGGGCTGAATGATACTCGGCGGGGATACAACTTGCTGTAGCATGCTCAGTATTAACCAGACTCCTCTACTCTGAATCTCAGTAACTACCATGATGGAGCTGAAGCCCAACGCTGGCAGCGACAGGGCATGGGTATGGAACACACTAGCAGATTTTGCAGACGAAAGCCCGAAGCCTGAACTTTTGGCGATACGTTTCCTCAATGCAGAAAGTGAGTATTGGTGCATTCTGTCATCTTTAATATAATATCGTATATTTTTTATTTTATTTATATACTCTGCTCAAAGTGCTGGTGTTTGCCTTTAAGGAAATGCCACAGTACGATTTATGGTCAAAATTGGAAGCTAAAGCAATGCTGGCTAGTTTAATATGTAGCCAACATGCTAGTTTTAACTATCAAAATATTGGGGCAAATGTTGGCTAACAGTTTATTTTCACACACCAGAAACACCGTGTCAAACTATGTAGATGATTAGAACACTTAGTTGCTGCTTAAAATGCAGACTCACTCTGTTCTTTGCTGTTTCTCCAGTCTAGAACTTTTTCTGTCTGCTACATTATGGTCAGAGTATATCAACTACTGTCTTTTTCTGAAAAGCAGGTGCTGATATGTTCTGCAACACAAAATCACACACCAAGTACAGAGACCCTAACACCCTCCCCATACCGGCCGCTAGTTAGCATCTGCGATTGTCTGCGTAGCGCCCCAAAATATGTAGTGCCTGTCCAGTTAATTTGTGAAACTCACGTCTCCACACACTGGCTGCCAGCGAGCATCTCAGTTTTGCGGGTCTTGGTGTTGCTGCTCATCGTGTTTCCTGTGTGATGTGGTTGTGTTGTATTGCAGCCAGTTTACTTAACTGAAGTACTGGAATGATGGAAGTGTCATCAATACATGGAGAACATCATGACCAGTATTCAAATATATGTTAAAAAAATAAACAATAGTTAACCTCAGATGTATTGAAGTCAGTTTTACACTTATCACTGAGCTTCTGTAGACAGTGCTAGGTGTAAAAAAATAAGTGGACTCGTGCATCTATTGTGGGAAAAAAATATATAATTTTGTAGCTCTAGTAGTTTTAATTCATGTTTACCATTGGATCATTTGATTAGTCTGCATCACTCTTGATGGTACTCTTATTTGCATCAGTGTGGCTTAGTGTTTATATATTATTGCGTATGGAACTGTTTTGAAGGGATGGTGAAGGGAAATGGTGGTATAAACTGCACTATCTACCATACAGCTGCAGCCCTCACTTTGGTAAAACAATATTTCAAGTGTATACAAAGAAAAATACCTATGGTCTTTATCCCAAATCATTTGGTTTTTTGAGACAAAAGGTCTCAGAATTCAGAAATGTCTGCAGAATGTTGCATTGTGCATATTTTACTTGATTAACTCAAGTAAATGTTGAGTAACCCTGATTCTTTTCTCAGATGCGCAGAAATTTAAGGTGAAGTTTGAGGAGTGCAAGGAGGAGGTCAGAAAATCTCAAGAGGATTCAGGTATGTAAAAATACACAATGAGGTGGTAGGACTATAGCCCAGTAAACATGGCTTGGCCTCTCACTAAGGCTCTATTCATATCATAATGTATTCTTCCAGAGGCATCTATTATGATGTCATTCGTAATGCAAGGAAAGGGTACTAAAAGCACCCCGTCAAACTGCAAAGATGCCGGATTAGTGCCCTTGTAGTGAGAGCAGTCCCGCCACCATATATGTAATGTCATACTTAAAGGGGTGTTGCCAAAACTCACTGAACATGCAGACATACTCTGTTCTTTACTGTCTCTCCAGTCTTGAACTTTTTCTGTCTGCTACATAACGATCAGAATATATCCACTACTGGCTTTTTCTGAAAAGCTGGGTCGGCTATGTTCTGTAACATGTTTTTGAAGTCATGTCCTACCGCAGTATGCATAGGTTGGTCAATCCACTATAACATAATGCCATTTCTAAAGAAGGCATTCAATGATGGCATTACTTAATACACGATGCCAGCCATAGTGGCAGGCAAGGGTGTTAAACTACAAGCCACGGTTCTGGGTTTGATCCCGAATGTCCACGGCTTACCTGTAGGCCTCCTTGAGCAAGATGCTCAGCCCTACCGTGGGTTTAGAATATCATGTCTCCAAAATTCATCATCACAACCTTTTCTGACCTTTCTCGACCACAGATGATGAGACCACAAAGAAAGTGGCAGAGAAACTGGAGGAGCTCTCCGTAAAGGAAGACAAGACTGTGGAGGAGAAGGACAAAGTAGAGGAAAAGAAAGAAGATGCAAAGGAGGTGAAGGCAGAGGAGAAGAAATGAGAAATACAAACTTGCTTTGCTGATCCTATTTTTCAGTTTCCCCCCCACCCCCTTTTTTCTACAATAGACTGTAAAGGAACTGAATTTGGACACTTGCATTTTTGAATTATTTTTAAGTGTTTTATTTTCCTTCTTCTCGGGGCCACCTAAGATGGAGGTCGGAGTGACTCATCCCAAAACTAAAACGGCAAAATGTAATCATCTCTTTTGCTCCCAGTTCGCTTTTTCTTGCACCATGGAACGGCTCCATCTTCCATTCTAGTCATCACCAATGATCTCTTCAGACAAACTGATTTGAGGCTTGTGATGCCTAGTATTCCCACATTGGGGTATAGTTTTTTTTTTTAAATTGTAGTCATTTGGAAGCAGTTAGTTTTTGTAGGAAAAGAGGATGATGGCCTGCTCTGTCGGAAGAGGTGGAAACGGACGTGGAGCGTTGTCCGTCTGAAATGCTACTGTTTAGATAACAGAATTGCCTTGTGGGAAGTCTGTCTATCTTCCTAGGTTTAGCCTACGTCAGTGGGTTACTGTGGACAGGAGCACAGAGGGTAGAAAGGATCCACTCCCAAGAGTTGAGATTCAGGATGTATGCTGTGAAATGCAGTCTCCACTGATATGGTTGACAAGTTTATCACATTAACTTAATCACACGCTTAATTAATTTGTCATTTTTACAGAATCCAAAGCCAACGGTTAATCAGATTTTGTTGTCTGCTGAACATCCTAAGCGGGGGCCAGTAGTCTGTATGCGTCCATAACATTCCCTCAGATTTAAAGCATGTAGATTATGTAAAATAGAAGAATGGGACTATGCCCTATCAGATGTGTGTGCTCATTACCATATCAATAACCTGGTAATTGTGTTTATTTTTTTTTATTACACCCCTTGCCTCGAAGTGCATCTGTAAATACCTGTGTATATGGATGGAATGTTGCTGTTCAGTTGCACTCAAATGGTTTGATAATTTCCTCCACCTTCAAATAAAATCTCTTAAGACCATGCTTGCTGTAGTGAAAATCTCCCACCATTCTAAGTACTGAGAGGCTGTAATGTAAGATGACATGGATGTATGGTTATTAAAACTGTTTAAAACCATTGAACTCTACTTGGAAGAGTACCCAACTGTGTTTGATATCTTGATTTTTGGGTACAGCTGCAGTAACTCAATTGGCATGTTTATTTTTGTACATTTTACTTAATCTTAATATCTGTAGCTCTGAACTGTTTTATTTCATGTTTTTCTTTGGGTCATTTGATTATGAACTCTGATCATCCTCTCATTTTTTCTTAATGTTTTGATTATTGCTGCTGTGTAAACTCTTCTGCTGAAGTGAAACAGCTACACTGCTCTCACTGGGTCAACAATATTTCCACTGTCTAAAAATAACCCATGGGTAGATAAGCTTTATCTCCAAATCAATTTCTTCGGGAGAAAATGGTGAGGCTATAACTGATCAAAAAGCAAGCCTGCAGTATGTTACATAGAGCAGGTTTGAGATTAATTAGTTCGTAAGGCATTGGTGGAGTTATCTCCAGTTGTGGCTCTGCACAATCTAATGGGGTGAAGGGGTTTTAATTGAATCGGGCTCATACACAAATCGTATGGGACACTAAGTAAAAGTGAGTATGCTTAAAATGTTAGCTGTTTAAGTTAATCTAAGAGTCATCTAAATGACACAAGTTTACAAAAAAAAAAGCTAATTCATAAACACAATAAATAAAGCAGTTGAGCTGCTTCAACGACATTGAAGGCGAGGTCAGCTGTTCATTCTAACCACATATGTAGCAATACATTGTGATCGTATTGCAAAATACTGCCACTTGTGTATGGTCCCTGTGTAGGCCTATGTATGATAATGAGAAATGATAGAATAGTAAAACAGCACCTAACCCAAAACCTGAAATGTATGAATACATTTGACACCGGGGTGATGTCATCCAAAATTACACACCTAATAACATCCACACATATGCTGGCATACTCTTTAAATGCTCATTCAAAGCTTGCATGGAGGAAATAGCAATGCCTATGGTTGCTTTGGATAAACGTTTCTGTCATATGACAAAAAGACAACACAAAGTGAAAACTTTCAAGGAGGATTTAATCAGTTGTTTTTTTTTCTGACAATGAAAAAAAATATATGTACCTATCAAATCCTTTATACCTTCAGCTTCACCGCAAGATCCCATGTTGGCAATCCCTTAAGGGGTCGGGGCTTGTAATACCATTGTTTTGCTGTACCAGACAGCCGCTGTAAGTTAAAGTAGAAGTTAGAGTTAGCAGGCCACGCCCCCTACGGGGAGAGGACCTGGGAGGAGGAGCCACTCTTGGCGCTGAAATCTCAAGGCAGCTTCATTGTTGAAAATAGTTAACATCTAAACTGGACATTACCTCTCTGAGAATACATTCCTTCATTATACAACTATATTTTACACTGCAAGATATAACAAGCTATATATATATATTTATTTATTTATTCATGTATTTATTTATATGTGAATTTATCTTTTCATTTAGTAACTTGTATATTCGGTGAAGTTATAAATTATCAAAATAAAAATTGTCCACTCAAAATAAGAACAGCCATTCCAAGCTTTAGTATCTGTATAAAAGATGTATCAAACATATTCGAGGCTGGCTATATAAAAAAAAGTAAATACACCAAATAAAACTAATAATTAATGGCTAACCAACTTCATTTTAATATAATGAAAATAGCTTCTCTCGCTCTCTTTCTCTCTACACTTCTAACTCCTACGTTTTTTAAACAGAAACTCAATGGCACAGTTTCTATAAAAAGGGACGGCGTGGTGTCGCTAGAAAAGGTGCCCTCATGTTGTGTGAGGATGGAAAGACCCTTCATCCACGAGGTATTCAGATGATCTTGGACTAAAACACCTATACCTGCTCAGCACTTGTGTGGCTAATGTTGAAATCAAGTCAAAATATATCACTAAAGATCGTACTATAAATTCAGCTTCCACCAACGATACACAGGAAAATAGTCGAGCACCAATCTCTTTTAAACTGGTCGCTGGCCTCGAAGCTCTGCAGCCCTTTAAGTCGTAGCTATGTTTGTGGTTTTCAAACTACTGCCTTTAACGCTGAAAATTTAACTTTAAACACTCTGTAGATTGTAGAAACGTGGTATGGGAATTTTTAACAATTATAGTCCACCCCGAATCATATCCTTCTCAAGCTATGGACATTGTAAGTGTTTCCTGTGAGATCAAGCGTTAAACATGATTGTTAAATGACATTAAATTCCTGGCATGGAAGTCAAGTCTTTTTCATGGTTAGTTGAATTCTCTCTCTCTCCCCCCCCCCCCCCCAAGCTTCCCGTCTGAATATCCTGTCTACCGGGTGCTGAATTAAAACACTCAACTGTTCTACGGCCTCTTAAACCCAATGTGTAAAGGAATGATTGGAACAGTGTTTTTATGTGAAGCACCAATGACTTATTGAGGTCAGTTCATTTGATAAAAGACCATTCGTCTCCACACAGATGAGATCAATGAATTCATGTTAAGATAACATACTGTCTGTGTGTGTGTGTGTGGTGTGGTGTGGTGTGGTGTGGTGTGGTGTGGTGTGTGTGTGTGGTGTGGTGTGAGCTCTGATTTGAAATGGGCTTCAGACCCCAGGCCAGTGACGACATGTAAGGGCAGCAGAGTTGGATGTTCAAGTCAAGGAGCCACAAAACAGAAGGACACAGTACTCCACACAGCACACAGCAGTACTCATGAACAATCCCATGCCCTTGCAGTACAAACGCAACCAAGTAATTGGCTAGAGCAGAGCAGCAGAGTTCCTCTGATTTTATGAAACCTCCGAGCCAGTCCTATGATTGGTTGATCTCCAGAAGTTCAAAAAGTGACCACCAGATGTGGATCGGCCCTGGTCGTGTGTGTGCCAGCGTGTGAGTGTGTGTGTATGTGTATGTATGTATGTAAGGCAGTTGGGTTGCCTTATGGAAACTGAATGTTTGGTTGTTGCCGGTGGGAGGGGCCTCCAGCGGTCACACGGATATCTCGTAGGTCGTTCCGCCGACCCCGGTGACCTTTCGGACCCCCTTGTGTCCGTGGCGACTGGGACTCGGGGGAGGGGGCTGGGAGCTGGCATGGCAGTCCATTTGGCCATTCATCTTGCCCTGCATCATGGCCTCCCTGGATCAGGAAGAGAAAGGGGAGAGAGTGGGTTGCAAAGCAGACCCAGCGAGCAGCGAATGGAGGCGTCCCACATGTTGTCCACCAAGCCTCGTCCAACTGATGGATAGACGGATGGCTGCAGATCTGGAATGGCGGTCGCATGCGTGTTAGTGACCTAGCCGTCAGCACAGGCTGCATTTGTTTTAAATGCATGACAGGAAGAGGAGAAGGAAACGCAACAGTAAAGCAACATCAAAACAATTAAAGTTATGGAAGACCATGAGGAGAAAGGGAAAAGGCCAACTAAGGTTATGGAGGTGACAGTTGGGGTAACAATGGATACCCATCATCTATCAAAGATATGATGGATGATATGAGAGATGTTATGATAGATGTGAAAAAAACATGCAAAAGATAACATGGAACCCAACAGCTTTATTCAATAGACAGAACATGGAGAAAATTATTACAAAAATAATGCGTTGTTCTCTTTTTTTTCTATGAAGGCAATCATTTAAATCCATTACACTGTATCATTGAGTTCACACCAGACAGTATTTGAGCGTCACAGATTTTAAGTAACTTAATGAAATACTGTAGGTATAGCATAATGCAGACCTATTTACATGCTACATGTTGCCACACATCAGGACTACAACGATGCACTCTAGTGCCTGTGATGCCTAGCTCTGTCCAGCAGAGGGCGCAGGGCTTCCAGTGGAGCCCCACACGGTGGACGTTAGGATTCATACCTTGGGCCCCCCAGGCGGGGCGAGTCCATCCTCTCCAGCGCGCTGATGTAGGAGAGTTTCTGGTTGGTGTAAGAGGGGGACTGGGGCAGAGCGGGGGACGTGTGGGGGTGGTGGCCGGGGGACCGGTACAGGCCCTCTTGAAATGCGGGCCGGCCCTGGCTGCTGCTAGTGCTGCTGTGATCCGTGTGCAGGGAGCTAGAGGAAGTCCTCGGTGCGCGGCCCAGTGTCGCGTGACGCAACACGGGCGTTCGCTGGCCGTACACCCCCAGCCCCGCTCCCATCAAGTTGTCCCTGGAGCCCCCATAGGCCGGGGGCGTGGGGCCCCTGGAGGAGGAGGACCCGCGGGGGCCGTCCGGGTAGCAGGCGCTGGTGGGCCCGTAGCCTCCGGGGCTGTCGAACATGCCAGAGTCGTGGCCGTAGGCGGGGGTCTGAGGACGCCCGTGGAGCACCTGCCGCTTCTCCCTCTCTTCCAGCTCCTTGCGCTCCTGGATGGAGGCCATGATGGTCTGGGAGAGGTTGTCGTAGCGAACGGGCGACGGCTCCCTCTCCCTGGAGAGGGGCGAGTGGTGACCCATCCCCCTGGCCTTCATCACCGGGCTGTAGCCAGGCACCACTGGCTGCTGCTGCTGCTGCCTCTTCAGTTCGGGGCCCCGGATGTGGCACATTTTGGTGGGCAGGTAGGGTGAGTGGAAGCCCATGGAGGGCAGGCCGGAGTGGGCTGCCAACTCGGTGGCAATGGCCGCCGGGGAGACACTGGGGTTGAGCAGGCTGTCGTAGGACAGGCTGCCGTTGCGGTTGGACAGCGTGCCGGGGGAGAAGACACCCTTGTAGGGGGAGGATGAGAGTGTCTCGGGCTGCAGGGCCGGCAGCTGGCCCTTGCCGGCCCTCTGGTGGTGAGCCGGCTTCAGGGACAGGGTGTGGCTGCTGGCCGGGAAGGCCTCCAGCTGGAGGGGGGAGGACTGGAAGGTGCGGTGCAGGGGGGCGTTGCCGTACTCGGGGAGGTCCAGGTTGGGCTCCGAGCGGTAGTCGTGCGCACGGACGCCCTCTTCCAAGATGGCGGGCGTCTTTGGGTCATCGGGCATCACGATCTAAAAAGGGAGACGGTGAAACAACATTACATAAATGACATAACTGAAGTTAAATGAGAGCTGAGATGTTGAGATGTGGAGATGTTCCAGTGGGAGTAACAGCCATCTATCGTTCAAATCTATTTTCTCAAATTGAGTAATTAATTTGATATTGCTGACGTATCATAAAGTCCTAGCTATGAATGGATGTACTAACATTTATGATAGTCTACAGTATTATTAACAGTCGCAAATATAGGATTATGATGGTGTTCCGTGGCCTACCTTCTCTCCAGTCGCGTGGTAGTGGACTTTAGGCATGGTGCTGAAGGACGGACGGAACTTGTACATGGCTGGCGTGGAGGGGTGGATCTTCCCAGGCAGAGAACTCTCTAGAAAACAGAGTTTTAAAATAATTTGTTTATTATTGGTTGTCATCGTGTATATCAACATTTTAGTTTAACATGTTCTACAATAAGGTATGTCCAGTTGAGCAACAATGGCACATCTTTTCTTATGGGTTTAGCTACAATTTAGTTACAATTTATTTAGGGGAACCAATAATGGTTGGTTTTATGCAACTTGTTCAGTTAAAGTACACCAGTCATTGATAAAAAAAGGAAAATAAGAAAATAAAACATGAGGCGTTAGCTGTCGATTCTGAACTAGTCAATGATAACACACTTTTCTCCTGGACCTAGACGGTTTGTATATCGATAAAGTGTTAGAAAAGTTTTTGCTGATTACATTCTTCCAGTATGGTGGCAAACAATTCAGCACCGTCACAACTGCAGAATCCGTTACAGCCAGGAGGAGGCAGTAGCGTTGTGTGCAAAAGATAAAGACCCGAGATGAAATGATTAAACTCCCTGACATAATGCACCATGGGGAAACTACCTATGGAATTTAACCATGGGATAGTTATGCGTTTCATAATTATGCTACACTTGTTGTACGATACGACTTGTTGTAACCTGGACAGCAATTCACGATGCAATTACCTCGCCTAGCTTTCCAAGCTAAACAAACCAGGAGCCACCTGGGTGTGTACCAGGGCCCACACCTGGTTGCAAAATCACACTGATCCTCCCACTCCAAAGTTGAAAGTTTAAAGAGGCGTGCAGGTGAGGCAGGCCATCACATTCATCAGACTATAACCTGCTTTAACGCCGACGCGCTGCCACTCGGCCTGGTTCAATGTGGCTTTGACACGGCGGTTTGGTGCCACGAAGATGGAGAAAGAGGATGGATTCTTGATGTATGACCCTGTGTGTGTATGTGTGTTTGTTTGGGGAGGGGCTTACCTTCGGTAGCGGTGATCTGGTTTTTCAGCTGGTTGTACCTGTCGGCCTTGGGGGGCAGTGGGGGCTGCGTGTCTGGCTCATCCAGAACATTTAGGCTGCTTTTGGACTGTGATGGGAGGACAGGGGAAAGGTGGGAGAAGAGCCAGAGTTTAAATGACATCAACAGATGTGACATTTACAATATTTTATGGGGGAGGGGGGTAGCCGTGTGCAGATCCAGATAAACAATGCACTTCAACACATTGATTTCTGCTAAATGAGCCACCAGTTCGCAATTAGCACTTTGAAAAACAGTTTTTTTCCCTGAAACTAATTATCTACTGCCCCCTAGTGTGTGTAATTGCAAGGGAAAAATAGCCAACTTTAATTCAATATCTGGAGCTTTGCGTTGTTCTTGTTAAAGCGAATTAATTATATTGGATCAATAAAATGTTATTTAAACTACAGTAACATCTAGGTACCGCAGCAGCAGGTATCCAGATTTAGAGTCTCGTTGAAGGGCAAAACATTCCATCTTGAACACATAGGAAGTAAACTCCTGTGGAGTGGACCAGAACTTAGTCTTGCACTAAACAAGCTCCTTTGATGTCATGAGGGGGGACTGGATAAACACTACATTTCGGTGTTGGTATTATTAAAAGGATATGGCCGGCGTGATTTTCAGTTTTTCAGAAAGATTATGAAAGTCAACGTTTTGTCCGAATTATAACACAATCGCGTAAGTAGCAATTTCCATCACATCAGTAAGTCCCGACCACTAACCCTCTTCCTACATCAACCGCTTTCTTATCACCCATCTACAGTGCAGACGGACACATACATCTCCATCTACTACATTCTTTCAACTATGAGGCTGAGGGAAAGTTGTTTAGCTGCAAATGACAAGGGACGGACAGGATAGTGTAGTGGTTAGGGTGTTGGACTCCCAGCCGAAAGGTTCCGGGTCAAACCCACGCCACAATCTTGAGGATCATAACCTAATCACCGACCTGTTCATTAATACCATGTGTCTGAATTCCCTGCAAACCAAGTTGGATAAAAGCGTCTGCTAAACTACAATAATAGCAATCATTCATGACCTGCGGTCCCAGCAGATAAGAGAGGACTGCGCAGGAGGAAGAGGGAGGCTCACCTTGGAACTGATAACGGTGCTGTGAAGACCGTTGTCGCTGACCTTGATGATGATCTGGCAGTCGGAGAGATCGGGCCGGAGGAAGGGGGGCTGTATCTTAACGGGGGGCTTTTTCCTGAGGTCCACCATGTATCTGGAGGAGAAAGAGGAGTTGGGTGAGGGGCTTACATGAAGTGATGTAAAATGTTATCAATGTGATGAATAATGACGGGTGCATGAACAGAACAGAAGCATTGTCTGTGGTGTGGTGCATGTCGAAATAACAAGCCCATTGATTCGCTCTCGTCCATATAAACTGTACCTGAGAATGGGCCGCATCCACTTAGCGGCCATCTTGTTTCTAAACACTAGCTGGGTGGGGGAACTGAGTGTGGAATTCCGCAGTCAGTTCCCTCACCCAGCCAGAGTTTAGAACCAAAGAAGGAACTCATAATAAGGCCCATAACAAGCCCACTGACCCAGTCTGCTCCACATTAACTGCGTTTCAGCAAAGTGACTCAACCCTCACTGCCAACCACCCTCCCCCAGGAGAGCCACGCAGCAGAGCGCGAGTCACACCTACGCAACCATGACGGCACACTTCACACACACACACACAAACACACACTTGTAGTGTCTAACCTGACTAGAAGGAGAGGCGATAGCCCTGTGGAAGTCTTCGCACAAACCAGTACTTACACGTGTACTCGCACATGCTCTCACACATACTAAAGCACACATAGAAAACTGTGAACAGGAAAATAATTGAAAGAAGCATGTATGTATTGCATGCACTCGTGTGTAAAAACATGCGCACACACAAACCCATTGGCGTCAGAGAGAACCTCACCTGGGAGCCAGCGGACTGCACAGGACATACTCCACGTTGCCACGGCAACCTCGCGTGAAGGGATTTACTCCTCCGCGGAATTTGCCCGTCACCTGTGGAACACAACGGCTGCCTTTAGTGGAGGAGGAGGAGGGATATGGACACACACACACTCCATCTCACATGCAAACACATACTAGACCTAATAAAACAGGTGGGAGGAGCATTTCTCCAACACAACAGGCCAGCCTGTTTGTGCCTGTGTCTGTTAGTGTGTGTGTGTGTGTGTGTGTGTGTGTGTGTGTGTGTGTGTGTGTGTGTGTGTGTGTGTGTGTGTGTGTGTGTGTGTGTGTGTGTGTGTGTGTGTGTGTGTGTGTGTGTGTGTGTGCGTGTGTGTGCATGGGGATGTGTGTGTGTCTGTTATTGTGTGTGTGTGTGTGTGTGGTTGTGGGTGCGTGCATGGGTGCCCACCTGTTCGTTGGTGGTGCGCCCCCGAGCCACCAGCACCATATGGAAGCCGGTGAGGCCCACGACAGGTACAAAGAAGAGTCCCGACACACACATCACCCCCATGCTGAACACGCCAGGTCAAGGATGTCTACAGGTTGACCGTAGACATTGGCGTTTCAAACCTAGAACGTCTTCGTTGGGACTCAAACTACTATTAGCCTCCCCCTAGTTCCCATGTGTTTTAAACCTTTACATTGTCCCCTCTATCCCTCCTCCCGCCCTGCATGCATCCTCAACACACTCTTTCACACCACTTCCTGGTTGGTGAAGAAAAACCAAACAAAGACAGTATCGGCAAGTGGCGGTGGAAGGATACGTGATGGCGGTTTGCAGCTCGGCCAGCCTCTCACGGTGGTGGAGCACGTAGAGCAGGCCGGAGGAGAACACACCCACCATGTGCACGCTCAGCGACAGCAGGAACAGGAAGAAGTAGCGGTAGTTCCTGCGCCCAATGCAGTTGTTCACCCAGGGGCAGTGGTGGTCGAAGTCCTGGTGGGGGGAGGGCGGGGGGGAGAGGTAAAGAGGGACAGAAGGAGAGAGAGGGAGATGGAAGGGAGAGAGAGAGGGAGGGAGAAAGAGGGAGAGAGATGAAAGATAGAGGAAGGAAAGAGAGTGAAAGAGGGAGAGAGAGTGAAGATAGAGAGAAAAAGAGGGAGGGGAGCGAGTGAGGAGAAAGAGGGAGGGAGAGGTGGGAATGAGAGTAAGAGGGAGGTGTGAATGGAGGAGGAAGAGAAAGATACAGCAACTGCAACATCTACTCATCTTCCTTTTCTCGTTTCACGTTTTTGTTGCGGTTGTTTGTCTTGGGGTTAATTCAACTGAATAATTAAATTAAATTGGAAATATACAAAAAAACTGCATTATGAGCTTTACTTTTCTACAACCACGGACCTACAATGCAAACCCTATACATAAGAAAATGTGTGGGTCACCCAACCCTGATGGTAGGGTGTTACTCCGTGTGTCCACAGCCTCGTGATTCTCTCTTTTCCCCAGCAGAGGAACCAGCAGGGAGGGTGGATGGAGGGGGGGGGGGGGGGGGGGGGGGGGCTGTCTGCAGCTGCCACACAGCCTTCAATGGTCCAGCGCCTCAACCTTTTATCCCATTTCATATCACGAATTACAGGGCGGCTGAAACAGGGCTGCAGGCTGCGTAGAGCCGGGCCCCAGAACCACCAGCCTGCTGCAGATACGCCTGCTCAGCGATGGAGCGAGAGGGGAGTCACCCAACATGAAGGGTGGGGGGGTGGGGAGCTCCCAGTGAGGGGAGAAGAGATCTTTGATGACCAGCGGGGGGCCAGAGACGGTGAGTAGGTTAACATGCACAGCTTGTACGCATTGTTTTTATATATATAAGATGAGCCCCGTTGGGCACTTTCACCCGGCAAAGGTTTTTCAATACATTCAATCCAACATGTACGATGTCTCCTCGACCGAACATGCTCTTGTTGTTAATGTATTTGTGCATACTTCTTGGTGAGTGTGATGTGAATAGCTGACCTTTTCGTGCGCAAACCCCACCCACAACCGGGTTACGTAACCGAGCTTAGGCGTTTACATGGCAGTTAAGAAACCTGGTTACAGTTGTAACCAGATTAAAACCAGTTTTTTTGGTGTGCATGTAAACACACTGTGTGTGTGTGTGTGTGTGTGTGTGTGTGTGTGTGTGTGTGTGTGTGTGTGTGTGTGTGTGTGTGTGTGTGTGTGTGTGTGTGTGTGTGTGTGTGTGTGTGTGTGTGTGTGTGTGTGTCTGTGTGTGTCTGTGTGTTAGGCTCACCTCCACACAGTTGTCGCAGACGCTGCAGTGGGAGCATCGCGGGGGCCGGTAGAAGTGGCAGGTGGCGCACCACTTCATCCGGACCTGGACGCCCCTCACCTCCACATTCTTATAGAGCGGGGCCCGGAAGTCATCGTCCTTATCCTCGTCCTCATTGGCTGAGAGAGGACAAGACAATAGTAGTTGAAGAAAAGGGACACACACGCAAATGCACTTCAATGCACAGACCCACATGCTTGCACACTCCTCACCATCCACTAGCATGTGCACACACACACACACATAAACAAACACACACAAGGTTGCGTACACTCACACAAACACACACACAGAGAAACGTTCGTGTGCACACACACACACACACACACACACACACACACAAGTATACACACAAAATACTGAAGCCGACCGATTCTTAATAATTGAAATATCTTGTGTATGTCTCAGCTGTCAAAACTACTACAAGGTTGTATTTATATGCACTCAAGTAAGAGCAATGTAAAAGATGAAGCAAAGGAACCATTGCTGAGTGGCAGAATGTAAAGTAAAATGTCTCGAATAACTCAAAGAGCTTGTTCAATTATCGAGTGGAACTTGGTGCGTCCCTTGAGAAAACTCTTCCACACTCTCCAACAGAATACATTACCTGGAGGGAGCCGTTTCTAGAATGACACACACACACACACACACACACGCATAACCATACACACACAAACACACACACACACACACACACACAAACATCCAGCTACAGGAACAGTGGGGAGCTGGGAAGACTCAAAGTCAGAGCCATTTTTGATGTGTTTGATGTGTGTGTTTGATGTGTGTGTGTGTGTGTGTGTGTGTGTGTGTGTGTGTGTGTGTGTGTGTGTGTGTGTGTGTGTGTGTGAGAAAAGGAAATAGGGGAGAGAGTGAGAGAGAAAGGGCTAAATAGATGATACAAATAGGAATTTGTATCATGATTAATTTGGTCTGTAAATATCACAATTAGATACCACTCAAAGACCACAAACAATCCACACAATATTTTTAATTTAATTAATCTATTAGTAATTTTGTGGGAGACACTTTTTAAATCGTCTGACTGTAATTCATCGCAATAACACAGAGATCCCTAGGAATACAGATATATTTATGTTAGTATTCATGTAAAAGAGATAATTTCAAAACGTGCTCTTGATCCGATGTCTCCATTCACAGCTTTTTCTATTATTTTTCTGAAACAAAACACTCACGAACGTGCACACACACACGCACGGTCATGAACAGTACTTAGGCACTTATCATCTACAAGCAATGCTTGACTTTTAAATTATTAATCAAGAATTTGTAATCAAATCCCAGGAACAGCTTGCTCCCACGTTCCTTCAACACAGAGCAGGGGAGGGTTATGTAAGGGAGGACGGATGGCAGAGAAAAGGTGGGGGGTGTACGTGTGTGTCTCCCCTCACACATGCAATCATAAGTGTGCTGCCATCTAACACACACACACACCTCGGGGGTATACTCCAGGGTCCATGAAGGTGGCCATGCTGAAGTTTGCCAGGACGAAGAGGAAGACGAGGCCATTGTAGAGAGGAAGAGCGGGCGAGACAGCCTTGGTCAACCAGGGACACCTGCAGAGAGAGTATTCTATCATTAATACCCGGCCAAATGTTAGGAAAGACTGCAGTCAGTCACACACCAATGCACATTATTCACAGGCATCAGTCCACAATCACCCTTACGATCATGCCTGCATGTGTGTGGTTGTGTCTCATGTCTCAGTTGAAAAGACATCAACATGGGAACTCATGATCAGAGGTGAGCCATTGTACGCTGCCTACAATCTAGTTCCTCTACTCAGAGAACAAGAGAGACAGACAGAGAGACAGAGAGAGACAAAGCACAGACAGTCATGTGATGAGGAGCCTGCCAGGCTTGCCATTAAAAACCCTTGTCTAATAGGGGCCCATGATACCATCACGCTGATAAAGAAACTATATAAATAACTTCAAGATAAAAAAGACAAAGTCAGGCTTCAGCATAACCGGTCCTCCTTCACTTAAACTGTCCTCAGAAATCATCATAATATCATTATTTTATTTCCTATATTTAAACGAAATATAGGAAGCTTGGTAAGCGATTTATAAATCTGAAGCAGGACAGCCTCACACAGGTTGGTTGAGGAGCAGTGACTCAGCTGCAGCGACACTCGGGCTGGATAATGATGGGGCCAGGTTATTTCCTGGTACCTGCTGCTTTCCAGGAAATAACCTCTGTATATCAAGTGGCTTCAAATGTCTCCCTCCACTGTTCCACCTCTGACTGAGGTGTCATCATTGATGAATGTTAACGCGACCATTCTGCTATTATTATTTTTATTATAGGGACAACGTAGCGTTTCCAAGTGTGACATTGTCCTTGTAAAACAGCCTTGATACGATCTCTCTGCCCTCAAGGGAGCCACTATCTCCAGCATGTGTTAGCAAACCTCCCCAGCACCAAACTCTTTTACACACAGGTGTGAATTAGACAGAGCGAGGGTGATGGACAGAGATGGGGAAAACATTAAAAGGGGAGTTTATGAATTAATAAAGAGTCCCTTGGTGGTGGAAAAGGCTTTAAAGAACTAATTTATTATTACACACACAAAAACATGCACAAACAAACGCACACACACACACACACACACACACACACACACACACACACACACACACACACACACACACACACACACACACACACACACACACACACACACACACACACACACACACACATAAATATTAGATAGACAAAGGGCTGGTGTGGCCCTTGATGACGTCTATTTCCTGGTATCGGCCCCCAGATGATCCTGGATCTATACCTCATCCATCTCTCCACCAGCACCACCCTCTCTTTTGCTTTGTTCAATTATTCAGAGGGACTGAACAGTGCAGACAGTGGGCAGAAGAGCCGACACCCAGCCATCGATAGCATCCAGGGCAGAGAAAGTGGTCAGTACTGCAGACTATTGGTGAGCCAATCTTGGTTATTAATTTGAATGACTGCCTGCCCTTGACCCAACATGTCATGTCATGTTAACGTTCAATTAAGCAAAACGCTTTAACTCATGCAACACACGATCATTCAAAACGTTGTCACCTTACTTTGCGTCTGACCTTAATGGGATTCAAGTAAACTATGGTGTGCATGTAAATGTAGAGGGTGGCTCGGTGGTAGCCTCTTATAGCTCAGTTTGTCCTAAAAACACCTGAGATTAAAACAGTAAAACAAGATAAGATAGTGTTTTGTTGGATACATTGGAGGAAAGCGATTGGTTTTCAGTTCATCATTCTTTCTACAGACACAGTTTGAATCACATCACCCCTGTGATTTGACTCCCATTAAATAGTTTAGCAGACCCAAGGCCCATCCACAGAAGGTGAGACTCCGGGGTGACAGCAGAAAACATTGAAAGACATAGTGGCAGAAATATAAATTAATTTAGGCTAGTGTCAAAATAGGTTGAAGGTGTAGAGGGTGGAGGATGGAGTGATGCTAACTCTAGGTAGCTGTGTTAATGTAGTGTAGAGGCTAGCGGTATTAAGATTGAATACTTAATAATTCTCAAGATACAGAGAATACATGGTGACAGACTGGGCTAGAGCAAAGGATAAACACCATAAGAATTGTCATGCAGAAAGTTGGAAGTGTCAATCAGTCAGATTCTCAAAAGTTTAAATTCCACCACTTGTCTCCTGTACTCCTGACCAAAAGGGGTTAAATCCCCCAATGTCCACATCCTAACCTGTAGGCATCCTTGAACAAGACACCCAACCCCCTACCTGCTCCATAATGACTCCTTAGATAATCTCAATTCACTGCAAGTCACTTTGGATAAAGATGTCTCCTAAATGCCAAATAGTAAAAGGACCTGCAGTGAGGTATGCTGGGAGAGCGTCAGGGAGGAGCCATCTAGAGATGCAGAGAGCAGACAGTGTGGGAGCATAGAGTGACTAAAGAGCATGCCTGGTCAAAGCGACAGACACTGGCTGAATGCATAGGGGCATCAAATACCCCCCGGGGGCCCCTCCGTCACGGCATCCAGAGACACGTTTACCACTCTGGGTAACCGTGACACGCAGGCTGCTGCAGAAACACCGTCAGGAAGTCTGGACACAGTGGATTAAAGCGGAAAGGGGCTATCTTTCTTAAAATGTTCACTGCCAAAACAAGTGCAGTAATGTAATGAGTTTGGCTTCCTCTTCAGCAGAAGGTTGAGGAGAGGGAGCGGCCCTAGATCTTCTAGAAGGAGCTGAGGAACGCCTGTAGAGCTAACAAAGAGGTCTGCATTCCTTCCAGCCAATCAGCAATCAAGACACACACACACACACACACACACACACACGTACATGCGCCCACTGTAAACGCTCTCACACCCACCCACTCACACTTCACACATTCACACATCTCTGTGTGATATTTGAAATGAATGGTGAAGATAGAGGAAAATGCTGGTATACAGGTCTGTTGGTTTTTACCTTTCCCAAAGAGAGATCATATTCAGAGATTAAAAGGATAGTAAAACACAAATCTTGCCAGGCCAACGGTGGCACTCACTGACTTGTGGCTAACCTTGTGCATCGCAACGCAATCAATACTGAGCTAAGAGATAAATAGAATGCTGATTATCAGCATTCACTCTGTCTTTTAACAGGATTGACCCTTTCACATGGTTTGACTTCAGACGTCTGACGTCGGTGGAAACGGTTGTAATTTAATTTGCTCTAGTGGATTCATTTAAGTTCAAGTAAGTTCAACTTTAAACCCACAACTTGCTCATATTTACAGCCAATATGCATCGAATCCAGAGCCTGTTTAAAGACATGCCATGGATTAAACCGAGGCTTTCTATGGAGCCCTGGAGGGGACACACTAGTCGTATGATAAAGACTTTCCCTGCAAGCTACTGCAGGGAAGATAAGGTAGATGACTAATACTGCAAGAAAAGTCGCAGAGTGCTGTGCTGTACCCTTCTTATCTGTTATAAAGCACACATGTACTCACACACAGATGGGTCTAATCCAATACTAGTGTACAGAGCGACACAATATTAGTTCTGGAGATCTGATATCCTTCTCCATCACACATGTCGCATTATTTTCTTCTCCTGTACTAGGATTACAGAAAACCCTCTGGCTGTCTCGCAGAGATTGACCCGATGCCAGGCTACCACAAAGGCAGCAACGATAAATCCGGTCTCAAGAGATTCAGCACTAGACTAGCCAACCCTCTCTGTCTGCACATGGGATTCTGTGTGTTGATTAAAACCTTGGTGGACATTTTGAAAAAGAGACTAACTGGGTTTATAGAACTCTTTGGTTATGAGGTGAAGATGATCTGTAATCTGGAAGGTAAGGGGGGATGGGTTGAAGGGTGCTTTGTTTTTCGGGATGCAATTAGAAGCTTTAAACTAGCGGGAGAAAAAGAATATTCACAAAATCGGAACGATTGTGTGAAGTGGGCAAAACCCTGTGGGAGGGGGTTGAATTGCTGGCAGCTCCAGGTGTATGGGGGCTAGGGTGAGCCATCCCATCAACGGTGGAAAAAACCTTCTGCATCCACAGAATTGCAAGCACGCTTGCACAGGTGCTCCAATCCCCGAGCTATTTGACTACTCAAATCATGCCAGTGCATTTCAATCTCCTGCCCTTAGAGTGAGGAGGAAATGGCTGCCTCAGTCTTTGAAGTCCCTCTTATCTGAGAACTTGGCGATGGGAGAGGAGGAGAGGAGGAGAGGAGGCTGGAGAGAGGAAGACGCTCTCTGAACTGCCATCAAAGAGATGCTACAGTCACTATGGAGTGCTTTTGGCGGGGCTTTCATCAAGCTGTGACCAGAAGCCCAGGTAGGTAGCAATGTCTCGGCCAGAGCCAATCCAGAACACATGGAGGTTATTCACCAGGATGTGGCGCAAGCTGGTGACGAAGGGATGCAGCTTGTTAATGGAGGTCATCGAGTTCAATTCAACAACTAGCATATCCCTATTAAATTGTTCCTGGGAAGGCAATATTTCCAATGTGCCCATGTAGTATATAAAACAAGACATATATAATTTGGTGGACATTTTTTTATATTTGAGTCTTATACCACTCAAATATTACGTTCCTTCTGTGTGAACCCTGTTATCTCCGAATTGAGTAACCTGCATTATATACGCATTACGAGAAGAAATTTACTTTTTGGGTCTGTCTTTGCTGTTTTCATAAAAGGCTGAATATATTGCTCTCCATTATAATATATACCAAGTCATATTAAATCAATTGTATACAGTGCAATCCTTCAAAGTCTAGTAGAATCCATCACTTCAAATCTTCAATGAGCAGGCAGTATTTTAAGAAAATGCTGGAGCAATTCCACTCTAAGCTGACAGTCACTGGATTTGTGTGGAGCAAAAAAGGTGAGTCAGCCCCCGAGCATCTGGTACATAGACTGTCTGACAGAGATAGAGAACTTCTTCACACTCCGTGTTCTTGTAGAAGGACTTTCTGATGATTAAGAACAGCCTGCCATCACTTTATGTTACTTTATGGGTCTGCCAGAGGTGTGGTTACTAACGTCTGAGTTGTAGTGCTACCAGAATTAAAGAGGCTATATCTACGATGCTAAATTTATGCAACAGAGATATTTCACAGTAGCTGTCGCTAACTTTGACAAGGGCTATCGTTCATAGATATACAGCTATTTCAGTCGGTGCCAACTCTATGGGTCCCATTTATAGATGCTTAGCGCCAAGTTCTATGACAGTATTTGGAAAGCTATCAGTGGTTGGAATGAGTTTCATTCATGAGGGTCATCCCCCTGCGAGACACTGATAGTAGGTGTGGCCTCATGCAGGTCAACCAATGAATTTCATTGATCCCAAACAACTCAATTGACTGAAACAGTGATTGCATGTGTAAAAAGAATCCTGTTTAGCAGGTACAAAGCATCACACTGTGTGAAAGAAGGCCTGTAGGAGATGTTAATCATATACTTGTGATGATGAGTGGAGGAAGAACACGACGGTCTCCATGCCGACGGTAGGTAGGAGGACGAAAAACCTGTGGTCACGGGGCACGCTTTGATTCTGGATCGACTTCTCGTCGGAGAGGTAGGGGGGAATTTGCATAATTACATAACCCGAGATTTTAATCGACCTCCCCCACTCCCGTAGGCCATTATCATCTCTCCTTCATATTCATGTATTCATAACCCCCCCCCCCCACCCCCACCCTCCCGATGTATTCATTACTGCCATTTCACTACTGTTTTATCTACAGGAAAGCTGAGCTCGGGGAAACAACATGGTTTAAATCTCAGAGAAGAGAAGAATCAGAGAAGGGATTTAGCCATATAGTCATCTTCACAAGCCTACCAGAAAAAAAGATTAATATCAAATATTACAAAGAGAAATCTAACCATACTGTGTGTGTGTGTGTGTGTGTGTGTGTGTGTGTGTGTGTGTGTGTGTGTGTGTGTGTGTGTGTGTGTGTGTGTGTGTGTGTGTGTGTGTGTGTGTGTGTGTGTGTGTGTGTGTGTGTGTGTGTGTGTGTGTGTGTGAAAGCCTTCCAAAAATCCCTCCAACACATTTAAACACCCACACCCAATCGCAATCCCTTTCCCTATGATAAGAGGACACATAATGTAAGGCTGCCAGTGCATTTCTGCACCAAGTGTTGGCTTATCCTCGCCTTGCATTCCTAGACCTTAGCCCTGTCTGTATCTCCATCCACAGAGTCTCCCAAAGCCAGGGGTACAGATATAGGTAGGGAGTCAGGGAGGGAAGGACAATTCTAGGATCTAGATAGAGAGAGAGGAAGGGAGGGGGACAGAGAGACACAGCTGCTTTCATCGACTCAATGATAGTGGACACACACTCTTGTTAGTGTCATTCTCTCACTCACATCACACACTAATCCCCTCCCCCCACACACACACACACACACACACACACACACACACACACACACACACACACACACACACACACACACACACACACACACACACACACACACACACACACACACACACACACACACACACACACACACACACACACACACACAAATTAGAAGATGCTGGTGCACTGGGCTTCTGCCAAGCAGTCTGTTTCCAGTGATTTTGACGGTTTAACAGACTGCTTAAAATAAATCACAGGATTACAAGCTTTTTTTTCAAACTAAAAGATAGGACCAACTGTAATGAAAAAATAACACTGCAGCCAATCACTCATTTGTTTCCATTGGAACACTATTGTAGTACCTCCAGTATATTGACCATCAACATTGAATTAGACAACGTGGTTCAACTCCACCTCCAGACATTAAGCTTTCCTCTGATCGCTATGGTGACGGGTGAAAAAGCAATCTCAACGAACAAAGCTGATTTCTAATGCAAAAAAAAAAGTCTCCTCCAGTCACTGCAAAGTGCTGACAGAGCGGCGTCAAGACTTAAAAATATGGCGACCTGATCCATGGTCTACTTCTTGTTTGCAGTCGGAAGGCCATCAGCCTAATGAAGGGTTCATCAATCAGAGTAATGGAGAAGTGCACTGTGCCCGTGCACTGTGTAAGTGCGCGCCCGTCAGAGACCTCAAACAAACAGGGTGCGGCTGGCACATCTCTATTGCTAGTAAAAGTGTGTGTGAGTGAGTGAGTGAGTGAGTGAATGAATGTTGGTTTAACATAGCTGTGTACATAATTTCATATAAACGGCTGAATCAAACAACACACAGTCACACAAAAAGTCATGTGATCAAACTTAATGGTAACAATTCACTAGGACTAGAGGATGCTTTTCAAGGATTTTATATACCATACATAACCAATGTAACCTAACACTCACACATCTGGGGGATCTGGGAGATTCCACCTTTTTAACACAGATATTCAGAACCCAACAATGGTCAAAGGGTTTCACATAAGGTCATTCTTCATTCAATTCCAGATAATACATTGGGCTGTAACACATTACCCTTCGGGTAATGACTCTACACATTGTCAATATCTCTGTTACTTCCACTTGTACAACCATGTGACAACATTTGGCCGTCCATTATTGGTTAGAGCCTGCAAAGATGATTGATAAATGGAACCAGAGATTGTTTTTGGCATGTCACCAATGGTGTAGTCGGGTTTCTAAATGGAAGAAAAAAAGGACAAAGGAAGAGGAAGTTGTGGGGAAAGCATTTTAGCAGTCTCCTGGCGTTTGGAAAATGTGTGTGTGTGTGTGTGTGTGTGTGTGTGTGTGTGTGTGTGTGTGTGTGTGTGTGTGTGTGTGTGTGTGTGTGTGTGTGTGTGTGTGTGTGTGTGTGTGTGTGTGTGTGTAAGGAGGTTGTGGAGGTGGTTAATGGGGACTGTCCTCTATACAAATGCTGGCCTTTAGCCTCTTCAACACAAATGTTCCCCACAGACAGGAACAGCGAGGCAGCGTTTTGGAATCCACTATGTAACCGTTGAGGAAGGCCGAGAGGCCGAGAGGCCGAGAACTTGGTCTTAGGAGCCAGAAACACTGCTTCACAGTAAACAACAATTTACTATTGCACCACAAAGGTAATGTCCACACACACACACACACACACACACACACACACACACACACACCTGCCTTCCTGCCTTCCTTCCTTCCTTTCCTTATTCTCCAACTCCTCATCACCTTCCTAGTATTCGTTTTTACTGTAACCACTAAAACCTGCTTGTAGAAGTTAAGAATCTCTCTGTGCATATCAAAAACAAGGATTGGCAACAATTCAATATAATCATGTATCGTATTATCGTGAGGGGTATTGAAAAGGCATGAGTTTTGCATTCTAAACGAATTACGATGAGAAAAAGGTCAAACCTCTTTCTCGCCAATAATTTCTGCCTTTCTACCCACCTTGTTTCCCTACATACGCTCCTCTCTCTCCTCCTACTTTCACTTCCACACTCTCACTTTTCCACCAATCACCTTCTCTATCCATCTCCCTTGTCTCTTCTCTACCTCCCCCATGTCTCTCTCTCTCTCTCTCATCAGTGTTCCTTCACAGTGGTGGGAATCTTAATTGTCAATTTTGCCAAGCAGGGAGTTTCTCCAGCTGACCCCAGATCAGCTGGTGTGTGTGTGTGTGTGTGTGTGTGTGTGTGTGTGTGTGTGTGTGTGTGTGTGTGTGTGTGTGTGTGTGACTCAGTATTTTCCCAGTACAGTTAAAAACAAAAATCCATTGAGGCTTTTCCGTTGCAGGGAGAGTTGTCACGTTATGTGAGCAGCAGGGCATTGTGGTCCTAAACGCCACCATGTTTAAAGCAGAGGAGTGAAGTGAGGAAGGGGAGGGGGATGTTGGAGGGTACAGCAACACAACAAAGGGCCCCATAGATTCAGCCATCCTGGAAGCCAGTCAGAACAATGACTCCTTTTAGAGGGAATAGAACGGCAGCCCGCGGTGGATGTGCTCCTGCCACTGTTCTCTGGGGAACCAGGCCAGCACCAGAAGGACGGACAGAAGGGCGCTGGGGCACATAAGTGGGTCGACCCGATGCCGAGTGGCCCTGTATGTAGGCTGCATGGCCTGTCTGTCGGTCTGTCTTACACAGAGTTACAGAACATAGCTACAGGCTCACTGGTAGATAATATGAAGGAACTTCAATAAAGTGCAAAATACTCATTAGTAATCATTCATTATTTTAGTTAGTCATTAGTCGTTGTTGGTTTATGTCAATATGCATTTTTTTATTATCGTTTTGGGTTGTATTCGTCTTTTCAGACAAACTAAAACTAACACTAATTTGGGGACACTTGTAAATGAGAATGTCACTTAATCTGTGTATCTTCCTGAATAAATAAAGGTTTGAATGATTGACGATTTTGTGTCCACCATTAAAGGTCCTGATAACCAAGGACATGTTGGCAATCACCTGGAGACCTGCTTGGGTTGGCGACCAGGGACTCTGGGACCAGGGACTGTGGGACCTGGGAGTTTGGGCATTGCTGTCGTAAACAAAATGGGCACTTGACATACATTCCAAGGGACATAATGTAAAGGCTTTTAACCCCACCCTTAACATCCTGCAGTCACGTGCAGTTAGTGGACCATGGATGTTCTCCACTAGAGCATTTATAAACCTGCTGTGTCTACCAGCTGAAACATAAGAGGAGTGGATGGCATGTAGTGGAGCCTGAGCTAAAAAGGGTGTGCATGCGTGTGTGCGTGCGTGCATGTGTGGCTTTAGTGGCAAAGGAACTAAGCAAAAATCAAGAGAATTAAACTTCACCAGTAAGGACTGTGGTTTGGTTTCCAAGAGTCCAAACATTTGTCTGAAATGTTATTTAATGCTATTACTATGGCGTGAAAAATATGACGTTATTTGTAAATATTTAATTATGATAACAATGGCTCAACCAATTTATAGTGTCATAAACGGGACATAATACAATTGATTTAACCGTTATGAATCCTCGACGGCCACTACGGTGAAACTAGTGCACTAATGTTGGTATGCTCATTAGCAAAAAGCTAACCCAGTTACCCTTTAATAGTATTACTGTGAATGCTTGCTGACATGCTTGTGGGACCATGTTCCAAGGGGAGTTCATTATGCTGCTGACAGACCTTGGTGAGGGTAATTGTGATGGCAGTATTAGCGGCCTGGTGGTTATGGGTGACAGTGGTAGCAGCAGTGGTAGGGCTGGTTGTGGTGGTAGTATTGGTGATAGTAGTGATGGTGGTACTGTTGGTGTGAGTGTAAGGTTCAGGGTATGGACTAAAGTAGAAGCCACAGATTGAAGGTCCAATACACTTTAATTTAAACTCACCCTTGCAAACAGATCATAAAAAAACTCCTCTCTCATATACCCCTCTCCCTCTCCTTTTTTCATTTTCTTTCTCCTTCTCTCATTTTTTTCTCCTTCTCCACCAATCTCGAAATTCCATCATACTCATGTCTATACTCTCAACGTATCAGGGTTGTTGACACTGGATGATAACAGGCTGGTTCAATACAATGCCCAGCAGCATCAGAATCTTCCATGGTATCAAGATATTACTAAAATGCCACTTTCTACCGAACATAAATAAAACAATCCCCAAATGGCTTCTTACACTAGTACTGGTAAGGGTGGTGGTGGTTGTGATTGTGGTAGTTCTGTTACTAGTGGTGGTGGTGGGTGTGGTAGTGGTGTTGGGTGTGGTTTATGGTGGTGCAGCAGGCTGTCTGAGCGCGTCCAGCAGAAGGGCCTCTTTGGACCAAAATGCCCCAGGGCGGAGAGCCATATGCAGGATAAACGCTGATGTCAGTTCACTGCTAATTCAATAAGAGGCTGTCCGAGGCTGCTCTGTCCCTGCAGCAGGCTTTCTACACCACGGCTCACAACAGCGTCTGTGCTACAAAGGGCGGGTTCCATTTCATTGCCGGACTCTGATGTGATTTCTGGGCAAGATGATGACAGGCAGTTTGCCAGAATGTTCCTGAGTATCTTTATTTAGATAAATGCTTTTAGCAGATCAATGCTTCAACCCAGTTCCTTTTTCTTCTTTTTTTCACTACTTCTCGGTCATGCTAATTGATCTATAGGCCCATATTGACTGGTACCTGTCAATAATTGGGAGGAAATTATAAATGCCAGTACAGCAATAAGGGGGCAAATGCCAAGGTATTTTTAATCTAGACCTCCTTAAATTGTGCTTTCCTACTTTAACACACGTAAAAGACAACAAGCAATTCAACATTGAACATTTTCTCAGTAATGCCAATTAGCATAATAATGATAATGTGCACTTTAACTTAATGAATAGCTAGTGCTTGGTAATAGCTAATTAGAGAATTGCCTCGATCAAGGTCGTTAGAAGGCTGATTTATTCGTGTCATTCACAATAGTCCCTGACTGTGATCTTCTAATGCTCACAATGTTCTCCCTTTATCTTCTTCCATACAGGCCGTCTCATCAGAACCAATTGCATCGTGAGTAAAAATCCCTACGCACCAAAACTGAAATAGAGCGACGCCTCCCCCCCTTAATCCCAGATGAACAGGTGCTTCTATTTAAAGGATCAAATCCCTCACAATCCACTCCTGTTAGCCCAAAGCCTCTCTTTCTCTCATCTATCTGTATGTCTCTCTCATGCCCTTACTCAGTCTCTGTCAATGTCTATCGCTCCATCTCCCACACCCTCTCTCTCCTTCACCCCCACCCCCCTCTCAGTCTGTCAATCTCTCATTCAGTCTGTTGCTCTCTCTCCATCTCCTTATAATAGCATGTGGGAGCTCTTAGCCAGAGAGAGAAACAATGGTCTTGGTTTGGAGGATTAGCAGCAGTGGGGAAAACCCTGCGGAGGAAAATCACTCAGGAAACGGCAGCTTTTCTGCCACCCTTCCCCTCTGAGATGAGTGCCAGCGTCTTTAAGGGGGAGTGTCATGTCCAAGTACAATACAGTGATTAGACTCGGTACTGGTCTGCGTGAACAAACCCCAACAGCCTTTCAGACAAGCCAGCCAGCCAGACATGAATTTCCCAAAACACACAGAATGGTTTATTTTAGTTCATGCTTCAGAATTCTCTAAACCAAGATGAGAGACTAATGCATAGATAACTCAGAAGAACAACAACATGTCAAATGAACAGTGCCATGATTTTATCCGGCAGAAACATCCTCTACAAAAGAGCACTTCATTTTAAAGTTCTCTGCCGTCATACTACTGACACAAAACATTGTCGGCTAATGAAGCCTTTACAAGCAGATCGTTTTCTTGCCATTTGTTGGAATCCAATTAAACTGGGGATCATTTTACAACCAGTGACAGTAAAACCTTATTAACTTGTGATTACAGGCAATCCCTGGGCAGAGCAGGATATTTTATTAAATTAATTTGTATTTTATTCAGACAGATACACAAACATTCAACAGAGCACCAGTGGCTGACTAGGCAAAGCAACCTTTGAGCACCAGATATAACAATCTGAATTTGTTATGAGAAGTATTTCAAAACATGATCTGTCAGTCATAGCAGATTTGTAATAAAGCCATAATACCATGCAATGAAATTATAATTTTCCATTTTCCACACTGCACAACACACAAAGGAAGTTAAAAACGATTGGGTGAGTCTATATTCTTATCACCACTGTAACCTAATGAAGAAAAATGTATGGAATTTGTAGATCTACAATTAACCCAATTGCTTTTATCTGCTGCATTAATCAAAAAGTGACTTACAGTGAATACAGGTACATTTCAATAAGGAGCCGAGAGGCTTCTTGCTCTAGGATGCCTATGGGGTAAGGTGCATGTGAATCAAACCAAGTACCTTCTGGCACCACAGCCACGATTACACTATCCTGCTCCTTGATGACTGAAAGACCGCTGCTCTGTTTTCCTACACCTGAGGGCAACGTGAATGGATAGAGGAGAGCTGTCTGGGTGGTTGACACAAGGCAAAAGAGTGACAGGACTAAATGGAGTGGGTCCATTGGGTGCACCAACCTCTTGCGAGCCAGATTGCCAGGTTGGGGGGGGGGGGGGGCATAACAAGCAAGAGGACTCTTAAGAGTGACAACTCCAACTGTAAGCCACCGTTCTGTTTACTTTATTTAAAAATGATCTTTGGTCAGCTTGGTAGCTCTACTCACTTGTGCGCTAACCATATAGGCAATATACTAGCAGTAACGCAGGTTTTATCCTTCACTGTACTGTCCATCAAGGCACAAAGTCCATTAAAATATATTAAAAAAAACCACCATGGCTAGCTATGGTTAGGGAAGAAAAGATTATGGGGGCCGACAGGCCATTTGTGAAGCTATAATGACAAGTAGAGCCGTTATTTGTGCCTTACAAAAGTACAAAGCACATTCCCTCCTCTCTTCTCCTTCTTTAAAATACCAGAGAGCTAAACAACATGAATTGTCTGGTAGTGGACTCAATGTGATGTGTTGTTAAGGTACAAAAGCTTAAAAGCACCCTCAGGCCAGTCGGGCGAGTGATGGTATTCACGAAAGTAGAATCAAAAGCTCTCCAGATATGATATATTTTGGCAAGCGTACTCTCGCGCTTTTGTTAGGGATACAATGACACAGACATGGGTGGAATCAGCTCAGCAACAAGAGTCATTTAAAAATATTTCCTGAGTTTTCATGAAAAGATGTTGAACTTTGTGTGGCCTGGCATACAAGTAAAGGAACAATACAAATTTGAGGTTGCCGTCTGTCTGATTTTATGTTTCTTTGTTGAAGCAAAGTCACAACTGAGCAGAACTCAAAGGCACGAAGAAGGTTGCATGAACAGCTATAGCTTGGATTCCAGCAGGTTCTACCAAATACATAAATGATGGTGAGGGTCAACTTCGGTTCAGAATGATGGATTTCAGCCGGCTAGTGATAAGTCCCCCTTACAGAGATTACTTTCATACAGTCAGAACATCTTGCTCCGGCACACTGTCCTTTTACATTCCAATATATTATATACACATTATATTCTTTATATGATATGATAATTTTCTTGAACCCGTGTTTAAGGTAGACGAAAAAGAGAGCAAGGAGTGGCTGGGGAAAAAGGGATATACGTGCTAGAAGGTTGCGAGATGAATAAGTCATTCAGGACAGAGAAAAACAACAAAAACAACTGAACCTCTGGCAGAATAGGCTCGTCAGTTGTCGATTTTTGATAGACCTGATGAGAATCATTCTTTAGCACAACAGCACATCTATAGCCGCATATAGTACCCTGGAACGCTAGCAGTGCGTGAAGCAATTTTCAATTTGCCCAAAGTAAAAAATGTGACTGAATTCACCTTGCTCTAGCTGTGACAGTAGACGACAACCCACTGCACCAAGTCCTCCATTAGGGAATTCAGTCTGGGGATGGTCGAGAGGGCTCTTTGTATGTAGCATGCATGTAGTATGTACAGTATGTAATGTGTTTATACAGCATTTAGTATGTACAAAGCATGCATGTACTATACAGAATTTAGATGCATGTAGCATGTACAGTATGTGCCATGTATAGTATGTATAGTATGTTGCATGTATAGTATGTATTGTATGTAGCATGTCTGTAATGTGTGTTACTGGAGGGAGGGAGGGCATAATAATGGCTGCCTTTGAAGTGAAAGAATAACAAAAATCTAGATAGGTTTCGGTCACGCTGACCAGACTGTGAAAAATGTGCATGAATTACTCATCGACACCCCTGCTCTTAATTAAGCAACAATACATTCTGTTGTTTACTATCCCTAGGGCTGTTATGATCATCCGAGACAGTGATAAGTGGCTGGAGAGAAAGAGATTGGAGGCTGGAGGCAGACGCAAGAGAAAGACTAGAGAGAGAGAGAGACTAGAGGTAGAGAGAAAGAGACTAGAGAGAGAATGACTAGAGAGAAAGACTAGATAGAGAGACAGAGAGAGACAGAGAGACAGAGAGAGAGAGAGGGAGAGAGAAAGAGACAAGTGTTATTTTAGTTGTTTCTCTGCGTCTTGTGAAGGCAGCCATGCTTATCACCAAACCATTAATCACACCACCAGAGATATGGCTGAGAAGCATGTTGAATAACAACAAGAATTCAGGTTTTTGCCAAAAGAAATGGGATTGCATGACAACAAGGTACATTCCCATGTTGTGTGTAAACCGAAGGAAAAGTGAGTTGGTTTTATTCAGTTCATCACTCAAGAGTGTTTATAGTAAATGCATGCAAGTGAAATGATGACCATATTCAAGAGGCCTTAAGCCGTACTCAGACTGGCAGTCTTATTCTGAATATAACCAATGAATAAGCAACCTCTTACCCTTGCACAAAGACCCAAGACTCTATCTCATCTGAGGAAAAAGAAAGAGAGGGAGGGCAAAAAAATAAAAAAGTAAAATGAGAGCAAAATAAAGAGAAAGGGGAGAGAGAGTGAGAGAAGCTGCTCTCACTGCAAGGCCTTCAGTCCCCCTCCTCCCACTCCTCTCTCTAGGTAGATAGAATGAATAGATGGTCTATTGAAGCCTAGACTAAGGCGTTCCTTCAGCCCATGGTGGAAAATATAACTATCATCAGGTAGGAGACAGAAAGGATTCTGGGAGCTCTGTAGTCTGTAGCACAACCAACTGCATTTCTGTGGAGGAGTCCAGGGTATGCTCTCGAGAAGGTCTTTCCATCAGATTTGCCAAAATGCCTCATTATCAAAAGGAACAAGGTTCACATTCGCAGTGACAATGAGTTATGGCGCTACGGCTTCCCAATATCTCCACTGAAGGTTTGAAAATAAATGTAACAATTTAAATTGGGTCGTTTCAATTTACTGCTATATAACAATAGAAAATGATTTGACAAAGCATTTGGCTGACAGATTACTGAGTTTAACCAGATATTTATTCCAATATCTAATTAGACAAAACATATGGATACAGGGCATTAGTCATTAAATAAATGTATATATGTATATATTATATTACAAGTTGTGTCGAACATATGTACAACTACGTTGTACAAATCCCCACAGGGATCAAGAACATGTCAATCACAACCACCGTGGAAAGAAAGAACACGAGGAATACATGACCACCATGAATACATGCAATTGTAATTTGACACCCAGGTTCTTATTATAAAATATATTCTATATAAAATATTAGTTATTCAATTATAACGAAGGACTGGAGGAGGAGTGAGGATCATGATCGATGCTGCACGATTCTCAGTGGATTTTGGTTCTTTCTCTATGGTAACATCCAGCATGCTGAACCAGTGTTCCCTCACTCTCGTCTGCCTTCTCCAGCCCCGCTTCACCCACCTAAAGGGTATGACCTGCCCACCCTCTCTTCTCCACCCTGCCATTCTCCTTTTCAGCATACCCTACTCAGAGAAGAGAAGAAACCCAGATACATTTTAATTGCCCGGTACCACTTAGTGTAATCAGTCGATCTCTCAATAGTTACTGCAAATAAGGATCAACTCTGCTTCAACTGAAAATGTATTTTAGGGCATGGGAACACTGCTACCTGTATTGTTATCTTGAATGATGACTAAGAGGCTATTTCAGAGCATGATATGGCTTCTATTGTGGAGGTCTGAGGAGCACAGCGAGCTAGCAGGGTGATAGGTGAAGTCTGACTTGCTTGCTAATCTCGACGGCGTCAGTGATCCCTTTCTGGACAGATTAACCTCTAGGCTGGGTTAGCACATCAATTCACCCGGCATTTTCCGTGACTTCATACCTCTGATCTCCTGCACTGCCCACACACGTATACACACACGTTCATGAGCACAACCAACAACAAAAAACGACATATCAATAAAAACACCGTCACACCACCAAGCTAAAGAGTGAGCAGCATACCTTGGCATGGGTTAAACCCTGCATTGTGTTTTGGGATCCGTTTGGGACCTTGTTTGTTCCATGTGTTCACGGTCATGAGCTCTCAGAGACGGGATGAGACAGGGTCTATAGGGATGGGGCGTTTTTGTTGAAATGGCTATATTTGGAGGGGGCACACAGCTGAATGGACCAAGGTCACTGGCCTGGGACTGACTCAGCTCTGTGGTCGCTACACGTAGCTCACCACCACCCACCGGGGTGGAGAACTGATGAAAACATAATGCACATGAACTTGGACATGTTGATAAACACACAAAAAGCTTAAGACTCCATCCACTAGATGGGTAAAAGTAATGTCGAAAGGGTTAGCGATCTTCTGAGGCTAGCCATGGAGTTAGCCATCTTCTGAGGCTAGCAGAGGTGAAGAGATGTTCTTGAAAAGATTTTGATGGGAACTAGATGTTTCAGACGGGAATCGGCCTGGACCTCACGATACGATATTATAACAATATGAGAGTGCTGATACAAAATGTATTGTGATTCTGTAAATATTGCGATTCTGTAAAAATTCCTTTGCAATTTTATCTTTTGTGTGGTTTAACATATGGGTATAATGTTGGGGTTCAAATTATACAGGTCCGTCAGTGTCCCCCATTGTTTTGTATAAACAATACATAAACATGTTTGACGTGTTCCTGCTAGTATACGTTTGCGCACTGTGCAAACCCAGTTTTTAATGGGAACCATTACACCCCAAGTGACTATGTGGGAATAAGCTGCGCTTCATGCCAAATCACGCAACAAGAAAAATGTGCTCATATGACCCCTTTTGATGTACTGTATGTGAATGTCAGCCTGGTACCACTATCTTTTTCACCTCTTTAATTATCTGAGTTGGAAGAAAGTACTTTCGGCTACGATGAGACTGCCTTTATTTATTTATCTTGACACAATCGTTAAAATTGTCTGTTTGCTTTGGTCCCAAATGTTTACTGCAAAGAGAAAAACATGGATGACTAATACCAAGTACAAAAGTACTAAAGTGAGTTGGAGTCAGAGGCTATTCGGGGTCGATGACTGGTTGTTCTACCACTCAACAAGAGTCTCAGCTCTGGGACTGAATGATAGGGGTTTTATTATTCATAAATTGTGATTTAGGGACACAATGTTACCGGGCACCGACTGATTGTTGACATTAAACCATCGTCTCCAGTTTCCCCCGTCCGTCCCTGTTTTTCCCCATTGACTGAATTAATACATGAGAGCCACCCCTGCTGACTGTGGGTTTATGTACTGTGTACGACTACAGACGTGTGGTGGTACATGTATCCATACGGATAATCTGACACCAATCCTCTGAGCCCTTTTAATTCATAGACATTTCTTTCTTGCAATGCTTCTCCGTGATGAAAATAAGTGCTTTTAAACAATTATCTATAAGAAGCCCAATGTATGTTCACGTCTAGATCATTCTGTATTGTAAGTCAAAGTCCAAATTTTGGTAATTGACGAATAGTAAAAAAGATAAATGAAAAGATATGATATAGGATAGTCAACATAATCATTGGAATGATCTAAAATTTTTTGCCAATGTCCCAATACACAAAATAAATTTATGGTGACTGGTAGGCTACAGTTATTCCTCTCCCCCTGAACTGTAATGCACTGTCCTATGAACGCTCCTATCATAGAGCGCCAGCTAGCTAGCGGCTAGTGCAACACACCATCTCTCCTCTACAGCCTGCGTGAATGGTGGTACAAAGCTCATGAAGAACCGTGAAGGATGTCTGACTCAAAACGGGGCCGTTTCATAGCTTATGTTTGTGCTGGGGCTACGGAGCTCAGCTTCTCAAAGGAAAGACTGGTGCCACGATCCTAAGCTGCTATCAAAAGGAGGCACAACATTCAAGAAATGTAATGGACTGGTATTGGAAATCAAGAAAATTACCCAATAGATTGATATATTTTTACTCAACTAAACTTAAATAAATTACATAAGACCTCTATGAATTTCAGAAAATACAACTGACCCTTTTAGTAGAATGCAAAGATAAACTGGCTTCCCAGTGGGAAAACAAAACGAAATGTATATTTGAAGCCAAAACGTGTAGTCTGAATTGATTGTGTCGCATCAATTGATTGTGCCCATCTGTGTATGAATGATCCATCTTTAGGCTGCCAAATCATAGGGTTGTGTGTGTGTGTGTGTGTGTGTGTGTGTGTGTGTGTGTGTGTGTGTGTGTGTGTGTGTGTGTGTGTGTGTGTGTGTGTGTGTGTGTGTGTGTGTGTGTGTGTGTGTGTGTGTGTGTGTGTGTGTGTGTGTGTGTGTGTGTGGCAACACTATAGCACAGGTGTCCTGTGTTGATGCCACCCCTGCCGCCTACCCCTCGTTCCATCTGTTCAATTCAAACCCAAAGGAGATCTGCCCAGGAAACAGCCAGACATTAGCAGCCGAGTGACGACCACCAGGTGCTCAGCTCAAAACTTCAGCCTTTGGGAAGAGTAAATTAAATAACAACCTGTGGATTAAACTACAACCAGCCACTCAAACTACTACAAGCAATGAAACTACAACCAGCCAGTCAAGCTAAGAGCATATGAAACTACAACCAGCAAATTAAACTACAACCACTATATGAAACTACAACTAGCCAGTCAAACTAAAACAAGTAGAATAAACTACAACCAGCCTATCAAATTATTAGTACCACCAGCCAGTCAACTACACCACCTCTTGGTTGCAAATGTAATGCGCTCAGAATCTGTAATAAGAAGATTGATCATCAATAAATGCATTTTAAAAAGGTGTTTACACAGTGAGGCGGCCGGCCCTCTTCAACCGCTTGAGTTTGTACACAAGAGGGTTGATAAAATAGAGGTCTGGAGATAATACTGGCAGCCGGCCAGCGCAGTTAGCATCAGAACCACTGGTTAGCTCTCCGAGTCCCAAGGCCGGAGCCGCTGACATGCACATAGCAGACACAGCTCAGGTTCCACTACCAAGGCCAGCCACAGAAGTAGCTGGGGTGGAATAAAGACCTACATAAAGATTACATTACATGAAGAACAACTGTGTTCAAGGGTGCTTATGGATTTCCTTCAATAAAACATTTTAAAAGCATAATTATATGAGTACTGTAGTTGGCATATGTTAAAAAGTTTACTTCAGAAAGCTTTAGGTAAATTGCTTCAGTTGCATCTGCAGAACAACTGGCAGCTAAACGAACAAAACGTCTTCCAAACAATAACAGTGCCGGTGTTAATACTACAATTACATTACAGCTCATGCTTGTAACATTATACCTTCATAGGATTTGTTCTCAAACAACAAGTCTACCAAATGGAAAAGTGAATCAGTCAAGGGTGGATTCTAACTGAAACTGTTGATGTGTGGCTGGCTGGCTGGCTGACTGGCTCTCACTCAGCCCTCCTAGCTTCGTCCATAAGGCAGCAGTGTGCTCTGGTTACGGGGGGTGTGGGTAAAAATAGGCCTTGCTCAGTCACCACTCAGACTGGCAATGTGGAGAACAGGTTGGGAAAGGGCCACAGAAGAGGGCCTGAATAGCAGCACTTGTCCCTACCTCCCCAGGCCCCCTTACACGGAGAGCTACTCCACTAACCTAGCACAGAGCAAACCTAACATGGATCACTAATACAGAGAGCTAACACAGAGCGCTACCACAGAGAGCTAACTTAGTACAGAGCTAATCTAACACAGAGCACTAACACAGAGGGCTAAGGTTACAGAGACCGCTAACCAAACAAAGATAGCTAATCTAGCAGGGAGAGCTGAGAGACCTAAACCAGCAAAGACCTAAACCAGCAAAGTGCTAAACCAGCAGAGAGCCAAACCAGCACAGGGTCCTGAAATAGTCAAGTAAAATTTCAGTATATTGAAAATGCAAGAAGACAAAGAAGAATGCTTTGAGGAGTTTATACATCCTCTCTATCAGAAATCAATAAAGCTCATGGTTCAGTCAGAACTGGTGGAGGCAGTCACATCAATGCCCTCATTCATCCTGACTGAGCTCCATGCCACAAGGCTTCTGTCCTTCACCACGGTTTGAAAAACCACACTGGCAACAGGACCAGCAGCAGCTGCCCTCCCAGGAAAGACCCAGGGCTACAGGTCTCTGAACACTCTGGGTACACGCCAACCAGGCGAGCCCGCTAATAGATACCCCACCGAACCCACTGGGTTTCCATCCTGGAGGCCACCAATTAAAGTTCATGGGTTAGCAGCTGATGATGATGATGATGAAGTGAAGTGAAGAGATTGTTAATGGTATTTTACCCACAAGCAACGGCACTTGCTATTCAGAGCATTTGGTAGTGAGAACAGCTATTTTCCAGGGATTTTCATTTGAAATAACATACATTACAAGACAGTTTTACAATTTATGAGCATAAACGTTTATCAAAAAGCAGATCATATAAATCCATGTCATGAAGGAGCAGGTAAGGGTTAGGCATCTTGCTCAAAACGGAACCTCAAGACTGCAGACAGTCTGTAGGCCTGGGGTTTGAACCCAGAGCATTTCAGTTGGGAGTCAAACACCCATAACCACTACTAGACTATCATGCCCTATGATGTTTTACCAAAACATGGTACATTTCAGATGTTCATATGAAATAGATCTATGCTTTTAACAGGTTTCAGGTACTGCGCCATATGAGGACTATAAGTGGCACCAAGAGGCTGTGTGCTTTAGGAGTTTGTTTCACCTAGCAACCTGCGTTCCTCACCCAGGAGAAATAGCTCATTGGCTGGCTACACGCCAAAGCAAGTCCTGTCAGCTGTAGCTCTTCATTTGGTGACAGTCAAGGCAGACTTATGAGAAAGAAAAGCTGCATACCTACCTATATTTAAAAACGTATTGGAACGTGGAGGTGTTGGGAGGTGGTGGGTGGTGTCTATGCTAGCTAGCCAGCTGCATCGATACTTCAGTAGCCCCACATTGGTAGGTCTCCTATGGGCAGCTGTGCTTACATTCCCTCACACCCCCTGCTTACAGGCTGACGTTCTCTCACCCTCCCATCCAGACACAACAATATGCCGCAACGCTGCCAGAACGCTTCACCCTGGAATGGACCCACTCCGGTGGGATGGAGTTTTCTCTGAACCCAGGGCAAAGCATGGACACTCAGGTGGCATACTATTTTAACTGTTAAAATGTTTCAGCAAGACACGAACAAGTACTGCAAACTATTGGGGGTGAAAAAACAACAGGAGCACTGCCACCAGTTGCGTTACCTAAACAGCAATCTGGAATGGATGAGTTATTGCAAAAGCATGTCATTATAGCAACAGCGAGGTAGAAGATGTCTGGTAAGCTCTGCACACACCATGTAAAATCCAAGAATGACACGTGCCAACTGCATTTCCTTGCATTGTGCTTGTACTGTTCAATGAGAATAAAGTTTAATCTAATCTAAAGGTGGAAGCTGGGAAGGGATCACGTTCCTTGTGATCCCTACTTGACTGGAGACTCAAAGAGTGCCTATTATTTTGGCTTACATTCAAATGACCCTAAAGGGCCCTCGTGGGAGGATGTTGTTCCACCTTGTTTTTGATCACCAACACCCGGACCCTGGTGTGGGGTTAGGGTCGTCTCTATGACAGCTGTCTTTCTGCTGAAATCAGTTAGACTCAATAAAACATGAAGCGCTTCAGGACCTTGCCCAACACACTGTTCTCGCTGTCAAAAGGTCCTTCACTTGTTTGTATATTCATTATAAAAGCATGTCTGCTTTCTGACTAAACCTTATAAATACAAGATTTCATGACTAATGTTGAGATGTTAGCGTTCTATTGTTTAGCTTCTGTTTTTATCGACTGAGTAACAGTTACTCTGTCTTTGTTGATGAGGATAAGTTCATTGCATTGATTTTGTTTTCAAATCCTTGTAAACTTCACTATGTGGAGAAATGTGGTAGCATAGTTTCCAAAACCAATACGTTTCAGCAGTATAAGAACAGGAAGAGGATTTCCAGAATGACATTGCTCTCCCTGACTGACAGAGAACAGTTAACATATTGTACAATCACAGTATCATTGGGCTAATGTCCAACTGTCCTTGGTTAAAAATTCAGCCTGTGGAGTACACACACACCTCGTTTGGAAGGATAAAATACACATGAGGACACACACACACACACACGATAACATAAAAGTGGAGCTTAGCCTGGCCTTGCATAGCATGGTGTTTTTATCACTACAGTCATGTACATGGAATCAACTTGCATGCTGTAAATATATATATAAAAATAACATATGTGAAGAGATACAAATAGACTGGGAGAGATGCAGTGAGGGGTCAACAGTGCAACCTAAGTGCATACTGGGAGCACTCGTCTCTTGATGCCCGACGGGAGAAATGACACTTTGCATAAATTCACAGGTGATCAGGAGCACTCATTTAAAAGACTGACTGGCGCTTGAGAATCCTTCAGAGGAGAATACATTTCTGATCAACTAGACTCTAAAATCAAAGAAATTGATCGAGCCGTCTCTGAATTGAATACTTTTCAGATTTCAAGATGTAAGAGTAAACTATGCATAGCTCGCTGTTTAAGTTGTACCTGATAGGGAACAAAATAATAAACTAAAATAAGTGCAAAGCAATAGAACCAAGTTGTTATGGATAGGTGTTTATGCTTGACTACTGCATGGATAACGATGAGATTTGAGGACATTTACTTTACTTAAGATATTGAAAAGTGTGGTCCAATGGAATGGTGCATATCAGTCACATGACGTCAGTCACATGAATGATTATATTTCTTCGTTCCTAAACACGATCAAGGATTGCATTGACAACCGCTAACAGACACTTACATTTACAAAATAACACCTCAGTGAAAAGGACCGCTCGCCGGTCAAGAATGAGTCCGTCTTCAGAGATGGGAAGACTGTGGTGTTAGAGAGACTACTATTTAAAGCCATTTTGAGAGATCAGCTGGATTTGGCAGGGTGTCTCACCTACCAAGAGCAGGTTAGCAGGGACTTTAACAATTATTCACTCAGCCAAGTGCACACACACACACACACACACACACACACGTTAAGGCGGGGGGGGTGGGGGGGGGGGGGGGGGGGGGTATTAACCTACCAACATGATCTGTTGTGGCTGTCGGCAACAATAAGTTACCATCTGAGCTGAGGTACAGGGCTAGTGTGTGGTGCCACGTGCACTATACTGCACCAAAAGCCACACTGTTTAATATGTAACACACTGGCTTTGACACTGTTGCCATAATGTTTGTCTGAGCTTAACTGTTACGGCACAGCAAGCCCATTGAAAGGTGAACCAGTCAACAGTAGCAGTGACAGCAGAGTCCGATCGCGCCGGATGGACAGTTTCATTGACTCAGGCCGTGGAAAAGAGGCAAATCAAAAACGACCTCAGCCATGGGGAGATAAGGATAAGGATATCTCAAGAGGAGCTGGTGTCTGCCATCATGTTCCTTATTTAGGTTAAATCCACTGTTCACTTTTCCAACTTACGTATAAGCACTTCATGCGTGTGCCATTGAATACACAGTATCACACACACACACACACACACACACACACACACACACACACACACACACACACACACACCATATTCATATCAACATGGAATTGTTCAACCAATTAAAAACAGCAGAGCACTAGTGACGCCATCAATCTCAATCCCAAGGGGAATAAACTGGTTTTAGGAATGGAAGCTAATATCACCTTGAACTACTATGTGGTTCTCTGTGGAGCCCATCTTAAAATTTCTGCATTCAAATTTGTTAATTAGATGTAAAACAAACCAAATGATGTTCTTGTGTGAGTCATTTAAATATGGTCTCTAGTCAAACCTGCCCATTTGAATAGGCTGGGGCAGGCAGGCGGTTTGCATCCACTTTGCTGTTGGACTGTGGATGGGCAGTCATTTAACTACAGATTGTAGTGTAACCACTGCCAGTGCTGGTCAATGACCGACTTAACTGTGGTGGGCTGCCACAGGCCCATTAAATGGATTAGGTTAGGCCTAAAATATATTTAACACCTGCAACAAGAAGTCATTCATTAAAGAAAACAAACATTACCTTTCAGGTCCCTTACATTTATTTTCATTGTAGATTAGATACGCACTAGTATTAAAACCAAATTTCCCAGAATCCTCAGAGAAACACTGCATACCTTCCTCTAACCAAGTCAGATTGATGACTCGCACAGAAACCTAGTTTACATGTCATCAGGGATATTGCTTAGATAACTCCCAACACTTTTGAATTAGAGCATAGCATCACTCATTTATCTCAAAACTCTCCCCTCTGCTAAATATAAAGTGTCTCTTAGCCATTCTACTATTTAGTTGTTTTACGAGATGCTTTCATCCAAAGCAGTGATTTCAGATACAGGCATTGAAAGAGGTAGGTTAGGTTAAGCATCTTGCTTAAGGATGCCTACAGGTAAGTATGCGGACAGTGGGGATTGAACCTAGTACCTTTCCTCTGGGATTCACTCTCGCCACAACACTATCTGACCCAGAAATAGTGGGGGGAGTATTTTTCAGCGAAAGGGTTGGTCGTGTAAGGTGTAGGGGTTGGCTGCTTAAAGTAGGCATGTGGGACAAGACCTTATGTTTCCTTAAATGTTGACATGTGTAAGCCAGGGCTTTATCTTGCACTTTTATCCCCACTTATTGTGTCCGCACCTGGACCTGCTAGATCCCTCCATGCCCAGTGTGACACCTCTGAACTGAAGGAAGTCTGGAATGTGCCAGAGCAGATGGCAGCGGGGGAGCAGTCCTGTGGGTGAAGGCCACCTGTTACCTTACCACAGAAACGCTATGTTCAAAGGGAGCTCAGCTGTGTCGTTTGTCATATTTTTGGAAGATCATCAGTGCGTTTGTGTGGAAGCGTGAGAGAGTGAGCCAGAATAGCAAACGTGAAGAGGTTGAATCAACGACTATCATCACAAAAAAAAAGTAGAAACTGACAACAGTCAACCGGAATATAGCAGAACACCACATGGACAGAAAATGTATTCAACTGCAAAATACATTATCTTAGGATAGGGCCACTATGCCTAGTCTCTTAAAACAGACTATTTAGACATCACCAAACAACACGCTAGTCATCATCACATAAATGTCTTCCTATATTCCTATGGGAGCCATGTTCAGTTGAATCCCTGGTGTCGTGGCTACGTGTGAACTGCGCGTGGGTACCGAGTTTATGCTTCGGTGTGTGAATAAACCAGGGGGCTCTAGATAGCAGCGTTGAATGGTGTTTGACAAGCATGCGTCTTCTGATACAATTACAGGGTATCGGAGTACATGTAACAGCTTCAAACGGCGAGAAGCGGTGTACTGAACCAAGGAAGGAGGCCGAACCCAGTTTACACCCCTCATTCCACCCCTAATTCCACCCCTAAACCACCGTAACTGTGACTACAAAGCAGAGTGACCCTCTTTGCGTTTCTCCATTTTGCCTTCTTCCACTTGCCAGACCAGCAGTTGATCTATGTGCCATACCTGAGACTTGGAAGTTGAACTGCTGAGTTAAATTAAATGAATAAAATAATAATAATAATTGGGTAAACCAAGATATAAATAAAGAAGGGTCTGCTGCCATAAGCATATAGCAACGTTCTATGTACGCACAGTCATACACACATCTTGCTTCTTCAGATGGGGCTCAGAGTCGATACAGCCTACTTGTCCCTCTAAAAGGCGGTGTACTGTGTAGTGTGTGTGCGTGTGTGTATGCATGTGTGGTGAGCATAAGGTGGGACTCTGTTTCTATTTACTGCCGGTCATGGCCTCCCTCTGACTAAACACCAGGAGGGGAGGAGAGCAGGGGGGGGAGCCATGAGGAGGTGGAGGAGAGCAGGGTGGGCGTGGAGACGCCCATGGAGGGGGAGGCTGGAGGTAACTAGTAACACATGTTCCTCAAGAGCAGGCAGAGCGCCGAGCTGCCCACCACACCCTTGCTACTCTTAAATGTGTGTGTATCTCTGAGTACATATATGCATATCTGTGTGATTCTATATGTATATGTATGCAAGCATGCATTCAACATTGTGTGTATATCTGCATGTGTACTCTGAAAGGACCTCAGTCCATTTTCTTGCGCCACACACGCACACACGTACACACGCACACACACACACACACACACACACACACACACACACACACACACACACACACACACACACACACACACACACACACACACACACACACCTTAATTTATAACAGATCTAGGTGATTTCAAAAGAGTTCTTGGTCATACTATATTGAGGTATATTTCAAATTGGCTGATTCGAGAATACAGTACTCATATTAATATGGTTTGGATCCATGACCCAAGCGGATGTACACATTTACACAGTTTGAGACATTACTTTTAAAACTTGCCATGTTCAGCAGAGCCAGATGGAACTATCTAGAAGACTAGTGAACTCTGCTAATGACATGGTTCCCACAGTATTCTCTCCTGGTCCCGGACCACTACCCAGATCAATATCGGCATCTTTATTTGGTGTGTCTAATGTAAAAGAATGCGTCGCAGAGTGAGACAAGATTGGATCCATTTTTTTTTCTTCTTCTTACCCTAACCATGGGCAGTGAGGAAGCCGAAGACAGAGGGAGATTAGATGACTACTTTAGCCCTGAATTCACATGGGCTGCTTTGCTCTTCAGAGCAGAGCACAGGCTTGATGATATGATGCAGTGTTCATCATTAGAATTGCGTCTGTTTGGCTGGACCTGGTGGACCAGACTAAGAGACCTGCTCTGGAGTCATACAAGAAACTAAACTGCCATTAATGTCCTGTCTAAATCCTGTCAAAGGGTTAAGCCCTTTTCACACATGCCGTCTTACCCTGCAAAGTTCCAGAAGACTTCCTGCATGGGGTCATGTGATGAATGCAAACAGGGATCGATATTCCAGGAAATCTGCACCGCAGATATGCCTGCTCAAAACCTAAGCCCCTTTCACACATTGTTCCCGGTAAATTACTGGGATAAACTTTCCGGCACCACTAGTGATTTTCACTATTCACACATGCAACTATGTTCTGGAAGATTTCCGTCTTGCACCTTTTCACACATGGCATAGCAATGCCGGAATAGATGGGCCAAGGGACAGTCCAGCAGATGCCCGTAATGCAACACTTATGGATGCCAGCTGCCATAAAACTTGTGGACTGAGAGGAGCTCACTTATTTCAGAACCTGTCTATAAATACATGATCATACTTTAAAGGTTTTAAGTGAAAATCATTTTTTGCTAATGACACTCCACCATCGACAATTACTACCGTTATGTCTTTCATTGTACTTTATGGAAGGTAAACACTGGAAATGTCAATGCTAATTAAAGCTGGCACTAGTAGAATCCTCTCATACATCATTCTTTCAACATCACTTCAACACTTTAGCAAAGATTGTTCATCCAAACAGTAACATCACATGGTTCCAACAGAAACGACTCCAACTGAAATTCATTCCATTGAACTGTATGATAGAGTTTAGTATAACATTTCCATACAGGTCAATGTTTTTTTTATCCTAATTCAATCCGAATCAGACTGTTTATCACACCAATATGGCGCTATCTTAATTCCATGCTAATACAATGACAGTGAACGAGGATAAAAGAGACTATATTGAATTAGTTATCATCCAGCCGGAGGGGGAGGCTCCAGATTATCCCTGTCAGTAAACGCAAGCTAGCTATACCTGAGCAAGGCCTGAGGCAGAGCTTTTACCAAACACTTCCCCCTCTGCCATAGTGGAAACAGAAAGCAGCCAATGTGTTTGTGTGAATGAGCACATCTTGAGAGAATTAACCACCAAATGTAGGCAACAATAAGTAGCCTATATCATGTTGTGTGATCTCATTGCCGTCATGTAGACTCGCTGAAGAATAAAAATATTCCAGAGTGACTGTATCCAAATTCAGATGTACCAAGCTTGCTATTAAAGCTACAGATCAAACTATCCATCTCTGTCTGATTTAGCCTTTATGTTTTGCCATGTGTGGCTTTTCCTACTATCATGACTTCATCTGTTAATCTGAATTGGGTTTGTTTGTATTAGGGTGTATCCCCCTGTATCGTAGCTCAATGACAACTCAAACAGACTGTGTAAATGTGACCGGTGAGGACAAGCAGCGAGTCCTTTTACTGCCTCCAGATGAAAAGAGTAGTACACAACTAAACTTAAAAATAAACCAGTCCGTTATTACCTAGGGGCCTCTGAGGACACCTCACCAGCGCCGAGGGGACGTCGTCTGGATTTGACGTTCCGTAAACGATGCAAGCTGTCGGGTAATTTACGCAGGTGGATGGGTTTTTGAGGCATGAGTTTATCATTACGCGACGACGAACAGCACACGGCCATGATTGAGCCTGCCATGTTGTTGGCTAGTCAAGATGATATGAGCAATATAGGAGGCTGGCAGTTCTGCAGAGAAGCTTAGGTGACGCCACTTATTTCTTCAATTTAAATTAATAGAATAAAAAAAGGGGCAGGATAGTGAAGAGGCAAGGGTGTTCAGTTCCCAGCTGAAAGGTGCAAGGTTTTTGACCCCTAAGATCTGCAGCCGACCTGTAGATATCCTACATCCTACGGTTTGCCCCTTAATAACATGCATTTGAAATTACTAAAATGCAATGTTCGCTGTAAATCATCGAAAGTCGTAAATAGTAATCCTGAGAACTACGCAATATGGAAAAATATTTTAATCTTTCCGTGTTGCCTGAAAAATGTGCCTGTTCTGAAAGTACAATCATCCTATTTTATGTGAGGAGTCTATTCTCTTCACAGGATGCCTTCCTTCACCGTCTCAGCCAAGTGGCTCACACAAACACTTCAAATCAATGCTGTGATTTTGTATACAAACTCTATGGAGCGCGTGAATGCAGGAGGTTGAGTTGAGAAAGACGGATTATAACCCCTGCATTCAATACTCCACGGAAGGCATGAGCTGAATGAAAGGGAGGTGATTGAAGAAAGTCTTGTGTTCAGAATTCAAATGGGTTCGATCTATTGTGGCTGGCGTGTCATTTTAACCTTCTGAGTGAATACCGCTCTAGTATTATGCTCTGGTGTAAAGGCTCTCTCTCTCTCTCTCTCTCTCTCTCTCTCTCTCTCTCTCTCTCTCTCTCTCTCTCTCTCTCTCTCTCTCTCTCTCTCTCTCTCTCTCTCTCTCTCTCTCTCTCTCTCTCTCTCTCTCTCTCTCTCTCTCTCTCTCTCTCTCTCTCTCTCTCTCTCTCTCTCTCTCTCTCTCTCTCTCTCTCTCTCTCTCTCTCTCTCGGCTGTGTGTCCACACACACACACACACACACACACACACACACAAAATGTAGACATTTAAGCTTATTACTAAATTTGTGCCACAAATACACTGGACGTCAAGACATTCTAGAGACTGGGGTAATGACATAATTTCGAAGGAAACACTTGTGATCATGAGGCTACTTGAAAGAAGACAAAAAACAAATATATAACAACAACACTAACCATTATACCGAAATCAGTCACTAAATCAGTCAAAGTAGGTTTCGTTTTCTCATTGAAGAATAACAATCCACACAGATCAAACAAACAATTTAGAATAGAACAACTCATTTACCCATAATGCAACACCAAGAGCCTCACAGACACTAATCTCTCATCGGAGAGCGATGAACAGCCTCTAATGGCAACCAAAACCATTAAAACACAAGCTTGTTAGCAAAACCACAAATACAAGTTACTAAAAGTAACCACACTGCTTTGGATGGGATCATAAATATGGAAATTGCATTATGTTTGAAAATGTCCATTTAATTCTCTTACCCTCCCTCCCTCCAATGGTTAAAAGAACAAACAGGAAAATACTTAGAAGCTTACAGATGGAATAACAATGGATCGGAGGAGAATCTGAATCCAGCCCAATTCAGTGCATACAGTGAAAGGGAGGAAAGGAAACAGATGTTGAAGCTCAAGATTAGATTCCTGTCCAGCCCCATTCTTTCGATTCTGCTCTACGGCAGGCAGTGGACACTGTGATTGTGATGCAGACTCAACTGCTGACTTTTTCTGGAAAGTGGACGCTCTCATTGTGATGGTCCTGATTGCTGATTTAGTCTGGAGGACGATTAATCAATACCTTCCACGTGTCCGTCACCATTTCTTTCGACAAATGTCTGAGACTTTGATTGTAGTGGAAAACCCATCCAAAAAAAGTTCATGCTATATAACCTTTAACTATATATTGTAAAAAGCACTACCCCACCCCAGTACAAAACCAAGATGGATACAATATGTTCCCATGATGAACATGGCTATGGTGAATTATCATCATTACTATTATTACTGCGGGTGTAACCGTGACTAAAGGCTTGCATTTATCAGCCAGTGGGTGGTGTTAACCATGGCGGTGCGGAGACGATATAAATACTATGTAATTCTATACCCCCCGAGTTACACTAACAAAGTCGTCTGCCAGTTAGCTAGGCATGCTAACTCTGCGGTGGCTCAACCTGTGGGTGAGCCCGCTGTCACTATCGTAGTGGTGCATGTGGCGCTGTCTGTGAGCCATGTGTGTGTGTGTGTGTGTGTGTGTGTGTGTGTGTGTGTGTGTGTGTGTGTGTGTGTGTGTGTGTGTGTGTGTGTGTGTGTGTGTGTGTGTGTGTGTGTGTGTGTGTGTGTGTGTGTGTGTGTGTGTGTGTGTGTGTGTGTGTGTGTGTGTGAATCGGCTATATTAAAAGCAGCTATTCAAGGGAGTTATGTGTTCTTAAACTACATATACATTTGACCTTATGTTAATTTGGTAATCTGGCACTGTAAAAAAAAGGTTGTATTCCTACTCCTATTGCAGTCGATCCATGTTATTTTGGTCAGTAGCAGTTTAGCATCAACTGTGAATCCCTTTTCCTTAGCTTCCTAGCTGTTACTAGCTTAGGACAGTAAATGTAGGCTATACATGCTTGATGATTTTATGCAATACACATTCTTATGTGGATCACAATGGGTTTATATGGCTTGTTTTGGCTCAATACTCTTGGCCTTTAAGAGGGTTTAAAATCAAAGTGTAACACTGTAAAGTTTTAATCCCAGTCTTATGTCCATCTGCTGGAGGATGAACTCTGAAAACAGATGGACATTCACACGTGTTTACTGAAATAACTCATACACAAATAGTTGGGGGCACACACACACACATAAAAAGAGCAATCCTGTTTGTTTGTGTGTGACCAAGTGTGTATGACAGAGAGCGATTTAAAAAAAGTGTGTCATAAGGACCATGTGTGGTTCCTTATCGTTATTTCAGCTCATCCAAATTAATTGTTTCGCCACACTGGTGTCCATCACATATGTCCCCCTTCAGTGGGGACAATAAACTAGCATACATTTGAGTTATAGTCTGTGCTTCAAATCATTTTTCAAAATTGTTTAAGATGTGGTGAAAATAGGCTATAGGCCTACTTGCTGTGGTGCTATATAATGTATATCATAACAAATAGAAGAATCCATCCGATTCATTTTAGCATCTATTTCAGCCCACAAGTAGGAGTCTGTCAACCCGAAAGTGGTCCTGGAAACTGAATTAGACACACACAGCTACTTACAAGTAGTCTGCATGGTGGTAGGCTAATGGCATTAGCCTACATGCAAGTTTCATCGAATTTGAGCCAATAATTAGAAAGCAATTCATTAGGGCAATAAATGCAGCGGTAATGGTAGGGGCTTTAGATTAGCCCATTAGTTGTTTATGCGGTGAGGGTTAGATGATTAACCTGCATTGTTTAAAGGAGTCAAACTGGAAGTGTTAATGATGAGCGGGTCTTGTTGGTGGCTTAAAGACCCACTTTTCCATGACCAGGGCCATTGAGATGGTCCAATAAGCATTTTACTGGTCGGTGAGGACAATTTTAATTTGTATCACTAGCTTTATTTCAAGGGTTTTGCTAAAAAGTGTGTGTGTGTGTGTGTGTGTGTGTGTGTGTGTGTGTGTGTGTGTGTGTGTGTGTGTGTGTGTGTGTGTGTGTGTGTGTGTGTGTGTGTGTGTGTGTGTGTGGCCTACAAAGAAAAAAAATACTAGAGCCCCGTAACATAACGGTGCATTCAATTACATCGTTTACCCCTCGATTTAGGCTGCTATACACATGATGTAATTTCAACAACATTGGACACTGTACAACATTATCGTGCAGACAAAAATAAAGAACTGTAGCTTTGGCTTCTGGTGAAAACGCAAAAGCCTAATTGCAAAACGTACGCTATCTTTGCAACTTGTTAGGTTTAAGGACGCGACTGATCCCCTCATACTGGTTATAGGGGAGCGCTGTGTGCGGATCAATCAATGATGTTTAATTGCATAAACTACCTGCTGCGTGTTGCGGCCTATACTTGGTGGTCCTATACAATCGCACAGTTGTTTGAATGGTTCTTAAGAAATGGCTTGGGTGAAGTTTCGCTGCAGATAGTTAAAAAAAAAAGAAGAAAACATCCACGTGCAGCCTACCAAATCCCTTTCCTCGATTGTCATTCAAAAACATCGACAAAATGAATACATAATTTTTAATTTATTTATAAATCCATAGGTATTACCCCAAATCAGTCAATCGCCCATGTTGACCTAATGGCCATTTACAAACCGTATGCGACAGCCACGTATATAAAAAAAGAACATATGAGTCAAATACATGAATAAAAAGAACAAACTTACGTAAAAACGAAGAATAAAGTAGTCGATCCCACAAGAAGTGTGGCAGCTGTGGATACCGGGATATATTTGGTGGGTTTAAATCTCTTTCCAGCGCTGTTGAGCATTCTGTAATTTCCACATTCCTCAATTATTTATTCCAGTTGGAGATGCATTTGAAGATCCAATTTGCAATGTTTGTAGCTATGAAAGATTAAGGAAATTTCCTTTCGCTACCATGGAGCCACAATGATCCAAAGATAGAGAGGCAAAAATACAGCGCTCGGGGATCTTGGAAATCCCACCCTTCCAATCCAGCCCACAAGTGAGGTCACTGAACCGCTTGAAAGGTGGAGCTTCTATGCAAACCTATTCATGCAAGTGTCTTAATGCTAATCCTGCGTCCTATAAGGATGAAGATCGGTATCGCTAATAAAGTAATACATGCCATGGTTATAATCAAATGTCGATTCAATTTGGAGAAGGATATGTTTCGTTTATATCAGGCGTGAGAAGATTGGTCATATAGGTAAAAAATAACCCATGACCGCAATTAACATAAAAAACGACGCATTAATTGTGTAATGTTTAATATTATCGTATGTTATTCCTTAAAATAATGTTGATCTATTTGTAATCTCATTATCTAAGGGCACAGTGAGTATTTGTGAAGGGACATGTGACCGGAGCGCCTCCGCGTGGCAAATATTGGGAAGTTCTGAAATCCTCTAACATTTGATTCTGCCGGGACACCGTAGTGTAATGAATCCGGTCAGCGTTCATTGTCAAGTAAGGCTAGTTTCTCTTTCTATGTCAGATAGTATTCATTATTATCATTCAGTGATACGTTTGTAAATACGTTGAGTGTGGTTATAGCAGTATAGACAGTTAGGTCGTAATTCTGTACATTCGTTTTGGCCATATTGCTAGTTACACATTTAGCTCCTATTTAACTAGCTAGTTAAAGCAGACAATTAGCTTTCTGCCTAGCATTAGCCCCCCCGGCTCAGCGGATTAAAGAATGTCGTACAGGAAGACTCTAAAACTTATATGCGGGGTCGCTGGAGGCTCCACTGCCGTGATGTTAGCGGCGGCTGTGGCCGAGTCTCGCGGGTGTTTTGGAGAGCAACGTGGAGAGAAGACGAGTCTGTGGAGCAGGTTTGGTGTCCTCCAAGCAGCGCAGCCGACATGGTCAACAACAAACCACACACCGGTGCCGTCCGGACCTGCTTGGGAATTTAACTGGGATAAGTATGTCCCCAGCGCATTACCTTGTTTTTCTCTTATGTAACGTTGCTGATTGTTTGTGACAAGTTCATTTCGTGGTGTTGTGTCTTACGTCAGTGCTGGGGATCACAGCTAGTCGTGTGCGTAAAGCTTCACCTGTTCTGACTCCGTATAGGAGGGACCCGTCTGCGTTCACCAATGGCAAGAAGAAAGAGAAAGCAACAGAAGACCTCACCTCTGAGCAGGACAACGGAAAACCTAAAGCCACACGCAATATCCTCCTCATCAGACACTCCCAGTACAACCTGAGTGGAAACGGCGACAGAGAGAGAATCCTCACGCCATTAGGTTATTTTTATTAAGTTTTACTTTGATATGTTCTTTACTCCCGTGTTCCGAATTGGCTGAGCTACCACCGTTTTGTGAAAACAGTTAAAAAGTTGAGGCCAATCGGTAATTTCTTCCAAAGTATACCATGCATTTATATTTACCATTTTGCATCACCTAAGAACATTTATTCACCTACACGCATTCATCTTAAAATCAAATTGATCCTTAAATGTACCGTTGTCTTCTGTTCCCTAGGCAGGGAGCAGGCCGAGTTGACAGGCCAGCGGCTGGCTGCTTTAGGCCTGAAGTATGACACCCTAGTGCACTCCTCCATGTCCAGGGCCACGGAGACGGCGAACATCATCAGCAAACACCTTCAAGGTCAGTAGATGAGACACAAAAACCGTAATAATCAATGGAATTCATTATTTATTTATCATTGGTTGTCACTGTTCTGTATTACAACAAACAAAATTCCAAGGTCGGTTGTTTCCTATTTGAGAAATAACCTACAACTTTATTCTAATGTGGTTCAGTGGATACATTTTACTGCACATTAACACTAAAGTTGAACTTGACTTTCTACTTTTTCAGGAGTGGAGCTGGTCAGCTGTGACTTGCTGAGAGAGGGAGCTCCCATTGAACCCGTCCCCCCGGTCACACACTGGAAGCCAGAGGCTGTGGTGAGACCCGACTGCTGCTTGTTGTAGATGGATGAGGATATGTTCAAGTGTTTCCCGGCCACTGTAGATGTTGCTCTCCACAGCTTGTTTTCATAACAAGAAAGAGGCAGGGCCACATGCGGTCAATATATACATTTGACACCATGCGATTTAATTTTCTTCCCAAATTTGGCTTTGCGAAGAACCCTCGCCACCAGCTCCAAGCCAATATCGGGGTGACTTTTAGAGTTCAGAGGGTTCAGGCGTAGTTTAGAGAGTAACATGTTGACTCCGATAGCAAGAGTGCAGTTCTCACCTGGCAGCGGTCAACCTGTGTGCCCTCTTTCCAGCAGTACCACGAGGACGGGGCTCGCATCGAGGCTGCCTTCCGCCGCTACATCCACCGGGCCGACACCAAACAGAAGGAGGACAGCTACGAGATCATCGTGTGCCACGCCAACGTCATCCGCTATTTCGTGTGCAGGTGTGTGCCGCCGATCAGGTTCCTCGGTGTGGATCCCTGCTCTGTGTGGAATCCGTCCTTTAGAGAAGCGTTGACTGTTAATTTAAACAGCAAACAAACACGTTTTTTGACATTGCCAATTTTGTATTGGTGCAAATTAGAACAAGGTGATCATACACAGGCAAACTGGAAAATGACCTGTTGGCACCAATTTGGGCAGATCAGGTTTCTATACCTGCCGACTTACTATGGTTTGATCACATGTCAAAGCTGACCGTTTAACAGTGCGTTTGCATTCAATCACATGGTAAAGATTGATTCCTCCAGTCGTTTCATTGAGCACTACTAGAACCATATTGCATTATCAGTAGTACTACCAGAATATATATATTTCTTACCTACGCTGATGTGTAGCATACGTGATGTGTAGCTTTATAATTGGTCCTCTTCACCCAGCCATTATTGTGATCCGTGTGTCTGCTCTTGGTGTCCCTCAGGGCTCTGCAGTTTCCTCCAGAGGGATGGCTGCGGATGGGCCTCAACAACGGCAGCATCACCTGGCTCACCATCCGCCCCAGCGGCCGCGTAGCTCTCCGAACCCTGGGAGACTCGGGGTTCATGCCCGTGGATAAACTCACTCGGACCTGATGTCATACGCGTAGCACAGGTGTCGGCTCAGAAAACCTAGGATGGATTCATGCAGTTGTCTACTCAAGTGTCTTGAAAATACGCTAGTCTTTTTTGTGCTTTTTTTGTAATTTAACTACCATAAATGCTATCCAAGATGCTAGTTTTGTAGTGTTTTGTGGTCACTCCCATGCCATAGTCTACCTACCTTCAGTACAAGGGAGTCAAAACAACCAGTACTGATTTGTGCTGCAAATATCTGGTTCAATAAATCAGTGGAGAAGCTTCTGAATGTAATGTATAAGAGTTCATCCCAAAAGTGATCTTTAATTTTATTGAACCAAAATGGTGATTTCTACAGCTTTTGTTATCGTCAATGACGCAGAGATGCTTTTTGTACCGTGTCCTCTATGTGAGGGTCTTTCAAAAGTCTGGTATTGTGCAATAAAGTTATTCTGTAACTTTTGCTTTACGCTGGCAGAAAATTGTGAATTAGTCAAAGAAAAAGCAAGAACGAGTGAAATTTTATTAGTCGAAAGCAAACAATCTAGACATACAGAAAAGGCGCATTCACCATGAAAGTATTTTTTTTTATAAAGCATAGAATGCCAAAAGCACAATTAGCAAGTTGTAAGTATTTAGATGCATTTTTTTTGCAATGTTCCACATTCAAAACATTGAGACCAGGATAAGATCTTTGTCACCTGAGAGCACAATTACAGCAATACAATCCCTTTTAATGAAGTAGTCTTGTGCTCTCCAATGAAGGCTTCAGTTAACGGAAATATACAACCTGACCGGTTCTGATGTGTAGCCGAAAACTGGACAGATTTTTCTATCCAAACTCATACAGTGATGCTGCTTAGTCGGATTTCTATTTAACAAAAATGTCAATTGAAGGCTGCCTTTACTGGTAGGAGACAAAAAAAAAAGTTTCTCTGAACCCCAGTAAAATTATGACTAACGCACACATTTAAATTAAATGGATACCAATGTCCACAGCGGTGACCAACACGGCTGCCCAGCATCTGACGTCAAGAATAGCTGGACAGAATGACCGATTTGTTTATACTTAACCAAATGTCCATTGATCGAATAAAGTAAGGCAATTTCCTTAACCGAGGACAACACAGGTACTGGCAGTTATCTAACACTAAAAACACTACCCCTTTGTGCTACTGACTGACATACAAAAATAATAATTAAAATATTGACTTTTTAAAAACACGTACTCACCAGTGAGGGAATCCAGTCCTGGACTCAACACTGAGGTTTGAGTGAAGAACCTTCATTTTGGGGGGGCGGGGCCACTTACATTAATGTGGTCCCTACTCGTACACATCTGAGGAAACCTCACTTTTCTTTTTACCCATCAGTCACACGTGCGCATCACAACCTTATGCGATGATGATTCCTGTACGCTGTATAGGGTTATTAAGTACCATTCATAATTTCTACAAACCATTTGAGACGCTTGTGCATAATTCCATTGAGGGGTTCTGAGCTCTGGTGCAGCTCATCAGGGTGGGGAGTGGCGGAGCTGTACGGGAAAAATCAATGCAACCAGGGTTCCAGAAATAGGGGAGGGGTCTAGGGAAAGGAGATGTAGCTAGAGGGGAGGCGCGTTGAAGTGTTTGAGGCGGATGCGATGCAAAGAGCTGGCGTGGGCCGGGCTGTAGCGGCCAGGGCTGAAGTCTGGCACGGAGGGAGCGAGCCGAGCCGGGCTGAAGCGGCTCGCGGGGGACCCGGGGCCGCAGGCAGGGGAGCTGGGGGTGTGCGGTGGCATCCTGGGTCGGTGTTTGACCACCGCAGGGCTGGGCCAGCTGGCAGGACAGCCAAGGTTACTGGTTATTACAGATCAGGAGGGCTCCATGTTGGAGGTTGCTTTATTGTGACAACATGCTCTCTCTCTACACACTCTGCAATACAGTCTTCTTTAAGACATAAATGTTTTATAATTTTTTATTGTGAGTAGATCCACATACATTTATGTAAGGAATCAGTCCAACACAAGAGATACGACGTACATGCAAAAGTGCAGCATGGAGATCAGCGCTTTGTATTTACAACTAGAACATGTTTAAGATTGAGCCCCTCCCAATTAGTAAGCGGGTGACTTTCAGAATTCAGAAAACCCAGTAATAGTCTTTCCACTCCAACTAGTTGTGCAACTGTGTGACGTGAACTACCGTAGATCGGCTGGCTGGCGTGAGTGGGATGGGTTTTGGGAGTGTCGATAGCAAGACTCAACAAAAAGGGACAAGCTGACCAGCATTTTTCATTAGTGGATTATTTCAGTTATAGTATGTGATTTTATTTGTAACATTATTGAAGTCACTATCGATCATCATTGAGATATGTCTAGGTAATTTTAAACTATGAGCTAGTTGAAATGTTAAACATGGCGACTAAGATTTAAAACTTCCTTCCATAGTTTTTGTTGAGAGAACTGATGACAATTTGTACTGACAGTGTGACGACTAACCTTTGCATGTCTGATTTGGAGTAGCTCCTCATTGTGCTCTTCCACTTGTGAATGCTGGGGAACTGCTGGGGGTTGACATCTATGGCTTCTATTGCTAACAGGACCTCACTGTCCAGCTTGGTGGGAATATCCCTGGACAAACATAGGGGAACACAAGACAATTAAAAAATAAAAATAAAAGACAGGGGCGTAATGATGGATATGGAGCGAGAAAATATGGGTAAATTAGGCTCACTGAAGGCACCCACCCTTCAATGAAAAGGCCCTTCATGATACGCGGGGGAGGGGGCGTCCTGTTCAGGAACTCGTTGGAGCTGTTGAAGGACTTGTAGGACCCCGACGAGCCCGAGCTGCTCAGGTCCCTCCCGCCGTGGTCCCACGACTTGGAGCGGGCGCAGAGGGTGCGCCCCGAATCTGCCCCCCTAGTCCTCTGACCCAGTGGGCCGTCCAGGTTCTCCTGGGCCTCCAGGTACTCATCTGAGCTACTGCTGCACCTGTTCCCCCCAGCCGGGTCCCCCCCTTCCTCCGCTCTCCAGGGCGCTCCCCAAACAGACCCCTCCCCATCCTCCACCTCCACCTCATCGCGGCCGGGGTGACCCAGCAACAGACGGCCCAGCCCAGCACTCAGCTGGGCCGTGGCGATGGGGACCACGGGCGAGGTGGAGGAGGAGGAGGAGGAGGAGGAAGAGATGGAGGAGGAGTCCCGCGGCTCCCTGTGCCTGCTGCCTCCGCTGCTCCTCCTCTGCCGGACACCGCCCCCGCCGGTGGAGTCCCGCAAGGACATGTGCTCGAACTCCAGCGTGAGGTCGGAGACGGGCGACAGCAGCAGCATGGAGGAGGACGATGGCGAAACGCGGGGGGAGGACGCCTTGTCCCCGTTGGGAGTCCTGTCCCGCACGCCGCCGGACGCCAAGGGGAACGCGCAGAGCTCGTTGCCGCAGGCCACGGCGTCAGGAGACAGCAGCAGGCCCTCGCCGCTGCACAGCAGGTCCACCTCGGCTGCTGTCTCGATGAGGTCGGCGCCGCGGCGGTCCCGGGAGCTGGCCGAGGAGCTGATGCTGGTGAGTGCCGCGTTCTGCCGGTTCTTCATCTCCTCCAGGCTGAGGTCGTCACCCTCGTCCAGGAAGGCGCCCACTGAGATGGAGTTGCAGCACTTCTTGGGCTTCCCTGCAAAAGGTCCATCCAGACGGACACCGTCAATAGGAAGCCAGAAGGACATCGTTAATGTGAGACCAGGCGGTCTCAGGATACAGAAAGGGGGACTGTACCTGGAGATGGTGTTCTCAAGCGGTTGCTGGTCTCATTCTCCCCAGCCTCTTCGTGCGCACGCTGGCTGAAGTCCTTCCTGCTGAGGTAATCCTCAAATTTACGCAGGCCTTCTGGTGAGGCCAGGTCCACGAAGCAGTCCAGGAAGTCCCAGTACTCTGCCCAGGCGTGGCCCCACTCATGAGCCAGGTTCCTGTGAATGGATGGAGAGAAAGAGAGTCACAGTGATTCTCTCTGCAAATACTTAAAACTCACCCTATCACTAATAACAAAAATAACTGATCAACTTTAGAAACAACTAACCTTATGTTCTGATTCCTATTGTTTTTTTATTTATAGAAACGTGCTTGTATGTGCAGCAATTCAAGTGTTTGAAGCTACTCCAATTTTGATGTATGCTTTAATAGTTCAATCAGAAAGACAATTAGATAAAACTGTCTGCTAAATTACCTAATGTAAACTCTTGAGCGGAGAGCTAATCAGACATCTAAACATTCAATTTAATGTGATAAGAAATAATAAACTGAAAGTTGGGCACACAGAGCTTTTCAGATAAACAATGCTGGCTACCAGACTGGCCATTGCCCACATTCTTAATAACGTAATAGTAAAATACTGTATATGTGTGAGGGCTAGGCTTGCATTCATCTTGTTGGCGCGTGTAATGAAATTGCGATACAATATATATTTGTCCAAAAAGTGTGCTTGATCCTTACCTGCCCACCCTCTCCACGCCGCGGTCAGGGTCAGACTTGAGGATGTGGTGAAACTGCTCCGCTCTGTCTCTGGGTGGCGTCTTCCATGCACGCCGGAACTCTTCCGCCTGCAGAAGACACCAGCGAAATGAACACCAATGTCTGCCGTTTTAAAATCAACATTTTGATATTACATCAATTGTTTTTTTCCTCTTATGACATTTTAATAATTGGCCCACTGATTCCCCTACCCCTGACTACATCATGACTCAAGTGCTGACTACTATAAGACGGTATTGTAAAATGCAGACCTCTCAATGAGCACAACTGTTCGACTGATTGAGGCAGTGGTGGTCTAAAGAAAACTCATTTCAATCCAATTCAGTGAAAGTGAATGTAGGTAGTTGTAATAAAAGCGGTTGTATTTAAAACCCTTACTTTGGAGGGGCTCAGGGGGCCGGCGAAGGCTTTGACGGTCATCAGGGGATCCATGGGACTCCGAGCGTGCCGTGGGGACAGCGAATGGGAAAAGCTCTCCGAGGGCTCAGGTGACCAGGGAGCACCAATGATAGGCTGGGAAGAGTTGTCTGTTGCCCTCAGTAAGGGTATATAGCAGCGGTCTAACACAGAGATGGAATGGACTGTCACAACGTCATCCAACTTTGCCGATATTAACGACCTATTCTTGAGCATTAGATATTAAACCCATTGTATAGTACATCGGATCTGATTACAAACTGTAAAGCTGCTAATATACATGTTGGACAATTATGAACACGGATAAAAGAGCTGTAGTTTCCTGGGTAGAAACCTCTATCTTGTACCTTCCAAGTAGTCCAGTATCTTCTGCTTCACTTCTTGATTTTTATTCTTTCTGTCACATATAACCTGGGGCAAGAAAACAACAACAAAAAGGAGGCAGTTAGAAAACAAGGATGCTGGGGTCAATTGGGGTGAGGAGTTGTTATGCCTCGTCTGTGTTGATATTAGAGAGCTCTGGTGACTAATGTGACTATAAATAACCGTCGGGGTGTGAATTCTGAAAACCTGCCATATCTTGGCAGCTGGATCCAAGCCCTTCAGAGAAATCTAACCAACCAAGCCAATCAGACGACACAAGCAATACAAAAGTCTCTTTGCATAACGACATGGGAATATAACGTTTGTGTTCAAGGTGGATCATCGACATCTACTACTAGCACCCAGTGCCAACAGTCGACTCTAGTTAACTGCTAGATCAGTAGAACAAAAAAATCTTCATGAACAGTTACTCACTTCACATGGCTTTTGGTCGTACTTGTTCTTGCAGTTTTTGTCAACGTCTGGATGGGAGCACAGGATGTTAACCACGTCCGGGCACCCGAACTTACAGGCAAAGTGGAGAGGAGTCTCATAGCCCTGGGTGGGAGAGACAACGTTATGTGGGGAACCTTGAGAGTGGGCCATCATGATATCGGATCACCAAAACCACCACATCTAGCCTTGATCATCACAGATTAAATTGCACAAAACAGAAAGAAGTACACCGTCCCCCTGTTATCACACATCTTTAAATTATCAACCAGCCCCAATGCTATCTATGCTATTACATTCACTTTTTGAAGCCAAAGCGATGTGGTTACTCACTGCCTTGTCTGGGGTGTTGAGGTAAAGGTCCACTATGTAGCGGATGCGTCTCTGCAGCATGTGCTCCTGGTCGTCGGGGTACATGAGGCGCATGAACTTTGGGTCCTCCAGGGTGTCCAGCAGCAGCTGGGCCATGCCCGCCTGGTTCTCCTTGGCTGCCACGTGCATCACGTTGTACCTGCAGCCCTCCTGCATGGCCAAACACACAAAACACAAAGGAAGGGCCAGGAGAAGGCGTTTAGAGTAGAAGCTATTGAACAATACCAACAGCAAGGCCTAAAACAGAGACAGATACAGTAAAGAAGGTTTTTACAATGGTTGTCAAGAATTTCCGCCATTTAGAAATCAGAGAGACAGACAAGATGAAGGTATTTAGTATCAGCAAGACAGCACTTAACAAATCCCAGATCCCACCAAATCGAACATGTTTAAAAGCCGACTAGTCAGACAGACAAAGCATTTAAAAACCAAACTGAAAGCACGGAGGATGGAGCCCCACAGTATAAACAAAGTTTTCCAACATAACACTGGCCATGGGTAAAGCCAGGATGTTGACATATCAACAAAATACTGGTGTGTGTTTGCATAGAAAGTGTGCGCACACCCCCAAAACCCTTTGAGTCTTACACCGCCTCACCTGCACTATGGTGGGGTTATCCCCCGAACCAATCAGATATCGGGGATTATTCCAGATGAGGTCGTTAAAGGTGCTCTCGTCGCCTTTCTCCACGGACTTCCGCAGCTTGGCCGTGAGGTCCTGAGTGCGGGGGCTCTTGAAGCTGTTTGCTCGCTCCCGGTTGATGGCGTCCACCTCCATGTTATCTAGACATAGTGATAGAATGCACTTTAAAACAGAAGGTGCTTTCCCTGTATTTGACACTAATATACGTTGGATAGATTTCCATATAGGTTTCCATAGTGTGACCTTTGGCTTTGAAAAGTGCACTGTAATATGTAATGCATTGGCTCTCTGCATTAAACAAAAGTTAAGTATGGTTAGGTATGACCTCTCTGCCTCTATCCACTTAAAAAAATAATAGAGCTCATTGCTTAAAAGTAGTTATTAAGAAACAGGATGTATGGTTTTAAGTTGAACAACAAGGCGGGTTTGATAATTTTTTGACATTTTCAGTGTAATGAAACTAACCAAAGTGCTTTTCTCCACCGCAGTATATATTGTCTGTCCAGTTCATTCTTAATTAATTGCAAATATGCTTATCTTCAGTGCCAGACTTAGATTGCTGTGAGTGCGAGCTCTTGTGCCTACCTTTGGCCATGACTGGGCCACAGGAAGTGGATTTGCTGGGGGAAGGGAAGTAGTCACACATCCCCTTGGCAAACTTCTCTGCGTCCTCGCGTGAGGGAAAGGCTTTGAAGCGAGCGCCCTTAATCATCTTCACAACCTGAAGGGCGTCCTTCTTGTCTGTGTACACGTGTGGTCTCTCTGGGGGGGACACAACAAGATCATACAATGCTTTCCTTTCCCTGAAAGCAGCGCTCTCAATGGCCAGATATCTAAAGAATGGCACATACCGGACCGATATTGGTAGCTGGTATGAAAATGGCCAGCATTAAATAACATTTGCACCATTTATATTTTGTCTCATGGCGTTCTGTTTATATCAGCCTAGCCAATATATAAAACCATTGTCAGAAAAGTGGATGATAAGGATGGGAAATTGGCCTGAAGTCTCCACTAACCGTTTCTGGCCAAAACGTCCTCCCACAGAGGACATACTCCATAAAAGAAGGTGGGCGACACCTGTGCTGCCTTGGAGGGGGTCTCTGTTCTAGGCTGGGCAGGGCCATCCTCCGAAATGTTGGAACTGGTCCGCGAAGGAACCGAGATCTCCTCCTCCTCCGGGGGGTTGAGCCCCGAGCCGTAGCCAAAGTCAGCCTCCTCGCACGCAGCCTCCACTGGACCACTACTACCGCTGCAGCTGACCGCGGCAACTGCCGCAGAACATGTTATGGGGTCACGTCGATTGGCGCCGGGGCTCCCCGAGCTGCCGGCGCCAGAGGGGCGGTCCGTTTCGGTAGTACTGCTCTCAGGCCCGGCGAGGACCCTGGCCAGCTTTCTCTCAAAAATGGCCCGGGTTGTGGCTGTAATGGGGCCAAACTTTAGGTCCGCTCTGGCCAACTCCTGGCGCAGCTCGTCTTCACTTAGTCCCCTCAGCCTGCTCAGAACCGCCTCCATGCTTCAGCTACCTGGAAGAAATGTAGAGACCAGAGACCATTATGTGATCTCAAAACGCCATTGCACCTCATCTGGTTCACTGTGCTTTCAATACAGATATCCATAGAACATCAACACACCCACATCAGAATGGCAATGGAGCAATCAAGGAAAAAGAACATAAAAGTCATGAAAAAGTAAAGCACCACTACTAAAACCACCAAGCAAAAATGTTCAATATTAAAATCATCACCTTCCTCAATGTATCACTGCCTTCCAACCTATTTTGTATATTAGCTGTAAGACAGCAACACTGACACTGCCTTATTTAAGGCAGACCACACGAGTTGTATGCCATCGGCTAGCTAGCTTGCTAACCAAACAAGTAAGTAACGCCAACAATGCTGAGAGTGAAGGACTGGAAAGCTAACACGAGAACAGACGATACAAAACTAAAAACGAAATAACGTGCGATATGTGATATACGGGGAGCAAAATCTGAGAGCTGCCATGATGTCACTGTGGTTAAAACAACAAATCTGACATCATTAGTCGATGTGATCGTAAGCTGTCACGCCCAAGTATACCATCCGTGGTGGGCTTTCGTGATGCACGAATTTGACATCGTAGTGATCGCAGGAAACAAACCGTCTTAGGTGTAATGACAGCAAGAACGCATATGCCTACTTACCGAAGATCATTTTATATCTTGTGTGAGCAATACAAAGTCTTCGTTTTATAAAACAGTTGTGTAGACACAATGCTCAAGATGGTATGGAAGTGTCCTTGTTTACAACACGTTGTGCGCATGCTCAGTGTCCGAGACGCAAGACATCCAAAGTTATATTAGCTATTATATTATATGATATAAATGTTAAGATTATAAATGTTAATTTTAAGATTGTAAGATCATAAATGTTAATCGACGCATAACTATTACAACTTCTATGTTATGGCCACTTTTAAGGCAATGCTAACTTTGTATCAGTAAAAAGCTAATTTATGTGGACGGCTGGTTAAATAAAACGTTTTAAAACATTTAATTCTGTAATAAAATATGTTTGTCGTAGGTGGTTTCTGCTAGGAGTAATTACAAGCCCGTTATGAAACTAAGGGAGATTGTCCCTCAGCTTAGCTAACGTTAGCTAGCAATTTGCGTTACCGACCATTGGTAAACACACACGTTTGTGTTTGGACAGGCCGTGTTGTCGCATGCAATTGTAAGCATATATTACGAAACCATGAGTTGGAACTTTTTCCTTTTCTTTACATGATTATCCTATCGGTACATGCCCACCTCCTCATCAACTCCCTCTCTGGTTAGGGATACCGAATAGCTGCAGGCTGGTGACCCTTGGTGATGTAGAGACTCACCGCGACGCTTTCAAACTCTCCTGCGTGAGGACCCCAACTTCCTACTCGCAGATGCCTGACTGAAAAATAAATAGTTAACCAATCTCAGAAACTTGTCAAATTTAACAAATGAGGCCCTACGTGTTGTAGTAAGTGAATACAATAAAACAAATAGCTGATTGATGAATAGTGCAATTTTATGCGATAAATACAATGACATCTCCCACGATAAACGTTAAACATCGGAATGATAATATTCCAGAACATAGCAGAATGGTAAATACAGCAAGGTAAATGCAGGGAGCCCGGATGCTCCAGGTTTGGTTTGGAAGCTATAGTTGTAAAAGTTCTGAAGACAGTATACTGATATTTTAGCGAAATCCGTTCCTTTCAAAGTACATTACTGTAAAGAGCGTTATGGTTGGCATGGGTTATAGTACTTTGTAAATAATGACAAACTTAGCAGTGGCATTCTGAAACTTGCGATTTTGTAAGCAGCTGTACAATTTATATGCTTCATCATCCGTTTTGAGTTCAGTTATGGCTAAAATAACGTTTCTCATCCCATTTATAACATTGAAAATTACAAATGTACAATATTAGAAAATAAAATAATTTCATATATTAACCTCAAATATTTTAACTTTACTCCATAACCGTCAAATAACTGTAAACTAAACCAACAATTGATTTGGGGGTCAACATTTTCAGCAAATATAAAACATAACTACAGGAAAGAACTAGTGTTGATTGCACCAAAGTATTAGAAGTAGTAACATTTTTGCTTTCACCCAACAAATATTTTATATAGAAAATTATTCCCATCATTACGTGTGCATTGTCAGTTGATGCAACTCAAATGTTAAACAAGTCATTCAATATGGAAACACGCACACAGCATCTTCAAATATATATTACAATCTGTTCACTTTCAGTAGAAACACTTCAACTCAATTTAAATCCTTTAGTCCTTTTACAACATATATTTCTTATCCATAAGGCTTTTTTTTCTCCATACACCTCTGCAATCAAATTCAGCCAAGACACACATAAAAAATAAAAATAAAAGATTTATAGACTTAAATAACCCAAGACAATATACCAAGCTTAAGAAACTAAAGACAGCATTTTAACACAAGGGCCAATACAAAAATAACAATGATGTATGTCCCGTTTAAGATCCCGTGAAAAAGGTCTGGTTTGACAACCGCTGTAAATCAGAGTATGAGTGAAGTCATTCCTACCCATGCACAGAAGTACAGTGGAGGAACAGTTTATTGCTGAGGGGGGGGGGGGGGGGGGGGCTTCAGTTGTTGATGGCCATTTTGAGACTGTATTGACATGAACGCAGAACACTTGGCTACACTGTAACTGTTTGTAACACTAAAAGGGTTGAGACTGGAAACATCTCATACTGCCCTGGGAAAAACAGAGCATTGGTAAAGTCCTTTAATGGCAAATAAATATCACAAGAGTCAAATAAAGACTGACGAATAAAGCTATGGGAAGATTACATATTATTTCACGCAAGCACCTTAGTGCCAGCGAGAGAATGCCAAATGTTGGCAGAAAAGGTTTAAGAAAAACAAAAACAAGAAAAAGACAATTAAATTCCAGGCTAGTGAGGTTTAAAATGTAACTTGCCCTTTTGGATAAACCTCAACTGACCCTCGGCCTGCCTGAGTCAACTCCCTGCATTATGACAGCTGGGCCGGCTCCTCCTCTTCCTCGGCGGGGTTGTTGTTGCTCTCCGGTGGCTCCTCGTTGTCCAGGGGAGGCGGTGACACCCCCAGCCGAGTCAGCTCCTCCTCCGTGGTGCTCCAAGAGCTCATGGACTCGTGCACCGTCACCGTGTGCTCCTCCATCTGCCTCTGGAGGCTGTCCATCTCCTCCCTGAGGGAGCGCAATCGGGGCCAGGGGTTAGTAAGTGTCTTCCCCTTGCATTGACACGTTACATTCTCAGCAATGCTTTATTCATGGAGTCATTATTTAGTCATTTTAGAAGGTGCTTTTATCCAAAGGGATTTACAGCGAGTAGAGATAGATTGATCTCAGTACCTTTGAGCTGGTAGTTGAACACCCTAACTACTACAAATGAGGTTGGTGGGGATTTAGACACAGAAAGAAATGGCATGCATTTGCGTCATGTATGCACCCCTTCATATCATAGTTTAGCTGGCGGTGACGGCATGGCAGATGATACTACACATTTCTCCACAGAGGGAACTGGGCTTTGCCCTTTAAAAACCCCAGTGATGTCTCTTAAACTGCTGAGGTGGGAACCATCCTTTTACTATGCATGATATCCTCTCTTCTACTCCTATCAAAGTGGTTTCAGGATAGCGGTCATACTTGAGTTGCCGCAGACAGCTGTGGAGGTTGTTTAGGGGCTCCTTGTTGACGGAGGCGGAGGGCTTGAGCAGCTCGTCCAGCAGGGAGGCGGGGACCGGGCAGTCTGGGATCTTCACTGGTGTCACCGGGTTGGATGGGTTCCCCTCTCCCTTCAGCTCCATGCGCTGCTGCTCCCACAGACACAGTACAATCATGTTAGAAATAAGACCCCTTATGTTGGATACGGTTTTAACATGCATTTGTTTTACGGTTGAGTCCTTTAGCAGACGCTTTCATTCCAAGTTGCTTACAGTTCATTTAGATATAGGTTCATTGAGAAGCAGGTAGGAGTAGGCACATGCCGCTTAAGGATGCCTACAGGTAGATAGCGGACAGAGGGCTTGGAACCCAGAACCTTTCATCTGGGAGCCAAATGCACTAACTACCTTGCCCCACCTGTTGAGACCACATTTATATAAACTGAAAAGGTTTCATGACTTTGCATGCAAGGGTGACTCCCAGCAACTGCGATAAAGAACCTTTATCACCAGAAGGAGGTGAGGAAATCCAACCAGCAACTCTTTGAGCACCATATAATAGTATTTTACAGTCCAACCAGGAAGTGCTTAGGCATCCCATGCTGCATGATCCAGGCACTCACCTTTCTCAGGCGGTTCTGCTTGAGGTCCTGTTTGAGCTGCTGGTTCTGCAGCAGCACCGTCTTCATGCTGTTCCGCAGCTCGCCCACCTTGGCCTGCAGCATGAACTTGTCCTTCCGCGTGCCGCTCAGCTCCTCCTGCACTGACTCCAGTTCCACCTTGATGCTCTGAGACGGCGAGGGAAGGTTAGAGGTAGGCTCCACCTACACCTGGGCCACTGACTTTGAGCTGGAGGGTGGTGGTGTTGGTGGGGCTCAAATAGCTTTTAGTAGCGGACGGTGGAAACCAATGGTGAAGTAGTGACTTTACTGAACAGCCATTTCAGAATATTCTGGCTTTTTATTGATCGTGTTTTTGAATTATTTTCTATTTGCAGTGCTTTACAAGCTAAAGCTCCTTGAATCAATATTATCAAACACAATTGTGGTAAAAACCCTAATTATACAATCAATAATAAAAAATACTAACTTCCAAACATCGAGCTCCTTCTAAAACCATTACTCGGCAGAAAGTGGTGTGTGGCAATCCAGGTTGCCATGGCTACTCATCCTGGTGGTTCAGCAGTGGATGTGGTGAGCAGGTTAGTGGTTCACAAGTGGATGGGGTGAGCGGTTACCTGCAGTGCCGACTGGAGGTTGTCCAGCTCCCGGTGGTTACACTGCTCTGTCGCCTCCATCTGCTGCTTCTGGGACTCGATCTCCCGCTGCCTCTGCTCAACCTCCCACCTCAGATCCTCCACCTGCCAGCATGGAGATAGAGCTCATATTTAATGTTTCAACTATTTCCCTGTTCAGCTATATACCTGTTGACCAATCAAAAGTAAGTCAAGTCATATCTATTTATAAAAAACATTTACAAAAAGCATAAGTGGGCATTGTAAAATAAAACACAAAATATCTCAATCTATATATTAGATATATGCAAGGGCGAAGGCTTTATTTTAGACCGTTTTATTATAAATGCTGCTTCAAACTTAACCAAAATACATATAAACATAATATAAAATGTATTTCTAAGATGTCGAACGTTTTGCGATTACAATATTTTCGTAATCGTTTCCTAGACCACACGTTTGCACCCCTAGTTTTAACATGACAAAGACACCTGAAGTGTTAACTTGTGTTTACAATTATTAGAGATGTTGGTTGGTCACAAACTATAGGTTCTTATCTTATTGGTTATCGGCATTGAGAAGCAGGTGTTTATCGGTTATTGTATGTTAGATTACATGCTTGAGCACGGTGCACCACAGACACACCTACTTGACCACCTGCCTGATCTTAATTTCATTGGAAACTTTAGAAATAACTTTAAACGATCAGGGCGCTCAAAGGGGTGATCGCGGTGCTCAAAGGACCCACTGGTTAAGGCTACTGTTTCAAAGAAGGGTGTGGGTATGGATGACCCACCTCTTGCGTGGTGATGGGCTGCTTGTCCAGTTCCTCATCCAGCTGTTTCTGGAGGATCCGCAGCTTGGAGTGGGCCTCGCTCAGCTCCTCCCGGAAGACAGACACCTCGCTGGAATGCTGCTCATCCTGAGCCCTGCAGGGGGAGGAAAGGAACCAGGAAGAGACAGATCACCCCTTTAAAGGCCATGTACCATAGGACAAGGATGGTCCACCTATGGTAAATGTGGCGCGGTCTTCATATTTAGTTATTTAGACATTTTCAGCCAAAGCAAATTAAAAAGGCGAGGCTGAGAATAATTAAATCATACAATCAAAATTGGCACTACTACGAAAATCGGAAGGGTTGCATGAACCAAGTTCCTAAAAAGCAACTGAACAGGATTTAGAACACAATATTCAATTTTTCATATTAAAGGGTAGTCAAGTGGACAATAGGAGAAGTAAATTTGTCAAGTGTAATAACAAAGAAGTACATGAGTCAGTGATCTGCATGGATCAGACGGTTCTACATACTGCAGTATTTGGGCTTCGTTCTGCAGGGCTTTGACCAGTTCCTCTTTGGCCTGCAGGTCCTTCTTGATCTCACAGAGCTCCAGCATTGCTGCCCTGTAGTGTCGCCGGTTGTGGGCTGCCTCTGCCTTCGCTGCTGCCACCTAGAGGACAGGCACCAGTTACACTGCTATAGAATAGAACACGTAAATAAACACACTCCATAGTCTGCGATGCGTCATTATGGCCAGATCATGGAGCAGAAAACACCAGGAGCAGTGTACTGACCACTGTCTGAATAACATTACGTGGTAATACATTTCAGCCATGGTTGGGTGAGTTGCTTCCATAATGTTCATACCTGTTCTTGGAGGTCCTTGACTCTGGCCTTCTCCTTCTCCAATGCCTGCTGAAGAGTGTGAACCACCTGCTTCATCTGCTGGTCCTCCTCCTCTTTACGCTTCAACACGGCTTGAACCTGGGCAAAGGGATCCGTTGACGTGTGAACAAACAACTAAAAACTATTTAAAAAAACAACAACAACATCTGAAGTGGAATACTAGATTTGCGGTAGCGTAGTAGAAAACGTAATTGTCCCTCAAAGGTTAAAGAAAATCCTCTATGACGGGGGCTCACATTAAAAGACATAACGTACAACAATTGATGTATGTTGACTTCTTAAGCTAATGTTAAATTAGTAACCGACATGTCATTGGTTCCAACATTACAAAAGAAAGAGAAAACAAATGTCCACCTGCAGATTAAGCTGGACCAGATCCGCTTCCCTCTTAGCCAGGGCCGTCTCCAGGATGTTGGAATGCTCCCGCAGTGCATTGTGGGATTGTCCTAATCCGGCTAGTTTCCCTTTTTCGTGTTCAAGCTCCAGCACAAGCTTCTTGTTGGCATCCTCCAACTTCCGGATCCGCTTTTTGAAGCAGCGAGCCTCTTGAAGCTGGAGGCAGACATTTTGCAATGTGTGAATAAAGAATCATGCATCTATATGTGAATATCATGAAGGCAGAAATACACACAGAGGCCACCATTTAAACTTGCATCTGTATGACATAGGGCAATAACACTACAGCAGTGTTTATAAACATGACATCTAAAGCTCCACGACAAAAACCATAACACAAAGTAAAGAATGGAATTAAACAAAAAATTCAAAATTATACTACACAACACAGGGCCATGTGCAGCACGACCAAGAGTTTGTGGCCTAATATGAACCAAAGATAATTTAATACTTATTAAAATAAAACTTTGATTGCACACCTCATCCTCCAGCTCCATGACCTTCTCTTGGTACTCCTCTAGCTCTGTGGAGGTGAGTGTGATGATCTCCTGGAGCTCCTTCTCCAGCAAGGTCTTATTGTGGCTGACTGACTGCAGCTCCGCCTGCAGGGCTGCCATCTTCTCCTGGACGACACACACACACACACACAATACGCCCACATATAGAATCAGCTCCACAGCTCTGCTTTAAGAAGACTGGACATCCTTCATCCTACAGCGCCGCTGTACCTGTACGGCCTGGTTGTTGGCCCCGTCCGAGACCTGGGCCTTGAGTTTGACCAGCTCTGCCTCGGCTGCCTCCTTTTCGGTCAAAGCCTCCTGCAACCTCCGGCTCAGGATGCCCACAGCATTCTCGTAGGCTTTGTGTTTGGCCTTCACCTCCTTCTGCGCACTGGTCAAATCCGTCCCCAGTCGCTTCATGCGCACCTTCTGCTCGGAGATGGCTCTGTTTTGGAAGCAGAATACAAGGTTTAATAACTGGATGATGAGATTTCCCAATAAGGTACATCTCATCTTAAGATGCTTCTTTCTTTGGTGGACTTGATATTGGTGGATACAAATCCCCACATCCACACTTCCGATATCCATGATGGAACCACATTAGGTCCATTTTGAGTTCTTCAAGAAGCACCGGAACATGGCGGATGTGACTCACTTTTTGGCTTCACTCCGCATTTGCTCCACCTGCTTCCTGAGCCCCTCATTCTCCTCCGTCACAGCAGCTAGCTGGCTCTGGTCGAACTGGAGAGACTGTGGTAGACAATCACACCCAAATGTTCCATCAAAACAGGCCTCACTAAAAATAAATTGGCAGATGGCCTGCTGCGCAATGCTATTTACAAACAAAAAGCTTGATGCACCGATATCTGCAGCCAAGATTGCAACTGCTGGATAAAGCAAACATTGATAAATAAAGCTCAGACTGTGTGTGTACTTGTATGTGCCTGTATGTACGGTACCATGCGTGTACCTGGATCTGCTGGTCCAGTGTGTCCCTCTCCGTCTGCACGGCCTGCAGGTGGGCCTCCAGGCCGTTCATCTGCTCCTGGACGCGCTGCACATCCAGCCGGAGGCGTGCCTGCTCGGCCACCGCCGCCTGCTTCTCCCCCTGGGCGTCCAGCAGGGCCTGCTTCAGCTCAGACACCTCCGCCGCCAGACGCTTCTTGGTGGAGCGCAGCTCCCCGATCAACTGCTCCTTGGAGCCCGCGTCGCGCCGGTACGCCTCCACCATCACCTGGACGAGTTAATCAATAAACATAGAGGAGAAAAATAGAAGAGGTTGTTTTCAGTTAAAAGAGTTATAGGGGCCATTCGTGAAATATATGGCTATATTAATATTCAATATATATATATATATATATATATATATATATATATATATTTATTACCTTTTGTTGTTGGAACTGCTCTTTCAATTTCTGAGCCTGTTTCTTTAAGGTGCCATTTTCCTTTTGTAGACTTTCAATCTAGTGAAAAAACCATGGAGACAGTTACTTTGGGGTTGATGTGACTTTAAAAAAGTTAAAATGTATATTGTTTATAGAGTTATTTTACATTATAATATGATGAATATGATCAAAATGATGTTATTTTCCAATCTTATTCCTTTCAAACATTTATCTTTTAGAAGAACATAAAAATCGGACTATAAATCATGACCTCATGTTAATCTCCCTATCCAATTCTCACACGAGGTTCTCTCTCCTCACCTGGGCGGCTTTGACCTGGACATCCTGTCTGAGCTGGTCCAGGACGTCCGAGGCCACCAGCACATCCTCCCCCAGCCGCTCGGCGTCCTCATCCAGCTGGCTCTTGTCGGCGCGCGCCGCCTGCAGCGCCACCTCCAGGACGATCTTCTCGTTCTGGAGGAACTGCAGGCTGTCGTCCTTGGTGGCCGCGTCGGCCTGCAGCTCGGCCAGCTGGGACTCCAGCTCCAGGTAGCGTGCCTCCAGCTGGTTGATGGACTGCTCCCTGTGGTGCAGGCTCTCCTGGGTGGCCGTCAGCTGGCGCATCAGTTCCAGGTGCTCCTGCTGCAGGGCGCCCAGCTGCAGGTCCTTTTGGGTGAGCGTCATCTTCACCTGGAGGGAGAGCTCGTGTGTTAGCAACAACGGGCTAGGCCAGCCACTGGATCGATGGCCCGATTCCTGATGTCCATAACAATGTGTGCGGAAGATACCCAACGCCTATCTGTATCTGAATTGACTTTGGATGAAAGCGCCTTCTAAATAACCAATAGTAAAATGACACAATATAATTGACAAAGCAATTAAATCCAATTTAAACAAACGAACAATCCTTAAAATACACTATTGATATGACTTATGCCCAATGTGCAACGCACACAGCCGCCCTCTTAAGCACCCACAGGATGGACCAGTCTCCCAATAAACAACAGCAACACTAAATGCTTTGCACGGCAACACCCGGGAATAGAACAGCGGTGTATACTGGCACGGTTGTTGGCGGCTAAAGATTGTTGCATTCAAAATATTGGGGGCGCCTGACAGACTGTACATCATCTGTGAGCGGCTGTTTGCATTGCACTAGGGCGGCAGCAATGTTTGCTTTCTTTAAAGGAGTGGTTCCACGTCCACGCCCAGAGTGAGATAAGAGGCTGTTAACCTGCTGCAGCTCTCTCTCCAGAGCGCTGGCCGTGTTGGCCAGCCGGACCAGGTGCTCCCTCTCCTCCTCAAACTCCTCCAGCTTGTGCTGAAGGTCGTCCTCCACCATGCTCTTGGCGTCCTGGATCTGCTGGTAGGCCGACTCCTGGGTCAACATGTCCACCTGCACACAGGTCAAACGTCGCAAGGGACAACACAGTTACGATTCTGGTTCAGGGTCATCTGGATCATTAGGGGTCACTTCAAAGGATAGAGGACGTTTCTTAGTTTTTAATCGCATGATGCCCAAGGGATATTCATGAATTGTTGAACTTTTGTATGAAGCCCCTTAAGTGTTCACTTTTCTGAATGCAGGTTTAATTCACAAAAGTCAGAGCTTTTTAAAAAGAACAGAACAATTTTGTCCAATGTTATCAAAAGTTGTGAAACGTTTTAGAACCAGAACCAACAATGCATCATTCATCTCCCATCCGTTTCATCTCCCACTCGACTTTGGTATGGGGAAGACGCACCTCGATACTCTGCAGCTGGACTGCAATGCGCTCCTTCTCCTTGATGGAGCGGTGCTGGGTTTCAGTCAGCTGGTGAGACAGGGTCACATTCTCCAGCTTCAAGTGCTCCAGGACGCCAATCTGGGTCATCTTTCCCACCTGCAGCAGAACAGCACATCAACAAGTCAAATCTGTCCTGGTCTGAACACTTTGTTATGTATTGAAATACAATGAAATACCATTGCCAGTTACCATCTGCCCAATAATATATTGAAAATGTAATTATAACCTGCAGAATAAATGGGTATTGCAATAAACAGTGGCCTAATAGCAAAAGTGTTGATCTTCTTAACATTAATTGTTTCACAGAACCACAACTTGTTAATTGTCTGGTGGACCAATGTCATATTAATGTTAATGTAAGTTTACTTTGAAGTTGTCAGCATATTACACTGATGATGAATGATTTACATTTTTTGGAAACACCTAAAACATCATCCATATTAACTGGCAGAAGAGGGGCATTGCATGGACTTCCTGGTCATAATGGATGCAGAGCTTGACGAATGCCCACCTGCATGTTGGCCATCTCGCTCTGGAGCCGGACCCTGGCCTCCTGGGCCAGAGCCAGCTGTTGCTGGTACCACTGGCGGAGCTGCTGCAGAGAGTCGATCTCAGCCTGGGAGGTCTTCAGGCGGTTCTGCAGGGTGCTGCGCTCCAGCTGCACCTGCTGCAGCTGGCCTTGGAGACCTCCCACCTGCTGGTGCAACTCCTGGACTGTACGAGGACAATACAACACAAACAAATGAGTTAATAACAAAGGGTTGAGTCAGGCAGAGGTTAGATCACAAGAATGATGTTGAATGCACTTTGTGCACTATTTGTTTAATATTTATGTGACAAACACGTATTTAACACGACATCATCATGAACAACATAAACATCATCAACACCATGAAAGCCAGGGATAAAGAAAGTCACCAGCCGACAGATGGCTTTAGCCAGATGTATACTTAATCCTTCATAAAGAGATGTTGCTGAAGCATTTACTAGCCCTCTGCTACACCAACATACCAGTGCTGTCCCTGGAGGTGACCGTCTTCTGCATCTCCTCCACCTTCCCCATCAGCCTCTGGTACTGCTCCTCGGCCACCTGCAGGTCGGTGCCCAGCGAGGCCAGGCTGGCGTTCTTGCTCTCCAGGCTGCCCTGGAGCTCCACCATGGCCCTCTCCAGCTGGCCACAACTCTGCCTCAGGGTGCCCACCTCGGAGGTCAGCGTGCTCTGCTTCTCCTGACTGGCCTGGCCCTGCTCCAACTCGGCCCGAAGCTGGGCGTTCACCGTGGCCAGCTGGGCCTGGAGCTCCGTCTTCTCCTTGAGAGCCTGGAGGGGTACACATTGACATTTAGTCACTTGGCAGAGGCTTTTATCCAAAGTGACTTACACAAGTGAGGCTGAGGAAAATCAAATACCTCTCAAATGTATTCAGATGATGTATTACTTGATACTTGTAATACTTGATTACTTACAAGAATCAAACTGATTCTTTATTCTTGTTTAATTGTTTGGCTTCTTGATTGATTGAAACCCAAACTGTATTATAATGACCTTAGTGGATGGTACAGCGTTAAAGGTTGGTCTCCACTAGGCATGCAACGATTATAGATTTAGATTTTTACGATTGACTACGATTAGTCAGAGAAAAATCAGTTTCACGATTATTATGCATTATATTATTTCCCAACACTACGATGTATAAAATCAAATGAGCATTGTTTAATAAGTGGTTACATTTTTTATAATTGTTTTATTAGCGTCTGCCTTTCGAAACAGAAATAATACAGTACCAAATAATTCAGCCACCCTCAAACACAAGTCGTTCTCGTGACAGGAAGCATGTGCACACCCGCACCAGCTTGCAGGAAGTATCGGTGCCGCACACTGCAAGCTGGCACACCACTGGTGAAACACTGTTTTCTTAAGACTGCAGGTTGCGGCGAAAATGTTATGTTTGTATAATTGTCCTCACTGTGCAACCGTTGTTCATAGAAAATAAAGTACCATAATGCCTCATTTTGGAGAGTGAGATCAGAAACATTCGGTGTAGATGATCCTATAGTTACTAAACCGTGATGTTTTAAAGCCCGGTTAAGAGTGAAATAGGTTAATTGCTACATCCTATTTTCCGCTCACCTGACTGGCCTCTGAGGACAAGGACTCCAGCTGGCCCTCCAACCTCATCTTTTCCTTCAGCACCTGCAGCATCTCGTCATGGCCCATCACAGAGCTCTCCAGAGAAACACTGGAGAAGTAAGGAAACACTTGGTATCACTGAAATACATGGTTCCACTCAGGTGTTATTATCCTGCCCATGGCTCCACTGGATCACCAGACAGGACTGAGTTGATTAGTATACCCAACAGAGCAATGTTTAATTATTTACCATTTAGTAATTTAAAGTACTTTTATCCAAAGTGACCTACAGTGAATGGAGGTAGGCGTATATAATCCTTAACAAGGAGGAAGTGGTTAAGCATCTTGCTCTACAGGTGCCTACAGGTAGGGTGTGGACATTGGGGGATCAAACCCAGTACCTTTCGGCTAAACACCCTTGCCACTAAATTCTCCTGCAACATATTCACAGTACGTTTACATTATTATCCATCACCCTTAAAAGTCAAATCTTATTCCTACACTTCAATACAACATCTAATACCACATCCCAAAGGCAAACAGAAGCTTGGCTGGGGAACTGGTAGGGGCAGTCTTGAGCCAACAATCCTACAGTCCAATGATTTTATGTTTGTTATGTTGTGCTCTTGCAATGTGCTGCATGTCAAAATGGTTTTGCCAATGGCAAATGGTGGATTTATAGTATGATGTTTCTATATTATAAATAATGACCGGTAAAAGATTACGGTATATAGTAGAAGAACCTTTCCTTTGCAGATATATATTTTTTACAGTAAGGTTTAAAGTAAGGTACGCTCAGTATTATTTCAAATAACCAACTCGTATTCCTGGTTGAGCAAGAGATAAAACACGCTCTGACTCATGCTGAACACACCGAGTGTTCATCATGCCCCAGCAGAAGTACAAGGGGTCCGATCAGGCATCTGCTGCTCCATTTTCCATCTACCTGCTGGAGAAGCTGTCCCTGCGGCTGCGTGGCTCCGCCGGGCCTTCCCTCTCCTGCTCCAGCTCCAGGAGGTGCTGCTGCTCGTCGCTGGCCGCCTGCAGCACCTCCTGCAGGGAGGGGAACTGCCCCACGGCCTCGGCGGCGATCTCCCTGCCCTGCACCATGTACGGAGCCCGATGCCGCTCCCCCACCGCCGCCGCCAGTGTGGCGTAGCCCCCCCGGGCAGACACGCTGCTGTAGGACGAGCTGTCGCTGTCGTTGCCGTCCGTCCCGGGCCTTGCTCCCGACTCGCTGCCGTCGCACTCGAAGATGCCGTCCGCCGGCTGCAGGAGGGAGCCCGGCTGGCCCTCGACGGAGCCGGAGTCGGACACGCCGCTGAGCTCGGACAGGGTGGACACGGAGCTCATGGTGGAGTGGAGGGAGCCGTCGGCGGTCCTCGCCGAGTCTCCCCCCCCGCCGCCGCCGCCTCCCCCCCCACCGCCTCTGTCCTCAGGGGACTTGTAGTCAGCCAGCGAGTGGATCTTGCTGGAGTGGGGGGTCCTGGGCTTGCGTTCCCTGGCTGGCGGGAACCCCAGGCTGCCCAGTTTGGGCCCCCGGGGGACGCTGGTCCTCATGAAGGAGTACTCCGTCGTCATGGCGAGCGTGCTGGCCCGGGGCAGTGACTCGGGGTGCAGCATGACCTCAGTGTCCAGGGTGCTGGAGAGCCTGCTCCTTGTACTGCCACGGTGAGACTGGATGGAGGAAGTATACCAAAATTATGGGATGGATCTTAGCTATGCACAGGGCTTAACTCCAACGTCAGAGTAACTCAACTCCAACATCATTAAAAGGCCTTTAGCCAATTAAAAGGTCATTATGAAAATCGAGTTTACCACAAACACAACTTATTGGCTGTTGAAAGGTACTTTCAGAGCTCCCCTGGGTGTGAACATGGTGTGTTGTTTCCCTCCACTCACCCTATCTTTGTGCCTCTGCACTCTGTACTGTTTGAGCTGCTCCTCAAGGCGTCGGCGGGCGTCCAGACGAATCTTCTCCTCATTTTCCATCTCCAGCGATGGCTCCAGGTTGGCTACAGGGGAAGAGAGGGAGTTTGAATAACAAATCTTCAAACAAATGCGACCAGGTAACGCGTCACACAATACAGACGTTTTAGTTTACAGACAGTATTGCATGGCCTGTTTGATTTGGTAAAATCATCATTTTGAAGACTGGGATGATGGTTAAGATAGGGGTTAGCAAAAAAGCCAAGTAAAGTAAGTCACACTGCACAGCGGTTTCAATTATTTAAAAAAAAGTATATATTGTTTTGATTGGCTCATTATTAATGCCACTTACCACACATCACATAAACTGAACCTATCAGAAACTATTCCACTGTGTGGTTCAGATGTTGTCCCTGTGGTTTGGTTTTACAAATTGCGACTCTTTGAACAAATGCAAAACAGACCATAATGAACGAACATAGTTATATATGGGATTATACCATGGGACCTTTCATGTAGTACAGACTCAGTGGGAGTCCTGAATACAAGCCAAATTAAAATTTTATAATAATTTTATTATTTCAACAAGACACGAAAATAATAAACATGCCTTCTAATCCATCAAAACACAACAGAGACATAGATTAAAAAGAAATGCACCAGTCCAATCATTACTCCAAAGAAGGGTCAGACACCAACACTGTATCAAGGAAGCAGAACGCCAAGGGAAGATGCATTCAAAAAACTAAATCAAACAACTAAAGTAGGGCGGGGGGAGAGTGAAGTGGGGAACAGGGACTCACTGCACACCGGTGTTTATGCTTACACAATTCAGTTTCCTGCATAGGAATACTTAGTCTGAGCGACAGCAGCGCATCCCCCTTGTGAGGCACACCCCCAGCGCTAGCGCCCTCAGACCTCACTAGCATCATGTGGGGGAAAGCAGCCACACCTGCGGGGGCCTCTGGGCTCAGGGGCTGCACGGGGGAGCTGGTGGACTGGGGAGGGTACCGCGGGGCCAGGGAGCCGTTTGCGTGGCCGCTCTTCCCCGCAGAGCCTGGGCCCCCTGACTCTCTGTTGCCATTGGTTACCACGCCGGGACTGAGGGCACCTGGAAGGTGGAGAAGGAAGTAGAGATTTGCAAGTAAAGTCACCCTATTCGGCCGTTATGTGGTTAACATTTAATCAGACGAACGCAACATCAACATACCCATTAATGGGGCAAAATTAAGACCGGTGCCATGTTTCCTTAGCAAACTTGTTGGGATGCTACAATAGGCATTCAATGGGGAGAGGAAAAGCTCAATATTTGTTGAAATATTAGCATATTTAGCATATTAGCTAATATCTTCAACAAATATTAAACATTCAACAACATATGCACATCAGTAACTGTGTATGCAATAGATTATATGGAAATAAAGATATGCGTATTTGTATTGTAATGAAACCATTAGAAGCTCTCACAATCAAAACCACATACCTTTTAATTAGCACTTACGAACATGATGTGGTCAACACTCATGTGGTCAACACTCACCATTATGAAGTTCAGCTTCTGTGACATTACATGTGTCCGGCCCTTGCTGCTTGACCTTCTGAGTATCATTTTCCATGTGATCAGTTTCATCCTTTTTGGATTTAAGGACTTCGTTGTAACTTCGGCCTTCAATTTCCATAGTTTCTGTTGTATTGTCCACTTAAGTTGTGTATATGAATGGTATGCGTGGGGTCCCCTTGGAAACGTCCTATTCCATATTCTGAAGAAGTAGGCCAGTAGTTGGCAACACTCCCACAAACTGTAGGTAAACAAGAGATATTTTCATGTCAGCAATCACGTTGTAGTGTAAATCGAATCACTCCCGTCTATAAAATCCAACCCTCGTCGTAAAAAGCGCATTCTCCCTGTACGCACGTTAAACTCGATGAGAGGAATGGCGCTGTTAAATATTTAACAGACACATGACTTACTTAAACTCGTCAAATCGGGAGCTACAAGAGGACGTTGCCTCGCATTGTAGCTAAGTGGATTGGGAGCAGGTAAATTTAGTCTGTCAACCATGTCATTGGCCTCCTTTACGCTGTCACATTTACGGAAGTGGCCTACACATGCATCCATTATCTTATTAATGAACGCATGTGGATTGCTTGAGGAAGTCCGTCAGTCAGATTAGCAAGGCATCCTTACAACTAAAAGTGGCAGTGCAACCAAGCCACAATACATGCATCAATACAAGCATCAATACAAGCTGCTCTTCAGCTATTGGCATCGCGTCGTGCAGGAGTGGTCACAATATACACCAGTGACGGGGGAAGGGAGACGTCGCTCTAGTGCTGCTGGGTCCATTTAATTTGGTGGCGGGTTGTAACAGTATACGAATGTTTAAAATATGTAGACAGATAGTGTTTGGTAGATATACTAAGGTAACTAGTGGGTAATGCTAGATAGGATTGTTTACATTTAAAGATGATAGGCTAAAGGCTAGCTAAACATCTACCTGCTTAGCCAATGCAATTACTCGGTGATTTTAATAAGACCCGTAAAGATTGGTTTAGAATACAATTACGCTGGAAGAGGTGCGTAAGAATCACAAAATGACAATGTTTGGAAAATGTGGAAATATAAATTAAATGCTAACCTTTCAACTGCTTCGCCTTCTCTACGTGGCTATCAGTCTCCTTTTCGGTCACTCCGACTGGAAACTCAGGCTGCGGATGGCGTTCCTACCCAGGAAACAGTCTCAAGGAAGATAATGTTTTCCTACTTTAAGGGCTTTGTTAAAATATATGTATTATATTATATTAAAAACCTAATCCATGTAAATTACAATCCAATTATTTGTGATGGGACAATTAGTTGAATGTTGCACATACTAGTCGTCTAATAATATGGTACAGTAAATGGCTGAAACCAAAACGAATGTATCACTACTCTCTTGTGGCGGAAAAGTAGAACTGCGCCTTATTGTTTTTAAAGGATGGAACGTGTGAATTTCGCCAGATCCATGATGCCACCAAGAGGATAGTAATATTAAATAAATAAAACACCGAATAGACATAGCATGCAGTTAGTTCAATGTCATATAAGAGATGGCTTCAGAGCCACATATTTTGCCTCCTTTGTGTTTACTTTTTATTAAAAAAGAAATTTATATATTTTGAGAATTTGTAGACATATTTTGTTATAAATAAGTTAGGCCTACTATTATTAAAAACAGTCTGAGGCTGGGTAACTCAAATACAGATTGTTTATTTTTTTTATTTGGAAATGTATGAATGATTCCCTCATCACGTCCAGTCGTTAAAGTACCTGAAGTAACAAATCTCTCCACGATGTTCATAATAGCATGCACGTTGTGTTACACGTTTTGCTGAAATGCATGCAAATATTTCCCCTCAAACTTGCAGCCAAAAGGGAAGGCTGTCAAACAGCGTGTTAAAGCCAGGCTTGTGCAGCCCTGCTGTGGTGTGTGTTCGGTTCTGCCCCATGCACCATGGGTGCGCGCTCCCGAGTCTTCAGGTGAATGGACATAGGGAAGAAGAGCGGGGTACGGTTCACTGTGCTTTGCATAAAGGAACAATTAGTGAAAATGATCGGGGCACATGCTTTAATGACAATGTATCTACTCTTCGTGACGGGATGTATCACACAGAAAGTAAGTAGAGATGCTATTTTTAATTGGGCTGTTCCCTGCTGAAACAGTGCATTGTAAACTTGTAAACGCCGTAAACTCTCAGCCTGCTTATGAATTTGCGAAACTTGGTGGGAGGAAACAAGTCACGCACAACAAACTAATAACAATACCTACTACAACAGCCTAATGCGCAGCACATTTCTTAGGCTTTAAATAATTGGGTAGCCCATTAATACGCGCATTAACAACATTATTTTAAGTCAATTCAACTGGCTATACTTCTCTGGGTTTTGTGTTTACCTTATGCTTAGTATAGGCCTAATGTATAATTGCACACATTATGTGTATGTCGATTAGGCAGATATTCTTGCATTTGAAATGTGGAATTAATTAATAGCTCTTCGATTTGGGTTTTCTTTCCATAAATTCGCCAAAAAATAAATAAAATGATGAAACCACTTGCAAGTACATTACATCATGTTGTGACATTTCTATTTACCTTCCGATTTTTAATTGACATCGGCTAGAGGAATGATTGCATCCATCGCATAAATTAGCCTATCTTATGCAATCTTATGCTCGATTGCACACACTTTCTCAGAAACATTCAAAGGGCATGTTGGTGAGGCACATGCTTGTTTTTGTGTAGGCTTCTTCAGTGAATCTATACAAAGCGAATATATGGCACATCAGAGGAAGATGTCACTGATCGACACATTGGCCATTTTCCTATTAAAACTCAAGCTGGTGGATTCTGGTAATTGTCCTCCATTGATCCGCGGATGGGCAGTTCAGTTATCTTTGTATTTTCTATGGGCATCGTTAAAGCCTTTATCTAGGGTGGATAATTAATATATCTAAAGCAAGTAAAGTAAAGGTATATCTTTGAGATATTTGGGCAAACAAATATCGAAATAAATAAATATAACATTTACAAATATTTTTATGCCTTAATCTATTACGTGACATAATCCTCATAAAAATCAATATGCTGGACTTCCTAAAGTCTTAATATTCCACTGCTATTTTTTGGCGAATGTGTGATGGGGAGGCAGTGGGTCACCTAGTGTGACACCTTGTGTCATGTCACGAGTCGTCCCGCTGAACCCAGCAGGGGAATGGCGGCCCTTCGAACCCGGGCAACAAAAGGCCCTAGTATAGTGAACTGTCGTGTCCCCATGCCTTAGTTCCCTGTGTAGCGTAGGGTTCTCACTATCTCTGCAATTATCTGCCTGAGGGGGCAGCGTAAATGAGGGCTTTGTCCTCCCATCCCCTTTTGTGTTATGATGATTTTTGGAACGACGTAAACAAGCTCGGAATTTATTATTTTCCTCCAGCTCAACAGCCTTGGAGTTGTTGAGCTTTCGTTGGCTTTGTGAAGAAGCAGAATATGTATAGCTGTTAATCGAAGGGTTGCAGCATACACTGAAATCTCTCATCCCTTTCCCTAATCAACAGCTATACAAACAGAAGATACAGTCTCAAGTCTTGAGTTTTTAGTTTGGGTGTTAACATACATGACGAGAGAGAATGCTATTGGCCATGTATTCACTGGTTTAAGCATCTCTTAAATGGCTCCGTTGTAAATAGTCTTAATGTTGTGTTGCTGCAGAATAGGACTGCATAGAGGATCAACACATTATACATGCAAATAAATAAATGTAAACAAATTTACACTGATTGGTCCTTGCTGAGAGTCCAATTGCAGTAGAGGACATTTTCAAGTTGACATTTTCAAGTTGTATTCCAAAATGTGAGAATTATTTCTGCTGAAATCAGTTGACAGCAGGCCACTGTGGAGATACGGTTGTGTTTCACCAAGAGAGCCAGCAGCTTCTTCATGGGGAAATATGTTAATGGATTTACACCACAGACATGGAGACACACACACACACACACGCACAGCTGCCATAACCCCTAAATACTCTACTATTCAACGCAGGCCATAGAGAAGCCAACTAACCTCCACCCAACATCCATGCCCCAGACACCCCCATACCACCCACGGGGGGAACCGGTAAATCAAGTGCTCATTTACGCCCATGCTAGCTCAATAAAGTTTGTTATTTTGATGCACAAAGCAAGGGGTAAACATGCTGAGGCAGCTTAGCAGTAGAGATCCAGGGCGACCTAATGGAAATGCCTCCACTTAATCAGGCCGCCACACCAGTTGTTTGTAAACTCTGCCCTCTGAATGTGCAGCCGGGGACATGAGTCCACTGGTGAGAGGGATGACAGATATGTGATACGCCCTGGTCTTGTGTATCACTGCTTTACCCAGCTGTAAAGCTTTGTCCGCCAACATCTTTGCCCACTGCTTGTTGAAGCCCCCTGTGAAGGGACTACCTTCTCCCGTGTGTGTGTGTGTGTGTGTGTGTGTGTGTGTGTGTGTGTGTGTGTGTGTGTGTGTGTGTGTGTGTGTGTGTGTGTGTGTGTGTGTGTGTGTGTGTGTGTGTGTGTGTGTGTGACATTACTATGCGAGCACATTGTTGATTAATCTCCACCCCACCCAACACTGCTTTGACACATTGCTGCACATCTGTTGCACTTGGATGTGATTCTCATCAGGATCCGATCCGGCCTGGCCCTGAATTCGGATTCAGATGCAGTTAGAAAGTGAACTAGGCACACACAAACACAACAACAACAACAAACACCATTGTCATGTCCATCCAACTAGTCCAGGCTGGCAGGTGTCTCCGAGAGCAGTTTAAACTTGTGAGGCTGTCTTCCCTGTCTCCCAGTAAACAACCCCCCTGAGGGCCCCACCTGGCTGTTTATGAGGGAGAGACTGAGGGAAGGGGAGAGGCAGAGAGATTAACAGAGACAGAGAGAGAGAGGATCGTTTGGAGGGTTCTTCTATACTGTGCACAGTATGTAAAATAATATAATCTAAGCTTTGGTTGTAATACAAAATAATTTATTAAGCCTTTGACAAAAGTTCAATTTAAATATACTTTTTTATTTTATTTTTTTAAACACAGCCATGCCCTTTGCACATCACAACTACCTTGATGGTATTTTTGCCTTTCAGTTCACAGTGAACAATTCAAAAGAAGGCCAAACACGCTAGGGTTAAGCATACATTTGTACAGTAACTACCAACACTCCCTGTCATTAGGTAAAACGTCTTATTTAGACATAGTCAAGCAAGATGAAAGCCGGGGAACAGTGCAACGTGTCAGGGGCCTCTAGCGAATGACCCCATCTGGTATGATGTTTCACTGAACAAGTCGTTTCAACAATTATATGCTTGGTTGATCTGCTTGTGTCCAGGGGAACCCCATGTCACTTCCAGAACACAGAGCCACAACTGGGGCACCCTCACCACCAGACTCTTATGTAAACGTCCAGGTTGCCTTGTACTCATTAAAATGTTAGCATGGTTAGCCCACAATGCATTGCAGCCTATTGTTGGGGAGGAGGCTAGTGGGCGTGGTGGTTGTGGTGAAGGGGGTCATTAGTCTTTTAGCCATGAGAAAAGACAACCTTGAATAATTAGCGGGCAAGCGGCGCGGAGCAGGGCTGTGATGAAACACAAGCGAGATGTTTGATATTATAAGAATGCCCCATTTCCATTGGACACTTGGCACACTGGAGCCTCTTTCATGTGTGTGTAGTCTTGCATAGCACAGCACAGGAGGCAGTGGACCTCCAGGTCACCTTGTTCCACTGGCAGAGATGATTCTCTCTCTGGCTCTCACTCTGTCTCTCCCGCGGTCACTACCACACTATAATGCTTTCTTCAGCAGGGATCCTTTTGAAAGGAGATCATTTTAAATGGATCCCTGCTGAAGTTAACAGTTGTAAACACTAAACACAGTCCGCCATGAGAAGAAAAACATGTCAAAGTTCTGTGTCAAGAGCGACCTCGGCTATCCGCACCTGACCAGCCTCTGACTACGATGCTATGCCTTTAAAAAAATACGGAAGCCATGTTTGTTGGGACAGCAGAGAGAGAGAGAGGGGTGGGGGGTGCCCCTTCTCTCTGTCCCCTACCATACCCCTATGTTGTTGGTGGGTGTGTGTGTGTGTGTGGCCACATTCTCTCCACATTCTATAGAGGTTGCTCAACCCTGCCTCAATAACAACCAGCCCAAAACGAAAAGCGCCTGAACTCCTGTGAGCCCTTGAGAGAAGGGCATTTGTCCAGTTCAGATCACATGCGTACTTCAGTGTCGCATGCATTTCTAGTCATGTCGCGTGTGATGTCATTTTTCCTCAAATACCATGTGCCCACAAACAGAATTTTCAGGTGAAACGCAACAGATTACAAGCTGGGAACACAAAATCTCAACAATTCCAATTTCAAAACAAGACTTTAATACCTTAATCGTGTTCTGGGACTCCTTTTGTCCTGTCTTGTGTATCACATGCTGCAAGGCTTTCTGCTCTTTTAACCAGGGGCCCTGTAGGATTGAGTTCCTAAAGAACCGGTCTCTAGTGTAGTCTTTCAGTCATGAATGAAAAAGTGCATAGTCATTTTGCCACTTAAAATAACAGTGGGACGATTCCCTCTTGATAAACACACGCACATAGAGAGAGACGGGCATGGAAAGGTTGGCTATAGTGTCACTTGTCGTTCTTGTTCTGTCAATGTTCATGCCCAGGTAGATATTATTGTTTTGTGTTCTCTAGTACCAAGAGGACTTTGTATTTGTGGTCTTGGGGCCTAGTTTCTTTTTTGGAATGTAATTATTTGGGTATTTGCTGAAGTTCACTGTCATGTCCCAGACTTGAGAGAAAATCTCTTTCCCCTGCTCTGCAAACTGCTGCTGGGGGTGTGTGGTGGTGGGGTTGGTTACCTGTCTGCCAGTCTGGGTCATTCCCATACTATAGAACCAAGAGGCCAAGAAGGAAAGCTCATAAACGCAACAAGCCCCCTACAGAGGTGTCTAGTCCTGAGCTCCACGGTCCACCTCCACATCTGCCTGTGCTTAGAGCCCCCATGCCCTGACATCCCGACCACACCTGGGAGAAATTACAGCCATGATTCCCTCCCAAGGGTGACCCGAGCAGGGCAGTACAGAAAAGCTCAGGCTTTGATATACTTTGATGCATTTGGGGGTTGAATAGTTCAGATTCAGGCCTGGGTGATGTTGACAATCAGAAGTCAGGTATACTGTATGGACACAGCTGACATACTGTTAAAAAAAAATCATTTGAAGGGCTGCTATTTTACCATCGGGTATACAGGTGATTTATCGTTACAAGGCATTTCAAAATCTATACACTGGTGACTTGCCACAAAGTGGAAGTGTCCACAAAGATGTATGATGGATAGATACAACCCCACCTTGCATCTGTCAGGGAGCTTACTGGGAAGTTGATCTATCGAACATAAATGTGTGGAAACACCAGCTGGTGATGTCACCAGTGGATAGGCTTGTAATGACTACTCACCCTCACACCTGGTAAAATATGGGCCCTTTATCAATTCAAATATTTTAAGCATGCTTTGCTGCAGTTGTATCCTAGCTGTATGACCTCTATATGGTCCTAATTGACAATACGATGGTAAGATGTTCATGCATATGGCGATATTGACAACATGCATTTGACTGCAGGTTTACTTTGACTGCGGTGCCAAGGTGGATGTGGTGGACGTCCAAGGACTAATCCTTTCCCCGGGCTTCCCGTACAACTACTCGTCTGGGATTCACTGTGTGTGGCAGTTCTTTGTCCCAATCGACTACCAGCTGATCCTGGAGATGTTTGACTTTGACGTGTTTGAAAGCCACGACTCCGTCGCTGTGTCAGACTCTGAGGAGGACCTGACAGAAGAGGAAACTAAAACTTTCGCTCCCAGACGCTTGGCGGCTGAAGATGATGATGATGACAATGAAGAAGATGCATCCTTGGCGAAAGTTCTGATTGGCCAGAGTGAGCAGGTATTCTCAAAGGGTATGCAGTCCTCCTACAGTGATGAGGTCCAGGATATGGTGCTGCAGGAGGAGCTGATGAAGATCGAGGGGGATCACGTCTCAGAGTCTGCCAAAAGAGCAAGCAATAAAGGCCAACCTGACATCAGGGCTACACCCCGTTCTCCCCGCCTCTGGATACCTGTTGCTCAGCCTCCAGGAGGTAAAGCTTCAGATTCCTCCATCTCCACCTCATCCTCCTCTTCATATGTCCTCCTCTCCCCACCACTGGGAGGTCTGCACTCTGGCCCAAGCTCTCACCCAGGAGGGGCCCGGACCACCACCACCATCTCCCCACTGCCTCCATCAGACACCCCTGCCCCAAGCCCCGAGACCCCGCAGCCGATGCTGGACGCTTGCCCACACGACGTCCTCTACATATCCGACCTCATCACCTTCTCCTCCAGGTTCTGTGGGTCCAACCGGCCCCCCAGCAGCCAGCTCGTGTTCGGCTCCAGCCAGGAGATGGTGGAGGTCATCATGGAGCTCATCACCACCACCCACTGGGGCCGGGGCTTCGCCCTCCTCTTCCACTACCACAACCTGACAGAGCTGGGGGGGGATAGACGGACCTACACTCACGCCTCTGGGCGGATGGACACGCTCCTAGCTGCTGTGAGCGCTGCGGTCTTCTTCGTCATGATACTGGCTAGTGTTCTCTGCATGATCTTCAGGTAACCAGCAACCACGTTTCTGTTGGTTTGTTTTCTTCTGAATTGTCGTTTTCTTTTGAAAGTGACAAAGTCAATTCCAGTAACCTTTTTATGGAGTTACTGGAAATCAAACCAATTGTCCATTGAATGGTTTCAGCCAGGGTCTGGAGAAGACCGATAGAAATAACCTATAGTCCCCTGTCAGAAAAATGAATTCATTTTCACAGTTGGATACATGTCACGCCACGTGTGTGTGTTTGACCTAGGAAATTCCATTGGCGTAGCACCAGAAATTGGTTGCTATGCTGATTTAATCTATGTTAGGAAGTCCGATGGCTTCCACATGTTGTCAGAAACTGAAAATGACTAAGAAAGTGGCATGTAGTAATTTATCCTCTCCCTGCTCCAAAAGGCTAGGGAAGATAAGGTTAGTTTTAGATATGGGGTGCAGTTATGCACACATGCAGTTACAGTACACAGTAATACGCATAATAACACAAACTTTTAAGCAGTAAGGAATATTATCAAGAATATAATTTTTGATAATGGTTCCAGATTTAGTTTTTCTATTGTTTAGATGAATGCAATTCAATAAAATACAAGCCAAGTCTACTGTACTAGAGTATGCAGAGAACACAAATGTGTACACAAAAGTGTAATCTCTGATTTGCCATGAATGAAAACTGGGTTAGTCAGTCAGCAGTGTAATCACACACACACACACACACACACACACACACACACACACACACACACACACACACACACACACACACACACACACACACACACACACACACACACACACACACACACACACACAGTGTGTGTCAGACTCTGGCCTGACGTACACTGGTGGTCAGGCAGGTTTGGCTACAGCTGCGCAGCCTGGCCTCACCTTGATGTGAGGCTTTCTCTCGGGGCATTTAAGGTACGGCACTTGGCTTCAATTCATCGCCAGCAACAAAACCAGAGGGGCCATGTGAACGTGAACGGGGCGGGGGAACCAAACAAGCAACCACAAGGAGAGAATCCCGCTAGGCGCGCTCTCTGATTTCTGTTACAGATGCCTTTGTTTGGTTGGGTTTTTGGAGTACAGGGTAAACGAGATCAAAAGGCAAACGCAATTTGCCCATTGTTCCCCTGGCCTCTCCCAGGAGAGGAGCTTATAAAATGAGTTAGAATGTAGGACCGTATATTAGTTCTTTAGATAGTGTATGTTTATATATATATATATATATATATATATATATATAAAATAATGTCATATATATATATATATATATATATATATATATATATATATATATATATATATATATATATATATATAAAATAATGTCATATATATATTTTAATTGCCAGTCCCAAAGAAAGTCATACAAAAATGTTAAAGTTCATAAAATGTTGTGCTCTTGTAACAGTTGACTGCATCGCAGACTGAGTAGTCGACATCAGCGTCTCAAACCCCCCCGCCTCTCGCATGTAACAGCCAAGAAATGGGAAACACATGGGCAATAAAATGAAAGTGTAATTAGCAAGAAAAACAAAACAAGTCATTAGGAAGCTATGGGAATGCCTGGTTATTACAGCTAAGAGGAACCACCAGTTGCTGGGCTTTCCCTCTGTTGTTTTCTACCTTGTACTTGCTATAGCTGCTGTTAGCCATGTTATATAAAAAATGCATTGATTGTACAGTTGAGTAACAGTGAATGGCAGCTGAGGTTTATTTAATAGGTTTGTATAAACTAAAGACTGTGAGCAATGGCATATGATATGGATTAAATAAATTGGTTGCTTAAAGAGTGTTGGAGCAATATTAATGGTTATATGGAAACATGTATGTCTCAAGATGATCTCAGTCAGCATTGTGTATTAAGAAAGCTTTACTTACAATATGCAAAATGCATAGACCATGATAATATTACAAGATATTACTTCATGTTAAGATCAAAAACAAATATTATTAATATATTATTTGAAATTAACTCTCACTTTTTTATGAACTGAATCTATAGAATCAGGATCTAGTCTTTGAGCTTTCCACAGTCAGGGAAATAAACAAATTACTTAATGAAATGTCTTAAACACCTTCATACAGGACATATCTTCATAATGGAATGGGACACATTGACATGACGCCACTACAGAATAGGTATCATGACATCTCAATGTGCAGGATACGATCTGAACCTCTTTGGTCGTGCTGTGTGGGGATAAGGCTGCAGAGTGTTGAGCTTGGGATGACCACACAACGTTTGCACGGCCACACTGGTATGCCGGGGATACACTGCTGGTTTACCGCCTGTGTCGTAAAGCTCAGTGTTCAATGTTGGTGTATGGGAAGATGTCCCTTTTCTGAATTGTTATGGATATAACCGATGATATAAGGACTCCGTAAAATCATGGCATCTCTAAACGAAACACTTCTTAGTCTTCTTGAAACGGATACATTTTGGTGCTCTTTGTTTTCCAGACCTAAACTTTGTCCAAAAAGATCCAACTCCTGTGTGTCCAGCAACTCTGAGGTACACACAACGCACTCTCTCACTTTCCATATGTATTTGCTTCTGTACTCTTCTTTGTCTTCCTCTGTCACGCTTGTCGTCTCTCGTTTCCATTGCTCTCCCAATTGTTTTCTTTGTGTATTACTTCTTGATCTGTCTGTCTGTCTGTCTGTCTCTCTCCATCCCATCTCCCTGGGAGTAGACCAGACATTCCTTCTCGCAGGATAGAGGCTCTGTCTGGATCTCAGGGCATTTCCTTCAATATCCTTCACCACTTGAACCAATTCCTTCATGTTCATCCCATGCTTCACCTCCTCTTCTTCTTCCTCCTCCTCCTCGCTACCTTGATCCATGCTAAAACCACTCCTGTATTCATTTAGTGAAAGATATCATAAGTCTACTTGACAGGTTGAAAAACATATTTCTGTGAGGTATTCCTATGAGGCAGATGATGAGGTTGATGAACAGCGTGTATGTAGTTCGGTAGTTGGACTGAAAGGTTGTTCCTGGGCTGCAGGTGGCGCAGGCCGTGGAGCATGCGGTGACCGAAGTGAGCGAGCTGCGGGTAGTCACGGCTAATGAGGGCGAGCGAGAGGTGAGCGGGGATCAGCTCACCAAGCGCCCCTCCCCCGTAGACCGCCGGACACAACCAGGTACACACACACACACACACGGGGCCTTGTGTAAATGTTTCCTTTTTTTACCGTGTCTTCTTTCTCCTCCTCTTGTCAGTCAGTATGGGGGGCAAGGCCTCCCGGTACCAGGAGCTAGAGTTGTCTCCTGGGGGCCTTATGGAGCTGGACCTGGGGGCCGACGAGGTCTTCATCATGTCCTCCGACCCGAGTCACCCTGGCTTGCCGCTCTCAGCTCACACGGTACGCCCTCCCCATCGCTTCTCTTCTGCCAAAAGTGTGCAGTTTAGTTTTCCCAAGAACTCTCGATTACCTTTTGAGTTCAGGAGCAAAGTTCAGGGGCGTGGTTGAGATGAAAGAGTTATTTTGAAGATTCTTCAAATGGTGGCTGTTTTCCACCAGTGGCAAGTTTTGTTGTCCAAACTGTTACTTGAACCAGAGAATACATAACTTGGGTACAAAAATAAGTAAAGGCCTGCATTGTAAAGCCTATTGACCGGAGTTGTCCTAGAAGACCATTGCTCCGAATCAATCGGACCTACTGCCAAGTTCTAGAGCCTGAAACTATGAACATGATAAGGGAAGAAAGGCAGAAGCCAGGCTGCAGCCCACCATTATTCCCTGTCCCTTTGTGTTCTCCTGGGATCAGAGTTGGCATCAACGAGTGCTGGCAGTTTCTTTTTGAAGAACTGGCACAGTTTTCTGCAGTCTACACTAATGGAGTATTATCCACAGAGCCCAGATTCCAATCTCCAGCTTGAGGCGTTGATGTGAGTGGGCATGCACATTTTCATGCCTCTCACACACATTGTGTGATCTATCCAAATGATTTTAACCAAAGCAAATAATTCAGATCAATGTCATTATGGAGGCGCTAGAAGTTAGCCTAAACACAGGCTGCGGACATTGGGATCGAACCAAGCACCTTTCGACTGGGAATCTTAGAGCCACTGCACTAGCTCATACCTGAAACTGTTGTTGTGAGTAGCACTCGTGAAATAGGTTTACTCTCACGTATGTGCAAACCACAGTAAAGGTCGAAACAAGGTCAAGACCAGACCTTCAAAGCGCTAGCATCTAGCTTTTTCTTCCCTGTGAAGTGTTTCCAGGAAGGCTTGGTGATTAGTCTTGTTCCCAAGTGACTGCTGTGTGGCTTAAGTTAAGTTAAATAATTTCTTGCTTTGTGTATAACGTAAAAAGTTGCCCATGTGTCTTACAAGGGCTTTAGTAACCAAATGAAAACTTGTTTTAAACCCACTTAATTCTTGTCTAGACAAAGTTAACGCCTAGTGACTCTGTGTGAAGGATTATCTAGGCTCTCTCTCTCTCTCTCTCTCTCTCTCTCTCTCTCCCTTTTCCTCTTACTCTGCTTAAGTTCTTTCTCTCGGTGTTGGAACCTTCAGGGCTTTTCGCTCTCCGGATCATTGAGATTGTTATAGCATTAATGTGGCCCTCACACATTGAGCCTATCAGAGACAATTAGCTTAGGACATTTCAACTGGTATAGCCGCATCAGCGTAGGTAGCCTTTGCGTGGACCAATACATTGAAATGTCCAAAGGACTGGATAGTAATAAGTGCTCCATTTGAAAAATAAAAAAATCCTTAACCGACAAACCTAAAAACACATTTCTTTATAAAAACACCACCATTTGTAAAACGGGTTAGAATAATCTTCTGCCTACATAACCGCTTTAATATTCATAAAATAATGAAAAGGCTTGTAAGCCACACTTGCGTGCTGCTGGCTCGCTGCGCCAAACTAATCGTTCCAGTTCCTTCTTAATAATCCATGGAGGTAGTGCACCAACACAATCTGTGAAATCTAGTTGATGGATTATATTGCTTTCTAAGGCAGTCAGCTGTTTGTCTTAACACCTCCGCCCCCATGTTAACTGTTGATGCCCACTAACATTAATACATCAGCGTGCGTGAATTAACATTATTGTATATTAGTAATAACAGACCTTTGTGAGACAAAGGTGAATGAGATTTTATTGTTGTGCTGCATCATGGCCTTCCTATTATCCCATCAGCAATCAGATTCATGTTATCTTGTTGTAGCTGCCTGGTTGCCTTTTTCTGTGAAATATTTGACATAGTTGCTCATAGTGCACCATGGTTTAACATGTAAGCTATGCTAGTTCTGGCCTTCCCTTGCGCAAATTGTCTTTTGTCTTGACAAAAGCGAATTCTCAAAAACCTAGTGCTTGTTGCTGTATCTTGAAATCAGTTATTTCTAGTGATCACCGGGGATCATCCCATCCAGTACACAGAAGGCACAGTTCAGTAGGCAGTAGTTCTTCATTTTTTCCTCTTTGTCCTGTCCGCTTGTTTTTCCACCATTCTCTGCGTATCCTAGCGGGAGCGATATCTGCGCTACAGTGACACCGGCCCCAGGCCCCTGAGTGACTGGCCCTTGCCGGACCCCACCACCACCTCCTCTCAGGGTCCGACGGCAGCCAGACCAGAGGGTGGTTCTGGCTGCACTCGATCCAGACCCAGGGCGTGGAGCGTCCGCACCTTCCAGGACTACCTGCCGCCGCTCCACAAGAAGTGGTGCAGCTGGAACTCCACCAGTCCCTTCACAAAGCTGGTGGACACTGTGAGAGCTACCATCACACCTCTCTCTCTGTCTGTCGCTCTCTCTATCTCTCTCATCTGTCTGCCTGTAGGCATCCTACTGCTAGCAAGATGCTTGACCCCTACCTGCTCATGAATGACATACCGTATCTAAATATCTCTTTGGATCAAAGCGCCTGCTAAATCAACGCTTAGTAAACAATGAAAGTAAAATGGTTAATATTACATTTGGGCGGTTCTTATGGGGAAATGTATGACGTGTGTACTGTATACGAAACCCCAAAGCTGAATGAAGCCGTTCCACTACCACTGACCAGGGGTTGAATGTTACCTGCAGACTCCTCCCAGCCTCGGGGCCGACGGGCCGGGGGACAATGGCAGGAAGGTCTTCTCGGAAGCCCATTTGTCTAACAAGCCGAATGCCGGCGCCGGCGATGACTCCGCCATCAGCAGCGCCTCCTACCCCCTGACCGCCCACAGGCAGCGGCGTCTCAACTCCACCAGCAACCTGCGTCGTTCCCTCTTCACCGGCGCCTGCTTCGGCCTGCTCTCCGGGACGGATGACCCGGCCAGGGCGCCGCCAGGGGCACCGGCACAGACCCCTGGCCCCGCCTCCTCGCCCTCCAGCCAGCAGCCACACGACGGGGGCTCTCAGAACGCCCTGGGCGGGAAGCGTCGTGACCTGAGCACCGACGAAACCGACCACGTCAGCGTGCCGGTGTTCGCCATCTCTGAGGAGGAGGACCGGGTGCCCCTGGTCCCAGCGGAGCACCTGGCTCAGACATCCTTCTCCTCCACCTCCCTATCCCCGTCCTCCTCCATGCTGAACGGACTGACCGGGGGCTTGTACCAGGAGAGAAGGCCTCCCCCGCTGTGCTAGGCCAGAAGCCCCCTGCAGCCCTGGATGAGCTGAGGGGAGGCCGGCTCGGGGGGATAAACTGCCACCCATTCAACCCCATCCTCCCCGGTCCGGTTGCCACTGACGCTGTGAAAGAGCCTGCCTTTGTCATTAATGCTAGCTCTCCCCTCAGCCAATCAAAAGTGTTGTGCAGTGTGGCAGGAAAGGTGAGGTGACCAGTGGCGTTTGAGGATGGGCAGTGCCTGGACTCTCCACTATAGGCCCTGGGGAACTCTTTTGTTCCCCTCAAGTGTGGAACCTCCCTCCTCAGAGTTCTAAAATGAGCTGAAGTTATTAGTACCCTTAGTGTCCTGCAGGCGATATGGCCGCACTACAATATTTCTATTTTTGCATGTATTTGAACAAAGATTGACTATAATGCTAATGCTCACAGTCAGGGTACCAGCTGACTGTGTCTTTTGTATTAAGAAGAAAAGAATAGATTGGATGAAAACAAGGAAGAACATTCTATTTAGTACTCTACATCCCTTTATTTTCAGTGCACTTACGTTTTCTATTTGTATACTGTTTGATACACTCCAACATTTGCACTTTCAATATCTCGCTAATTGTGGCTCATTCATTTTGTGCCAAATTTCTCTCTGCCTTAGCATCAGTCTTTTTCAGTACATGCTTATGCTATTCCATGCCAGTACAGCAGAACAGAAATTGTACATTAATATCACGGTTTAAATGTCGACCTTGAAAATCTCACTTGTAACCATGTCTAAAGACGATATCGGATTAAAAAGGGAATTAATAATTGCATAAAAGCAGTTACTAAAGCATTAGTGCTGAAGAAATAAAAGGTTGACTCTGAACTTTGAATAAAGCCTGTCATCCAAGCACTGTGTTCTGTTGTGTGTCAACATATTCTATGGTTCATTCAGTAGAAGACCATAAGGCCTTCCTGAAATAAACAGTGGTAAACACAATTGTCTTTCCTTCACAAGCTAAAGCTACTTAATGTATTAATTCAAGAAAATATCCTTGGCAGGATTGTGTAGTGTCAAGTACAGCCAGTACCAGCCAAATGGGACTGGGCTTGAAACAGTATAATTTTTTTTTATTAGTGCAGACCAAGAGGCATGTTAGATCCTTTACATCGAGATTCCTGGGTTGCCAATACAATGTACAAGGGATACTAACAGTCAAAACACCAGTGCCAAATACAGTAAGCCAAATGTGGTTTGCCTTTAAAGGGGGGGCACAGAACAGTAGAACTCAATGTGGAATCGATGGATTTCAGCATATGAACATCCCCTCGTTACAACTACTAAACATAGAAATGTTTGTATATATATTTAGAAAAAAGTGAATTGTGTCATGTTTTGGGCTACAGTGAATGCTGCTCTGCATGCACCCTGTGCCACACATCCTTGCAATGAGGTAGAATTCAACCTGCTTCAAAGTCTGTTCCACTGGCCAGAAGAACACCCAGGGAGGGGGAGTAGTGGTGAGTTGCAAAGCCTCTTTAATGCTCCATTCCTGTTGGAGGTGGCTTGGGACTGCTTATTAGTGGGCCCAGATCTCCTCCGGTAAGGGAGTCATTAAACAGAACCCCTCTGGGTCTCTGGAGGAGTCGGGGGGATTCGACAGGGCCTGTGTGTGTCGACTGCCAGAGCTGCTCAGGAATGCCAGTGAGAACAGACCACCACTACCCGTTGGGGGAGGGGGGGGGGTGGGGGTATTTATGATACATGACTCAAAACTCACACTGAAGCTAGAGGTACAATGTATTCTGTTCTTTTGGGAATGATCTACAAAAGGGTGAATATTGCACCCAGCAGTTGCAACAAGGAGATGGATATGCATGTTCCTGTACTCACGGTGTCTTATGTTGTGGAAGCCATTTTATTTAAAGCTAACTTCCATACCCCAGCTATTCAGTCCCACATGTTGGTCAATGTAATTTGGAAGTAGCGAAGCTGTAAGCTTATGACAAAAATTTAACTCTAGTAAAAAAAAAATCAACCAATCCTAAATCAGCATGTTGGGCAGTATTAAGACTGATGTATGATTTCTAAATGCTTAAAAAAGTATGTATGTAGCAGGTTTTTAAATGGCAGGGAAGCTTAAATGTGAAGCAAGGAGAATAGATAAAAAAAAAGGTGTGTACAGCCTGAGTGAAAATATAAAAAAAGAAAAATGCATGTAAACAAAGTTTGTAAGCAAGACCTCCTAACCAAGCATCTACAGACAAATGTGTGTTAAGTTTGGTTAATTTAGAGAAATTGTGTGTAGACCATACAGAGGGAAGGTTTTGTGTAAATCATTGCTTTAGTTTTTGTACCGTATTCTCACACACACACACACACACACACACACACACACACACACACACACACACACACACACACACACACACACACACACACACACACACACACACACACACACACACACACACACACACACACACACACACACACACACACGATTTAAACAAAACCTTCCCTCTGTATGGTCTACACATAATTTCTCTAAATTAACCAAACTTAATATTAACTCAATCAAAATCGTATTTCAATATGAAAGCCTCCTATAACAATGGCCGGCCCTTCGAGACCCAGACAAAAAAAACAAGGTGATTTACCAAGCAGTAGTTCAAGTAAATGTTGTGTTTACTTTTTATGTGAGTGGGGATTTCATCGCAGCCAAACCTTTAGAAAACCCCACTACTGATTAGATAGCATTTACCGTAATTGCCGTTTTAATTTACAGTTGAATTGCTCGTCAACATGGAGAATGTCGTTGGGCTCTGGTTACATTGGCAACCGAAAACTCATTTATATCTAGTAATTATTGAATTGAATACAAGTATAGACTATTGATTTTCGCATTGCCTAATGGAAGAAAAAAAAACCCTCAATATTACAAAAGATTCAGCCCTAATTTTGCACGGTAATACTCAAGGGTCAACAAGCCATAGGAAAATATCTACCTTACATGGGTATATTGGCACATTATCAATTCAACAGTTTCCCCAAAATTCTCAAAACATGGCTAAATGCATGATCTTCTATTAGCGTAATGGCAACAGTAAACAAATCAAAAAGTTTTAAAAAGTTTTAAAATCTAAAGTTCAGTGCTTTGAAAGCAAGCTGCACGTGGGTTCGCCATCCAACAATTGTGCATTGAACACCAGGTCGCCCTCATCCCTTACTACAAGGGTCTTAGAAAACCGTCTCTAATACACTGGCCTTAATCAGCTTGAGATTGATTATCCCCAGCAAAGCATCTCGCGGAGGCCCGGGTCAGTTCCCTCAGAAAGCACTACAACAGTCCTTCCCTGATAAACCTCCCACAGACATGAAATCCTACACAATAATCACATGGGATTCCCATCTACCCTATTATGCATTAAAGGGATTTGGGGGGGGGGGGGGGGGGGGTGACATTAACTTCCAGCCTTCTGGAAATGCAGAGAAGGTGTGCATGTCATGCTAATATCGATGCGAACATATGAACACATATTAACATGTATGAACGTTCACAGGAAGCCCTGGAAACTGCTAATAGCTAAAGAAAGAAAGTAAACTCCAGGAAATTGCCTTTTAAGTTATAGCTTAGGCACAGATAGATGGGAAACTATATATCTATATAAAATGAGGAATTATATACATATTATGCATATCTTTAGCATTCCTCAACACACAGTTTACGTCTATGGCCTTAATCCATTGCAGATTGCTTTACTCGCTCTAAATTGAGATAGAATATTGCAGTTTGTTTTGCTTTTTTGAACATGGCTAGGATAAAGCCAGAAAGCGAATGTGTCCTTCGCTGATGATGTCAGCTGCTAAAACCAACCAAGAGGCTTCTGCTCCAAGTCACCACCAGTTTTACTGCCAGAGTTTGAACTCTGGTTTTGTTTTTTCAATAACGGCAGCTGTTGGTTACATGGCCAGGCCTCGGTAGCAGATTTAACTGTTAAGCACTGTGCATAGCTGTGTTTTATCTAGACAACCATGTGTCGCATTAAAATCAACATGTAACATTGATGCTTACTCAGCTTTGATTGTAATTTTTTGCAACGGGCCAATCCCTGGGGAGCATTAACCTGCTGCCTAACACACATCTAACAAAAACACATAAAAAACCTAAAGCAACCACGAATCCTGACAGCAAGCGTTCCACGACTCCAGCAGAGGCGTGTGGTTTATCTCATTCCCATGTAGAGAGGTCCAGTCCCTGTTGTGAGTCAGTGAAATCATCCCTCTGCTCCTTCAGCTCTTGAAGCGAGTCTGCTCACATATGTGATTGAATTTCCTGGAATGGACACACACACACACACACACACACACACACACACACACACACACACACACACACACACACACACACACACACACACACACACACACACACACACACACACACACACACACACACACACACACACACACACACACACACACACACACACACACACACTACATGATCTGGAGAGTGGCGTTGACCCCCTCTAGTGGTAGATGGGAGACAATACATGTAGGACACTAAAGACTGCTATGTAAAAGAACATTGAATAACAGAATGACTGATGAACATTGATGACAGAACATACAATGGTCATATGCTTCCTTTAGTTGCATATTACCCATGGGGTGATCAACGAGGATAAATAAAATAATGGAGATTAATTTGATTTCAACAAAAGGGACCATTTAAATTATCACTGCAGTTGAAATGCACTCAAAAAGGATATACACACACACACACACACACACACACACACACACACACACACACACACACACACACACACACACACACACACACACACACACACACACACACACACACACACACACACACACACACACACACACACACGATTAACTTACACTGCATGATGCGCCTTGACCTGCGTGCGGCAGTTGCGACCCCAGTAGCAGTCAGGACGAGATGTCACAGAAGCTGTGGAGATGACAGAGTCACTACAGCAGCCTTTTCTGGCCTGTTGCCCCATTTCTATGTCAGAAAATGACTGAGACACCAACCTCTTACATTGTTGTGGATCCCCTTCCTCACATTGTTTTAACCCTATCAACTTCTGCCCATGATATCAATGTCCCAGTGAAGTAGTTTGCTCATAGCTACAAATCATTTTGTCTGTTTGTATACATTCAAATCCTGAATCAAAAATGTACCATCAAATATCCATATTTTATAAGCCAGCATTATAAGCTCCCTTGACACCTGCGTTGGGAAACACTACATCACAGTGACTTTGGGAGACGGGTTGGAGGTGAACTCTGGTACCTGGCAGCTCGGATGCTGGGATGTTCTGCCTGAACCTGTAGGCCAGCTCTTTGAAGGTGCGCTGTCCGCAGCAGTAGCACAGTACTGTGCTGGCAGAGATGCGGTAATCTGCAACGAGTAGTAAATAAAGAGAAAGGAGGAGCTTTTAAGAATACAACATGGAATGGTAATGAACTTAATATGATTAACGTAATCATATTAAAATAAAAATCATTGGGACGTCGTCCACTATGATCGACAGATGTTCTCAGACGATTCAAGCGAAACAGGATATTAAGCGTGGTTAGTGTTTTTGACCCCCATCCTAAAAAGTAGTCAGTGCCATGGTGGGTCTGGCTGGGGGAGTCCTCACCAGACAGATGGAAGGCTCCCTGCTCCAAGGCCTGCAGGCCTTGTTGGAGCACATCCCTCCAGGACAAGCCTCTGGAGCTCAGGTAGTTCTGGAGGAAACACAATGTTAGCCATTGGACAAGACCAGAGGAGAGCAGGGGTCAAGTGTCGACGGACAGAACTGTGTGAAACACAAGGAATGAATAGGAATTATGTTTTTCTAGCTTACCTGGAGGATTTCTGACTCATAGTTATTGCTGTTGAGCACTCCATCCAGGCACTTGTTTGTGAGGTTCAGCGCTGCATGATAAAGACATCAATAAACGTAGCTTTTGTTAGCAAGAGTAAGGTGCAAATAAAACTACCTTGAAGACACTTTTGGATTAGTGTGACACGATGAGTCATGTCAGTCAATAGACAGAAAATGTATTTTAAAGCAGACCAACTTGTGATGGACATTCAGCATTAGTCATAAAATGTTATTAAATAATCAATCAACAACTCAAATAATCATCCGTCGTAGATTACTTTGGATGTACTCAACACTTTGAATATTGACATTGTTTCTGTTTTTTTTTCTCCATTGTTTTGGTGCTGATCTCAAATTGCGATGTCCTAGCTGTTAGTGGAGAGTGTACAGCAGTAAATAACCCTGGTTGGTTAAAGAGGAGACGTGCCACTGAAGCGGACCAGGCAGCCCTGGCAGCCAATCCTCTCACAGCCCCAGTACATGTGACAGAAGGGCCTCTGGCAGGCTCCACCTGCAACACATGGCACAAACCGTTAGAAATTAAAAACAAACTCATTTAAATTAATGATTTAAATGAGCACATTAACATACATTTCTAAGAAATGTAAAATACGACAAAAAAAACAACAACAAGATGGTTGCTTTCACACTGTGTTGACAGCTTCTATTGACTTACAATTGACTGTTTTATTAGCCAAAGGTAAAAAAGGTTAATTAAGGACATTTGGGAACAAACCCAAACCTTTCGGCTTGCAAGTCGAACACCCTAACCACCTCATCCTCCAACCCCATTGGCTTGTTTCTGGAGTCAACTTACATTGCTGGACAGCGACCTGCTGGCTCCCCGGCTCAGAGCGTCTGTCTGGCATGGGCTGCAGGCAGCAGGAGCAGATGACATGGGAGCCTTGTGGAGAGCAGCGGTACTCCTGGACTGGATCTGCAGAGAGAAACCGATGAGGCTAAAGATATCTACACTGTACTGTTGGGATATACAAGTAACATGGAGGGATTTTGTCTTTAAATGCTGTACTTTTACTGTACTTTGTATTCACTGGAAGTTGTAGTACTTCACTTCCCAATTACTTAAAATCAGAGTTAAGTACTTTTAAAATCAGAATACTTAAAAATATGTTTTTATTTTATTTTTTGCCATCGTCTCTTGCCTCTGCTACTTTTTTATATAAAATAAAATGTTAGTGCTCTCTTAAATACAGCCAAGCAAGTCCTTGTTCCCAGCAGACTTTCCCCCAGCGAGACATACCAGTGGGGCCGTCTGCAGAGGTTGAGGGTTGCTCTCCGGCTGGCTTCCCTCCCTCATCCCTAGGCTCTGGCCCAGCTGCTCCAAGTGCTGCTGCAGCCCTCAGCGGTAGCGGTAGCTGGGTGGGGGCAAGGATAGGGGCTGCCGGAGTGTAGACCAAGAAGCTGGACCCCGTAGCGAACAGATCCTGACACCCCTCCTTCCTGTAACCCGGACACTGTCTGCACACCACAAACGGCTGGCTGGGGAGGGAACGCATGTATACCACATTGAGAATAAAATACATTTACTTATAAAAATAGATAAGAATTGTGGTCATTTGACGTTTGTTGTGGGAATGTGTGTGGATGGTGGCTGGTTTAAGCAGCCTCACCTGGCCTGAGTCAAACTGATTGGACTCTGGGGCTGGGTGGGGCTGCACACTTGTTGCACATTGAGCAATCAATGTGCACAGGTTAAACCAGCCACCACCACACACACTCAGGGAGAGCTCTCCGGCATGGCAGCATGGAGCACCAGCTGCATGCATCATTCTATGCAACCTTTACAATAAACCAGTTCAACATCACCACCCTGTGTCCATTCGTTTGGAGGAGCCCGAGGAAAGTCACGTAGGTGGAGTAATGGTGTTTGCTACGTCTTTTAACATATGGATGGGTACAATATGCAACATTTAGACTGAGCGATTAAAATGGGTACTGCAGTCCAAATTCACAATATTGGAGACGCACTGAACGAAGACGCACAAAATACTGTAATTATTCAATTTTTGACAATGAGAAGCGACGACGAGTCCCACACAGTAAGTTGATCAGCTAATGTATGTTTGCAATTTATTTATAGTTAGCTATAACTAGCTCATGTGGCATCAGTCTTGAAATCTTTAGGGCTCAGCTATCTCAATCTTTCAAATGCAACTCCAAGATTTACCCGTGTTTTAGCACGGCTCTGGTCATGAGGAAGAGGCATATTAGGTTGGGTAGAATCTAGTACAATCTCTGTGATCCAGTTAGTTTGCTTGCTTCCATGGCTGCAAGACACTGTTTGTGTGCCAATTTGTTGAATATCTGGCAACCCAGGGTACTCTGATTGTTTTGGCCTCCTGTGTTATGATTCACTATTCTCAGAGTGAATCATAACACAGGAGGCCAAAACAAAAATAAGGGAAATTTCAAAGAGAACATACTGGCTGTAGCATTGTTATCGGAGAAGCCAATATTTCCAGCATGTTTCCTTTACCTCTGAAGAGATATCATGGTGATTTTATGATATAGTACAGTACATTTGTTAGATATAGCTCCTTTAAGTAGGAAATGTTAAATGTGTTTTAGTGATTCATGCCAAAAAGGCAATAATATTTAGAGCTAGCTGCAACAGATGGCATCTCAATGACTGGAAAAGCCCTTACAAAATGCTGAAACAACTACTTAAAATGAGGAAGACTGCATCAAGAGTGGTTAGACAGTGTAGTGACTAGGCGGTTAGATCCCCAGTCTGCACCATTGGTTTCTTAATCGTCCATTTCCACTCTACGATGCTTTGGATAAAATGCAACCTAACATGCGGTCATCAATTTGGCAAATAGCAAAACAATAAAACATGAAAAACTGTTCTTTCCGTATACCTGGTGTCCGACCAATCGCTGTCATTGTCGGAGAACTCAAACAGATAATCTGAGCTGCCTTCCTCGTCAGAGAGAGTTTGATCCACCTTCGGCTGCAACATGTCCTTAGTTATCTTGTTACGACTGTCCATTCCCTTCAGGTCCTCCTCACTACGGCACTTCTCTGTGGACACACACACACACCATTGAACCACAGGAACACACTGGGTTCACAGAGCAAATAAACACAAAGTGATAACCCTATACTAACTCAGTGAGCATAACAGATTTTAAATATTGTTAAGTGATTTAATACATCGCTATTTCATCCAAATGACACATTCAATTAGATAAAACATGTCCACCAAACTGGTGTATGCGTTATTAAAATGGTTGGCCCCAGTAGGACGAAAAAGTTTGCATCTTCTCAGCCATTGCTCTGCAGTCTGCAGCTATGAATTGCATCATAAGAGAGAGACAGATAGAGGGACGGAGAATGAGGGAGAACTAGCGCTGTGGCCAGGGGGAGGGAGCAGTGAGACAGACCTGGGTGCTGGAGGAGGTAGGCCTCCACCAGGTTGTTGAGGATGTGGTTCTTGCGGATTCCTCTCCACGGGGCAGCGGCAGGTGGGACACAGTGAGGAGCGCTCCATCCAGCCGGAGTAGCAAGCGGAGCAGAATGTGTGCATGCAGGGCTGCAGGCTGAGGGTAGAGACATAGGTTGAGAGCACATGAGTGGGGCGGTAGCATGGGCAGAGCTCGCGTATTTTGACTTGACTGTAGATTACCTGTCAATTATACTTTTATTGACAGGTAATATAGCCCAATGAGAATACTACAGTCGTGTTATATACATTTGGCAAGTTTAGCAGATACTTTTATCCAAAGCGAGCTAAGTGAAGCTGAAAGATCAAAGTGAGAGATCATTCACCATCAGCAATTTATCAATCCATCAAGTTCCCAAACTGTAGTACACAGAGCGTTGTTTTTTTCCACAAATAATTGAATAACGACAGACAACATCAGTGCCCTGGGCTTACACAGATGCTGCCCAGAAGGGGAGATCAGATTACACCGGACCACACAACATCCATGTCCCATCGGACACCAAATGCCCAGAACGACCCTTGCCCTGTAGGGCCACCCGATAGCGTTGAGGGGAAAGCGGGGAGACGCTACCTGATGCAGTCATGCAGAAGGTCCTGGCAGATGATGCAAGTCAGGGAGTCCTCCATCTTGTCCGTCTTGGCCTCTTCTGCCGGCGCCTTCCTGCCAAGGAGGTCCCGCAGGAGCCCCTGTGCCGGGCCGCTGGGCCCCGAGCTTGATGTGTGGGGGAGGGCTGTGTCATGGTCCTTATCTGAAGAGAGAGAGCATGGTTCAGATAATAACCCATAAAAGCTATTAGTACACAATAATAAGATTAAATAAAAAAATGTGTAACCTCAAACCCAGGAATGGGGCCATGTTCTCTTGTAAGATATCAAGTATGAGACATCACACACCAAAGAAGGAACAAATAACCAAAATCATACAAAAACAGCAATAGTACTGGGCCAAGCATATCACCTTCAGGATGGTGCTATACCATACCATCAGGATGGTGCTATACCATACCATCAGGATGGTGCTATACCATACCATCAGGATGGTGCTATACCATACCATCAGGATGGTGATATACCGTGAGGGTCTGCCAGAGGAAACACAGGTAGAGCCCCAGCTAATGAACTCACCGTTAGTAGTCTTCCTCCTTTTCCTCTCTGGCTCCATGCTGTCTGTGTTCTCCTGCGATGGGATTGTGACTGTAGATAGCCCTGGAAGAAAAGTTATAAAAACACACCAAGATCAGACAGAGCATCCTCAAAGGAGGCAGAAAGCTGATGGTCATTACCTAAATACTGCTTCAGATACCACTCTCCCTTGTGTGGGGGCGTAATGCGGGTGTGAGCCTCTATAGGCTGGATGAAAACAGAGGCTTGGAGGACCTACCATGGGCAGGGGAGGACCCGTGGGGTGGGGTAAGCGTGGCCGCTGCAACAGGGGCGGTGGAGCCCTCGATGTGCAGAAGGGAGGCGGAGGGCTGCGGTTCTTCCCGAGACAGATCCCTCGGGGCGCTCCTCAGCAACACGGGCTCCACAGACAGAGAGAGGTCTGAGGGGGAGGCAGCGCGGGCGTGGAAGCCCCCCACCGCGACTACGCCACCTCGGAATACAGCACCTTGGAGGATGGAAAGACGCTTGTTAGCATTGAGAGTGAAAGTGAATGAACACCAGATAGGCGACCATGATGAATAACAGGTGAATTACAAGACTACAATATTTTTTTTAATAGTATTTGCTTTCAGGTCCAAGTGCACAGTCCTAGGTGATTATATGACAATGGAAATATAAAACTAATTGTGAGTCGCTTTAGTGTATAAACAAGTTCCTTATTGCATTGTTAGGCTTTATGAGTTGGTAGGAATTGTTTGTTTCCAGTCAGTAGTACGTTTCTGTAAAACACACCAACGGTCTCCTGGAAATGCCTCTACAATTGTTAAGGCAAATCAAAAAAATTATTTTCAAGAAGCTAGTTATATTAAGTCAAAGCAAAGCCTGTATGAAACCATTCTAACTACTAAATCAACTGGCTTACCGCACACATCCTGCAAAACACCCAGCTCCGGGTTTATGGAATGGTAGACATAAGCAATGTCTACAGAAAGAATTATAAACAGTGCATTATAATCATGTAATTATGGTACGAAAGCTTAAAAGATCCATCAGTGAAAACAAAAGGAGGGGGTTATTCTAAATGTGTCTTATTCCTGGTATCCCTAATTAAAAAGCCCCAATGGTTTCGTAGTGTCATAAGTATTGTTTGTCTCATGAATAGCAGAGACAGCTGGTTACCATCTCTGTCACAAACGTTCCATTGTTTTCCAAAAACACAGCCAAAGTCAAAACAAGTTGGAGAGTTGCGTCCAGTTGCTTTGGTCTTCAGAAATAAAAATTACCTTTACGGTAAAGACTGCTACAGTAAAAACAAAAACAAAAAAAAACACTCTACATATCAAGTGAATGTAGAGTGCCTTTCAAATGCCTGTCTTTACCTTTATAGTCTATAGTCGGCGTGCGTGAACTGTGTGAGCCAACGTGAACCAAAATTGACGTAATAACGGTCCTCCGCTTGGTTTGACTCGTGTTTCATACCTCAGACATTTTAAAAGCAAACTCTGCTTCCACAGCAAAATTGTGCCAAAACTGCGACTTTAAATGCCATGGCCGTGCATGGACGTTCATGAATAGCGCATCGCTCAGACTATAAATTCCACTTAATTTAATAAAGACAGGCATCACGATACATTGAATGGTTAAGTTCTACAAACTTCTTTAATGTTTTAGTTTATTTCAGTTAGAGGACTTGTTTGTTTAAGGATGACAAAGTAGAGGCTCTCCATAAAATAATAAATAGTTAATAATTAAAATGTTCAGCTTATACCGTTAAACAAAACACTCACTTTGCTCTGGCTCATTCTTCCGGTACACAAAGTGGATGACATCTCCATTCTGCAGCATGTGAATCTGCTTCTTGACCAGTTTAGACATGTTGATCACAGTGCCATTGGTGCTACCGGACCAAAAAAAACGAACAATTTGTATTTACGAGTGTGTAGTTAATTCTACAAAACACTAGAGTATTATATTTCCATGAAGGTATAGCGTTGTATTTAACAGCAACATTTTAAAGAGTAACACAGCGTCAGATTAAAACATATAAAAAGAGAATTTAGAAAAGTAGCAGAGTGCATTTTTTTTTTTACTCTCTTTGACAACTGAGACCAACAGGAATGACAGGCCTTTAATTAACTATGCGAGTGGTTCACTGTCAGCAGTTCGTAAACAAAACCAAGAGCAACAAGCCCTTAGACTCCATGCTATTCCCAAATGGCTGGCGTTCACTTTATTATGTCTGTTACTGGGTTGAGTGTAAAACAATGTTTTAGCCACATACCTCATGTCTTCCAGCCACACCATCCCTGAGTTCTCATCTTGTACAATTTTGCAGTGTTCCCCTGAGACCAGCTTGTTGGCAGGGAAGGATAAATCACATCCTAGCCAGGACAGAATAATGTTGTTAGGAGTACGCAATGCAATACTTTTCTATACAACAGTATTCAATAACATCTGAGGAAACAATGACGGCTACATTAGGCTCTACCTGAGATTGTTTTGTATACAATCCATCTCAAATTACCCCTTGTTGTGCGTAGGGCTGCAACAATTAGTAGATAGAAGGAAAAGGTATCAAATCTAATTTTGATAAGCGACTAATCATTTAAGTAATTCATCAAGTTCAAATAAACATTTGCTGCTTAATGTTGCAGTTCAATTCAAATATTTGGGTCATTGATCGTTTAAAAAAGAATATGCCTAGTTTAGTTTTTCTTGACTGCTTGTCAGATAAAGAAAGCACGTTTATGAAATCACTTTGGACTCTGGTAACTCGCTATTGTTTATAAAATAAATGATTAATCACTGAATCAAAAATAAAATCATTTGATTAATCGACTTTGAAAAATAATTGTTAGTTGCAGCCCTAGTTACATGGTATTGATTAGAAATGATGGCTACTTTATTCATTGGGGAGTATACTCAAATATCTAATTATGTATTGGATATGCTGATCCAACAACTGCATAATAATGCATGTTATTTACATAAGTACATGTATTGTATTATACATCACTTACTTGATCATAAACACATTGCAAACATATCACATTGTATCCATGTATTTTTTCCCAGACACATAAGATACTGAATTAAGGCAAAGTGCTTTGCATTGCAAAGCATTTCAAAACAGACACAAGACAGAGGGCCGTGAGAATAATGGGCAGCCATTCCCTGGGTAAAATCTATACAAAAAACTACTTAATATTCTCTACACATATTCTCTATGGACACCCTTTGTTATCATCAGAAGAGGGTTTATACGTTTAGTGAACTAAAGGGGCCTTTGAGCTTTGAAAGGAGCCGTTCTAGACACAAAGGTCTAGACAGTGCACAGCAAGACCTGTCTGATAAATAAAAAACACAAAACATAGCTGATAGAGAAGGAAAACAGCTGATGTTTATGCATAAGCTGTCCTCGATATTAAACTCTGCATTTTGACTATAGCTTACCTAAATACATTTTAATATGCTTTAGGATTTGATAAACTATTACCTTTTCTCCGGCCAACCGTGTACTGCTTCTTGATTAGCAGAACTTCAGATTCACAGGAGTCTACTTTCACCAGTTTTCCCCATGGTCGACCCGCTCCTCGACCCTCCATTTTAACATTCTACACAAATAGTGAAACACTGTTAGAGAAGTCTTTCCAATATTCATACATTTGCTTTTAATTGAAAAATCCATCCTAGTGAATAAAGATGATAGAATGTCAGTTTTTTTTTTGAATTGGCAAAAGTGAAAGTGATAAAAGTGAAAGGGATATGAACAAACATATAAATGTTAAATTAAATGGCACACACATTGACAACACAATGGCCACCTTGTTAACAATAAAGAGCATTTCGTGAAATATAATTAAAGTTACTTGAGGGGTCCTTTTGGGCTGAGACAATCGATGCTAGAATTAGCTGGCTAGCGTCCCAGCTAGGCTAGCTAATGATACATGTCAAGTTGGAAATGCAGAGTTTGTGAATTGACACGAATGGGGATGCATGTATGTTTACGTGTTCACATCAGGACCATGGTTGTGGTCACATAGGCCTAGGTATTGTAACACTCCAACAGCTCAACTTTGTATTTACAAACAAGTTGATGCTAATACATTGTCAACGTCGCTAGCCTGCTAGCAGCTAACCCCACTATTGATAAACTTCAATTTGTTATAGTGCGCATGCGTGTCATATATATATATATATTATAAGGTATTATAAGGTTTTCAAACTAGATGAGTACTTTACCATAACACGTCCAGTTATCTGATGCGATTGTGTTGCGTGAGAAACCGTCGCCTCCTCATTTTCCAGAGCGGTGAAGCATTCGCGCACTTCCTGATAAGCGCAGCGAAGGCATTTATTATTTACTAACATCAGCTGACAGGGGCGGGGTTAGTGGTGTAAGAATGTTGTCATTTTGTGTATTGTATTCAGGATGTTTTAAATTAATTCGCCAATGGTTTTAAGTTTTTGTTCCTCTATTGAGGTTTTTAGGCAATATAAGAAGTACAATTTGTGAGTGGAAAATGAAAGTATTGGTAAACTCAATTTATTCTGCTAAATTCAGATTCCAGATTCAGGTTATAATCCCGGGGAAAACTTTCACAATTGCTCTGCTCAAATAGAATGTAGCCTACACAATCAAAAATACATTAGACCTAGGCCTAAATATAAGTACAAATACACACAATCTTGCACACATTGTCCAAAATGCAAAAAATAGTCCTGGAGTTGAACACATAATGGATATAACCTACATAAATAACTAGCTCCAAGTGTCATTGCTGAATGTTTGATACATTTCTTCTTATAAGCCTTTTACTATACTACTATGTTGTATTGTACATTGAAGATAAAGGATTAGGAGAAAGTCGGTTGTATCCAATTAAAAAAATAATAAACTAATGCTTTTCGGATTCTTCATGGGGGGGGGGGGGGGGGGGGGGATTTGGGGCTATATATAAAGTACTAATTATAAGTGGAAATTTTAATTATAAGTCAAACATGTCATTTATTCTGCCACCTTGCAAAAATAGATTTAACCACCCCAAATGTAATCTACAAAACTCCAATTCTAAATTCTTCTTCTTGAAAATAGTCTTAAATTGGAAGATAAATGGTGACATTGAATTGTTATCTAAAATAATACAAAAAAAGTTGATTAGATCATTGAAGTTTATAAAATGAAATTACAGGTTTTAAAACGAGACACATTTAAATGAGTTTAATGTGTGATGTCACCTGTGATGTCAACAGGTGACACAACCCACACACATACACACACACTCTCTCTCTCTCACACACACACACACACACACACACCGTGTGAATGTATAGAGTGGTGGAGAATTAAATTAACCTTCTTCCCAATCCTATTGCATTACAAGAGAATGAATCACAGTTCAACAAAAATAAAAAATGAATGTGTGTGTGTTTGTGTGAGTGTGTATGTGTGTGTGTGTGTGTGTGTGTGTGTGTGTGTTGTAACACTTAGTTGTTCTCCATAGAATCCTGACAATGTGTACTGTCTACTGTTCATTAGGCTTCTGCTCAAAATTATCACTATTATGTTAATAACAGCTCGGGACTCTCCGTGACCTATCGGAGAGCCCTATCCAAGCTCTTCCTGAAAAGGCAGAGGTCACCTCATTATCTGCTCTTAACACTTTGCCTTCTCTCAATATCAGGAATTCAAAGTAATCTTTGTGATGACGAGTTGAGCCCCCTTAGAGCCCCCCTTGTACATGCTTTGCAGATGCTCATGTTCTTCTATTCTGAAAAATACATCTTTTGATACATGTATTTAAAGATTAAGATTCAGAGTGATATTTTCCGGAATGATTGAGTTCATCTCACTAATTACCATGTAGCGGCCGTTTATATTCATCAACAATTTGGCAGCCAGGATGGGATTGCTGATTTGATCACTTCTGCTTCTCCAACCAGGCATGGTCGGAGTCAATCTCCGAAGGCATATGCCCCGATTGAGCGAGAGCCGCCAAGCCGCAGTCCTAACCTGGCTGGGTCAGAAAGTGCCATATAACACAAATTAATGTGAGAACACTCAATCTGTTCTGCACTTACAACCCACACCTGTGTGTGTGTGTGTGTGTGTGTGTGTGTGTGTGTGTGTGTGTGTGTGTGTGTGTTTGTGTGTGCGTGTGTACGTATGTCTCTGCGTGTAAATAGGACTCACACAGGATATGTCTGTTTTAAATCACTAAGCTCAAATTGATTACAATGATTTTTCTGGTTTGAACTAATATAACTGCAGTAAAGTCTGAGAACACAGGCTCGCCTGGTCTTGTGGGGGCACTGGGAGTCTTGATGTAGGGTTACATAAAGTTCAATTTCAAGTGGGATGATCTCTCTGATCTAAGAAATACCACCGCGCCTCAGCAGTAGAACCCGCCCTTAATGTGGGACTCATCTCAGCAATACCAGCCAATCACAGCCACTCCTTAAAATGCCCTCATCTCTTTTTGTTCGTTGTCTATCTGGAGAGCGAGAGAGAGAGAGAGAGAGAGAGAGAGAGAGAGAGAGAGAGAGAGAGAGAGAGAGAGAGAGAGAGAGAGAGAGAGAGAGAGAGAGAGAGAGAGAGAGAGAGAGAGAGAGAGAGAGAGAAAGAAAGAAAGAAAGAAAGAAAGAAAGAAAGAAAGAAAGAAAGAAAGAAAGAAAGAAAGAAAGAAAGAAAGAAAGAGAGAGAGAGAGCGTGATCATTGTCTGTTCACAATGATTGCACTATTGCACATATACTCCACATTGTAAATACAGTGTATGTACAGTGTATCTTTAATGTATCTGTTTATAGGAGATACTGGACTTTATTTTTAGTATTCGACATTTGACTTTTTATATATTTAGTATTTAACATTCTAATATTTGATATGTATATATATTTTGTATTTAATGTTTATACTTTGACCTCCTAATTTTTCACCTGCTTTTGGCAATGTTAACGTTTGTTTCTCATGCCAATAAAGCTTTTTTGAATTGAATTTAATTGAATTGAGAGAGAGAGAGAGAGAGAGAGAGAGAGAGAGAGAGAGAGAAGACCAGAGTCTGTGACTTATGAATGCAGTCATCCGCAAGTATGTGCACATAGGGACACACACACACACCATCAAACCCGCTATGACTTAAGAATGCAGGCAACCATCAGCAAGTGCACGTACGCCTACACATACACACACGCACACACACACACACACACACACACACACACACACAACAAACATGCTGTGACTTATGAATGCAGGCACCCACAAGCATATGCAATAGGCACACACAGACAGTCATAGACACACAAATGCAGACACATGTGCTTACACATTCGTGCACACACATACACACACACAAGTACACATTGTAGTGGCACGTACCTCGTTTCTAATTCTTCTTTGCCACTTTTCTGAAGTTAGTCTAATTGCAACCAGTATTTGAAACACGAGCAAACCACAATTGTTTTCCTTTTAAATGTTTACTTGTGAAACACAAACATATACATGGTACGCACGGTCAAAAAACTGTGTTGCTTCCACGTCTCTAACTTCGAACTAAACTAACTACGTCCAATCAATTACGCTATGACGTAGTGCTATCCGACTGGAAGCTCAAAATACTGAACTGTTATCAGACCTAAACATTACTAAATTATACATTTTAAACCAATACATTTCTTATGACTTTTTAACTAAATTATTATTATTAGTCCTTATTTGGCTCTTACACACATGTTCGGTCAAATATACACAAGGTCGCATACGCTCTCCCACGCGCACACAAACACACACACACACACACACACACACACACACACACACACACACACACACACACACACACACACACACACACACACACACACACACAGTGAAATGTCATCCACAGAGAGAATATTCTCAGAGGAGATCTCCGGATCTGGCCAAAATTTCCCATTACACAAGGCGTAATGAATCCCACGCCACCGCTGTCAATCAGCATTCCCTAATTGGATCAAAGATTACTGGTGGCAGCTGTATAAAACATCAAACAAGTAATTAAATGAAATAATGAGAAAATAAACGTTAATGTTGCCAAATGGGAATGGAAGGAAGCTCGGGAACGTGGCTACAATGCACTCGCTCAAATTATCTCTGCCTGGCTTGGGCTAATTGCTAGAGGATGTCCTCTTAACTGAGTGTGAAAAGCTGTGTCTAATTACTGCAACATTAATCAGGCATTAACGTGTTATCACAAGGTTAACCTATCAGAGAGTGCCTCGCAGTCTAATTACCAATGATGTATTAACACCACATGGCCACCAGGCGTCGTGCTTGTTCTTCCGATGAGTTTTGTTTCAACGCTCCCGTAAACCAACCGAGCGCTTGAATTAATGGCGACCATGTTGGATTACGTTGTTATGGCCATGTGCTTTCGCATGACCAAACGGGGAATGGTATGGTACAAAATCAATAGCAGCTGTTTCCTGGCAATTGCAGCGCTAGGGACTTTGATACTCAGGAGATTGAAATAGAGGGTATCAGTAAGGAATCATTTTCCGCTAATGTGTTGAATTGTAGGGACATCAATGCAGACCTGTGTGCTTTTTGTGTTGTTGCTATACTATGCATCAGGCATTACAATCACTTAAATGATCTACAAAATCAATGTCAAGCAATTGTCTGCTTGGTAGAGCAGTTGCGTCACGTGTGATTGAGATAGATTGGATGGTAAACTACTTCATAAGCAAAATAGGCATAAGTGAGATGTGGTAGGACATAAAGGTATGGCAGTAAACACATGTCAGTCAGTGGGAATGCTTTGCCATGACAGACATTTTTTTAAATTAAACATTTTTTACTGCGATTTCCTAAAGAGTTAATTGCCTCCTTTAGGACCGAAATTGCTTTCTCGGGCTGTATGCAAAAACCCGTTATGGATTAACGGACAACCATTGGGTAGGTCAATGTGCAATTTTTTTTGACTGACAGCGCCTCTAAATAGAGGTGAGGAAGGTAATTTCTGGCGAACCGTTAGTGCCCCGACTTTATTACACATGGGTTAATGAACTCTCATCAGAATTCCGGCGGGCCAGAAGCAGAACCACCTCGTGCAGCCTTGCCAACAGCACTCATTTGTCAAAGAGGCAGAGAGATCACAGACCGACAAATCTACCACGTCTCACAGGCTGTCAGGCGCTTTGCCTGCAAATCAAAGACAAAAGAACAGAGCAGCTGAGCGCGCGAGACTAGAGAGAGGGAGCGCGAGAGAGCGCATAGCAGCCATTCCATTTAGCGATTCTCCGCCATTTAAAGCCCCCGAGCGTGCCCTTTGAAAAAACGCCTATTAGACTGGCTTCGAGAGATTACAAGAAAATAAAATTACATTCATTGTGATATTCGATTTCATAATACCCTTGGAATTATAATTACACCGCGCGCACATTTTTCATTTAAAAACCACTCTCCCACAACACAGAACCAGGGAGTGGAATGAGCAGGTTGTGCATTCGGTGCGTGAATGGCGATTATAGAGGCCTGTTTAACCAGGAGAAACAATAATGGGAGAAGAGTAGGACTGCTAATCAGACAGTAATCAGGTCAGAGAGCAGGTTTTAATCACATCCAACACGCTTGTTGAGGTCATCACAGAACAATGGTTGACAGTGCTGCCAATAAACTGCAAATTTTTGTAATGTTGCATTTCTATGAATAGTTAATAGCCATGGTAAATTATAACCTTGTTACCCAATGACCGCAGTCTAACTGTAGGCATCCTTGCATACTCATTATTTACATGTAGCCTACCTATCTAAAAATAAAAAAGATCACAGTCATATTTGGAGAGTAATTGTAAACACAAGTGTTAAAAGTTACTAATATTTGACAACATCAAACTATCTGGGGGTGGAGAGGTGCTCCAAGCCCACTGTTGGTGTGCCTGCCCATTATAGAGAGACATGTGGGCATATGCTGTGTCCAACGCCAATGAGCTGAAGGGGCGAGATAAGAGACATTCTTGGGTGGCATTGAAACAAGGCATGAGAAGGACCAGCGTGATAGCGGTACTTGTTGTTCTGATGTGTTAAATAGCTGGCCTTCAACACAACAATCAATCGCTGAGTGAGCCACTGTGTAGCCAAGGGCTGACTGAGAGATAGCCAGATGGCGGGAATCAATGGAGCTCTGCCTGGTTACTGGTGTCACGGAGAGATAATCACAAATTTGGCTGTATATGCCTGCCAAAACACATGAAATACCGCAGCCGGGGTCTATTTTATAGCTTGATAAGCTTAAAAAGCGAACAAATTGGTGACCAAATACATCACTGATTAGAGCTCTGTTCTAACCGGTAACAAAATAATACCAATTACTCTCGTCCCAACGCATAGCCTACAATACAACAGCAACGACAATATTGTTGGGCTTTAGTATCCTTCATGCGGGTTTGTTGTTGTTGCTGTGTTCTGGCCCATTTGGTGGTGTGTCTGATGATATACGCACCCCAGGATTCTCATTGTGCATAATCATGGCCACCAGCTACTGTGTTGTCTTGCTGCCATTTGACACAGACGAACAGCAGGCGGCCAGTATGCTCATGCGTGCACACAGAAAACATCTGCGGGGCCAGGGATAGGGTTTTGAATGCTCTCCAAGACCTCCAGAGGGCCTGCACAGAGTAATCTGCAAACAAGCCACTCTGTAAGCCTCATTGCAAGTGGAAGAGCAAGCCCCTTAAGCTGTGACATTAACCAACTGAGCGAGATAAGATAAGGGATCGTTATCTCGTCGCATGCAACTTCTGGCCAGATAGCAGATAAGGGAGCCTTTCAAGAGTGCGTTTACTGGCCGGCAGATTCCCAGAGAGGCCAAGGAGGTAGGTTAGTCTGGCCAAGAAGCACCTTGGGTGGAATGTGGTTTCAGCCAGTAAAGGCTGGTTGGCCAAAGAGACATAACAGACATCAGCAGAACTATCTTGATCTTAACGTCCCACCACTGGTATCTGTAGTTGTGTTTACACAATTAGGGCTTACAATACAAAGTATAAAATGATGTAATACATCACCTCATGCCAAAACAACAAATGGAGCTAATCAAACTTTAATTGACAGTGACTGCTCCTGTAAAATCCATTGCTGTACTAAGGATTAGTGAGTGAAACTGTTAGCTATTTAAATAGATGGATGATCAGTGGCCAGAAAACCATTACTACAATCAGCCTCCCAATTCTGAACAGAGAAGATGATTGGTAACAGGATAGTGCAGTTGCAAAGGGTGTTCAACTCCCAGGCCAAAGGTTCGGGGTTTGATCCCCAGTGTCCATAGCGTACCTGCATGCATCCCCTGAGTAAGATGATTAAAGGAATAATACAGGCTGAAACTCGTTGACATTGTTATAAAAAGTCTAAGATCGATCTACAATTCATTCCAAGGTTTATTTTTACAATATGTGTAATATCGTACTCGTTATTGCAGTTTGTCACTGGCTGTCGTAAAATCATGCGATTTTCGCATGATTTTACGCTATCCCCATCTCAACATCAGGTGGCAACTTTCTGTAAATTGTACATTTAAACATTTAATACATTTATCAAATGTATTATAACAAAATGTATAAAAGGCTTTATTATTGTGAAAGCTAGCTAAACATTTGGCAATATGCTATGATACAATATGCCACAAGGCCGATCAAATTGTTATAATTTTATTGCATAGGTAGAATTGTTATTTTTTCACAAATTTCAACGGTCCCTTCATGACAACGGCCACGGGATTACAGAGCTGGGCTGGGAGAGCGAGCCTGGCAACGCTAATGCTATTTGCGGCTAACTCTAGTTTAGCTAGTGGTCCATGCTAGAACATTTTATGGCTGTTCTTTGGTGCTGGATTTCAATCGTGTACCCCCTCGCTTTTGGGGAGGAACATAAAGTCCCATCCAAAGTAGTCAAGACTTAGGTGAACATTTCAGTATGCAGCTATTGCGGAGGCTAGCAAGTTCACTGAATGAAATAGCACCTAAAAAGCCACAAAAAAATAAATAAGCCAAAAATAAATAAGCATAAAAGCCTTAAAAACTATCAGCATTTATACATTACATCATTATTATGCTATAGTTCAAGTTAAATTGTGGAAGTGGGAGTACTAGGGCCCCAAGTACTCTAATCAAGAGTAGCTACAGTACTCTGTAACAAGGAGTGCGTGTTGCTCCACATAGTTTCTTTTATGAATTTGTATTTTACTGCTGAAATGTAATGTGTTTTACCCTCTCTGACATTAGATATTTATACAAGTACAGATGGAAGCTAAATACTCAACCTCACAGTAAACGCTTTAAATGGTTAGCTCACATTTGGGTTTCTGTAAACATAGGAGCTAAATGGCCCTCTTTAAGATGTTTCCTGTGTATTATACGATTTGTGAAGATTAATTCATTCATTCTTTGACACGTTCTGACATTTTAGTTTGACGAAGGCCCCCGTATATGCCATGTTCATTGCCAACCTATATCTGGGTATTCATATCTGTTCTGAAAAACCGTTTTATATTATAGTTAAAATAACCCAAGTATTACTGTTCTGTACTATTGGTCACAATAATTAGTAACTTTCCATAAAGGGTCGGCATGTGGTGCGAAGTTGGTTTTGAATTGATTAGATTTGAGGTGAAACAAGTCACTTTGTAAAGCTTTGGGCTGGTTTGTTTTTTATGTGGAAATGTGGGATGCTTTATTTTGAGGCGCATTATGAGGTGCCTACACTGTTAAAGCAGCCCCTGTGCTTTTAATGATTACTCGCTGGAAAGAAAACTTTCACACACAGGTGCCAAGAACGAGGTGCAGCGTTTTTGCCAGTTTCAAACTGAATAAACGCTTATGAATATCCACACACCACCACCACCACCACCACCAGAGGGGATGGACTAAATCATAATTCTCATTCCGTGGTTTTGGAAGAACTTCCGCCTCGCCCGCTGCCAAGCAGCGCTGAGGCGATCCCTGCGATGAGCCAAGGAATACTCCGCTAACTGAGCTCTGGAGAAAATGCGGTCACAACGAGATCCACGTTCAAATAAACTTCAGTCTTGGCCCACGCACACAAGCCATGTTGTCACCAGCTGGCCGAGCCTCTCGCCGCCCCTTCAAAAACACTGAGCCACTTTTGATTATCGTCTCAGCGGCTAATCATCAGCGGCTTGTGCCAATTTGGACAAGAAACGCACGGCTTCCACCCGCCTTAAGATATTTTATTTATTTTTTAGCTTGTTCTATGCATTTGAGCTTCCTTTTCCCCTCTCTCCACCTCCCCTTCTGAGACTTCTCTTGTCTGGTGCCCAGAGTGCAAAGCACAAATCTGGGAGGATGGCATGGTTGTGCACAGGCCACTGAGTGAGAGGACCACCTCTGCCAGAAGTACCCAGCTGCATAAATGTTATTGGATTTTTATGGCTTGTGTACATAATACAGCCAGTGTGGGCCACAGTGAGGTTCCACTAAACAGCGGAAAAATCCCCAAAATGGAATGGAAGTGGAAAACGTACTTTGGCTAGTGGCTCTGATGGATCTTCTCCATCTTCTCCCTGTTCCTCCTCTCCTCCCCGCTTCCAGCTGGTTTTAATGCTCCAAAGTTCTGCTGATTTGAGCCGAGGTTGGTTTATAATAACTCTTCCAGACGGCAAGTCTATTATCTCACTGCAAAGGAGTAGTGGCAGGGTGAGAGAGAGCGGGGGAAACGTGTATGCTGTAGGTCCAAAAGGTGCAAAGACATTAGACAGCACCTTGGAAGCCTCACTGCTCTGGCTGTTTCTAAGCTAGCTCCTTAGCTGCCTACTAGTCTGCTCTTTGTTAGCAGTCACTCTGTTGACATTTAAGGCTTAAAAAAAGATGGCAGACAAATGGAAGGATGTCCAGTGCCTGCTTTTTTAGGTGCTGGAAAACACCTATTCTCAGTTGCATGAACACTATGACAGAGCTATGCTGACAAAGCCTTGGACTATTTGGCCCATAGCTTAGCGATGGAGATCGTTAGCTGTCAAGGTTTGGTAAACCCGCAAAGAAATGGGTTTTTAACTGAGAACGAAAAATACCCCTCAGTCTCCCAAATCACATGTTCCCAGTGGATTCCTGGCAATTCAAATGTGATCATGGTGGGGGTCTCGCGTCTCATTACCAATCTTCATTTCAACACAGCCTTCAAATGGGAACTAATGCATTAGCTCTTGCAGGGAGGGGTGGGAGGTGGAGAGGGGGAGTGAAGTCTGGGGATTGGCGCATAGCAGCTCAAAAATGCTTTCATACATGATTTATCAGCGGGGGAAAAGAGACAGACAAAAAGAGAGACCAAGCTAGAGAGAGAGAGAGAGAGAGAGAGAGAGAGAGAGAGAGAGCGAAAAGCAGCTTGGACTCAGCCATTCATTCCTTGCCCATCTTATTAGCTTGGCACTGTGTTATTAGCTGCCATTGTGCTCCATAAAGGCCCCTGAGGCCTGTTCCACTGTTCCCTGAATCTGGGGTGAGCTCTGTGCCAACCGCTTTTTGGAGGTACTTTAAGACCATGAAAATTCAATCCAAAACCCCCTCAACATTGAGGTTTCTTACAGATAAATGCAAGGGGATTAATCGAGCACCAAAAACACTGCCCCCCCCCCCCCAGATACTGCCATATCCTATTAATTATGATTTACACCAGTGAGCGAGGTGTAAAGACAAAATACAATTATGTATCACAGCTATATATAATCATGCTACTATTAATGGCTACCACACCACCGTCACAATATATAGCATATATTATGCCCCAGCCAAACATAATCCTGCACACAAAAACCCCTGACAAAAATTAAGAATGATACTGTGACCCAGCCTTTTTAGCTGTTGTAATAACCTGCCTAGGGCTGGATATACCAGGCTACGTGTCAATTGATTCCCATCTGATGATGGACTGTGTGCTGAAATAAATTGACCTTGCCAGACAATGAGTGAAATTGATGGTGCTTTTCATCTCCAGAGGGCTGTTCCACACTCAACCATAAAAAGGAGCGCGTGTAGGACAAAGCGACAGAGCCAGTGAAATGTAAGGTCGTTTTGTTTTTACATAAATGTTGCCAGGCAAATAATAGTTTCGGGAAAAAAATTGATGTACAATAATGAGAACAGGGGTTAAGTACCCGCTGTTGACTAGATGATTAGGAATAAAAGCACACAGCGCTAAAGTGGGGCCAGCCACTGACAGATGCTACCCGTCGAGGAATATGTGGTTCAATTACCGGCCGCCTCAATTGAAAGTGATAGTGATTTAAGTCTTCCCAGTGCACCGGGTCCATTCTGACAGGCAGTCTTTTCCAGTGGGCCTTTTGAAAAACCTTGCCGGAGAGTGTGTGAGACAGAGGAGCACCATTGATTTTCAATAACATCTCCTAATGCCCTGGCCTTGGTTTGATCCACGCTGTCATTACGGCCTGATGCCCTGGGACAGGATTGGCTGGGTTCAGAGGCTCTCAGCGGCTAGATGGAGAGTCAGGGGCATTATCAAAATGAATTGGCCATCTCTGGGCAGGCAGTGAGGAGAGACCTCGTCAATAAAGCCGGACGGGGCAGCTGGGTACCCCTCCTCCCCGACCCACTCCTAAAGTGCCGTCCAGTCTCATTAGTGAAACAGATGAGTTCTGGAACAAAGAGAGGAAAGTAAGAGTTGGAGGAACGAGAGGAACCTCCACCACCTTCACCATCCGATATCCTTCCTCCCCACCGTTGCTCCACTTAATGAGTCCAGACCGCGGGTCAATATGCCGCCGGGCTGCCGGTCAATAACGGTTACCTGCAACACAAACACTCAAAACCTGCTTTCTTACAAAATCAATGTCCTATTAGTCCCACCCTCTATTGCTTTCCCCAATCTCATCAATCGCCTCTGGAGAGCTCGGCGGCCCATGTATGACAGATTAAGACTCAACGATCTGAAAGGCTTTGGGGCTCCACTCTAGCAGGCCAAGACTGCTGCTTCCATGATTTTAAAGTAATAGCTTTATACGAAATGAGCAAATACAGTAACGCTGGTGGGGTTAGGCCAAAGTACTATCGGCAAACCCATAAAGCTCCGTCTCCTCCAGCGACTTCTATGTTATTTGTAAATCAACATATCGCTCAGAAGGTTTCGGCCACATGAATCTCACAAGAGGAACTTGGCTGCAGCAGCAGAGTAAAGGACTAGCGAACAGCATGTCAGACATTAGGTCCAAACTTTATTCCTTACATTTTTAAACCATGAATGTTCATTTTTCATTTTTGCACGCCTAAAACTCTACTGGTTTTGTATACAAGAGTCTAAGAAAAACAACTGCACAACACCACAAGGTTGACAGAGAAAGTCCTATTGCGGCCCACTCCAAGTGTTCTTCTGTTCTGCTTGAGGCTTTGCACTCCTGGTCCACTTTGTGACTTGGAAATCTTCTCGGTTTTTAACTCCATGTATTTCCAATGGCAAATAAAAATAAAAATCAAAGTTGATGCAGATCCTTTAATTGTCACCAACATCATCGTAATATCCAGGTTTTCTACCCTTAGGATGCCTTGCGTCGCTTTGCATAGATTGCAGATGATCCTTCCAGGCCCCTGTAGGACACTCCTTCACCATGTTTCCATGACAACGACCAGGCTTATCCGTTACCATGGCTTTCAACAGGGAAATGTTTGATTTTAGTTTTCGTTTTCTAGAAATATTTTAAAAAGGCAGATCAATTTACATGGCCATTTTTGCAGCGAGGAGATATCAACAAGGTATTTACAGAAGTTTGCTTTACAGAGACTGAACGTAGACCTCTTAATATATCTGCATCTGCATACCTCGAAGGCAAAATTAATCATGAAAACAAATCGGTAATGTAACAGTGTACATTGGCATTGTTAACGATATCTTGGTAGCACAAGGTTAAATTACTGTTGAGAAGGCGCAAACAAAAAGCATCCAGTCCTTTCCGTGGGCCATAATAGATATGTCTCACCATCAACTGGGATAAATATCAAGGAAAAACAAACAAAACTGGAGTCACTGGAGCACAAATTACATACATGTCATCAAAGTGATACCTATACATGGAACAAGGATAGGAAAATGTACAAACCCATGTGAGGACCTCTCTTTTCGCACATAGCCGAAAAAAAGGTATCAGATTAATATATTAATAATTATCAAATATTTAAGTCGGCTATAAACATACTCATTTGCGTTTCTTTCCGCCGACATAATTCGATTCAGTCCATTGAAAAGAGTCTTGGTATGTGCTTAATCAGACCCACATAGGTACCTTCTACATTGTACAATCATGGCATTTCATCCCGGATTCCAAATTTGCTGTTCTCTGGTGAAAAGGCAGCGTGTTTTGTTCACCATTAGATTCCAAACTGGAGGCATTTAGGCTCACGAAGGCATCTGAGTCCTCTGTGTCCATCCTGAGGAAGCTACCGGGCCTCCACCTCTTTGGGGTTGCGGGACGGCGAGTAGTCTCGTGGGTCCTGGGTGGCGGAGGTTAGGGGCGTAGTCCGCCTGGGCGAGGTTGGCCTGGTGCTGCCCGCGGGCACAAGAGGAGGTGGGGCGCTGAGCGCGGCCGTGGGGGGCGTTCTGTTGAGCAGGCCGTTGTGTCCCGTGGAGGGGCTGAGTCTGGGGTAGGGCATCCCGCCCAGGTGCTGCATGAAGGGGGGCATGTGGGGCAGGTGGCCCTCCATGGGGGACTGGTGCAGCTGGTGGAGCCGGGCACGGTCCAGCTCCTCCCTCATGTGGATCCGCTCGCGCTCCTCCGCCTGCTGTCGCATCCTCTCATGCTCGCGCCGTACCTCCAGCAGGTGCTCGTGGTGGGAGTAGTCGTGGGCCTCGCGCTCGCGGTACGCCCTCTCCTGCTCATACATGCTCGGGAAGCGGTGACTCTGCTCGGCCCGCAGCTGGAAGTCCATGCGGCGCTGCAGGTCCAGGCTGCGGTACGCCTCCCTCAGGGGGTCCCAGGGGAAGGCCTGGTGCGGGAGGCGCTCTCGGCCGGCCGCCAGAGGGCTGACCCCCATAAAGGGAGCCATGCGGGCACGGTCCAGCACGTTGAGGCTGCCCATCTGGTGCATGGCGCTCATGGAGAGGGGCAGCGAGTGGGCCATGGGGACCCCATGCATGCCGGGGATCTCACTCCCGCGTTGCGACTGCAGGTGAAGCTGCTGCGGGAGAGGGGGGTGGTGGTGGTGTGGGTGTCCCACCTGAGACATGGGGACAGGTGGTGCTTGGACCGGTGGGTGGGGGGCAGGCTCAGAGCTCACCACCATCACCTCCTGCTCCTCCTTCCTCTCCTCTTTGATCTTCATGTCATTCTTTACCTTGTGGAGCAGGTCCATGGACGGGGGCTCCTTGCGATCGCCGTCCTTCAACGTCGGTGGTGGGCCGCCCATCATCTTCACACCCTGCTCGCCCATGATGCCCTTGGAGTAGGGCGAGGGGGAGCGGTGAGAGGCTTTGATGGAGTCCTCCGACACTCTTCTCTCCATGGCTTCCTTGCCCGGGGAGCGGCTCTCCTTCACCTTGACGTCAGCCATCATGGAGGCCTCACGATGGCGCTCCAGCAGCTCCTTCTCAGCCTCGCGGACCCGGTCCACGCTGCCGCTGCGGTGCCGGCCCTGGTCGCTGGAGTTCTGGCTGCTGGAGCGGATCAGGTTGCTGATCTGGTAGTTGACCGGTGCCGAGGCGGGAGATGAGCGGTTGGAGTGCCGGTTGCGGTCCACAGAATCTCTGCAAGGAAAACATTTTTGTGTTGAAAAATAAAGATTAACAAAAAAAATAACATTTTGTATGTAAAGTATGTTAGCAGTAGGTGATATTCACACCTCACTTTATTATGTGTTCGCTCCACTAGGTTGAATCAAGTGTTGAATCTTATGCTTTGAAGTAACACTTCCCTGAAAAGCATGATACAACGGGCCCTACAGACGTCAGCAATTCCTTAAAAATGGTTTTCAACCTAGAAACCCTGATTAGGACTAACAGTTTCTCCTGGTGGCACTGGTGCCACTAACTTTCTCATTTGGTGGCACCGTAACAAATTTGGTCGCACCACTTTTTTCGCCGCTTTGTCACAGTAGTGGCATGTCGTTTGTTGCGAAATAGCCACCTGTGCACATTCACTTGATTTTTCTTTTTTTAATAATTTTATTGCATAGGTAGAATTTTTATTTTTTACCGCCAGTGCCTCGATGTCTTTCCTTACAAAGCAACTCTTTGGCTCCTCCTCGTATATAGTCTGTGTGTCTTTTTTGTTCCCATGCTTTTATCTTGAATAACACTAGTGCTGCGGTGCATTTTATTGAAAGTGTACAAACCACCATTTTAGCCGTGCTTCTCAACTGGAACTTAGGTGTGTCGTGTTTCCAATGAGAGCACTCACACCAGTGCTGCATACAGCCGCGCTATAACTTCCAGCAATGCTGTGAATGCTCTCATTGGAAACACGACACAATTACCACTCACACTAATGCTGCCTACAGCCGCTCTCTAACTTCCAGCATTGCTCAAAATCGAATCTTCCGACGTGTGTTGACGATGCCCGACATGGCGCTCTGTGGCTCGTCTGGTGTGCGACCCGCTTTACATTCAATCTCTGCCATAACCAAATCGGACTCGGACCAAAGAGGATCGGAAAGCCACGGACTTCCTCAACACAGCACTTACTCGTGATATTGTTATTCCAATAAAACATTGTGTTCTAACCAATTGGACCGCTTTGGAATTTAAATGGGAAAAAACGATGACATCAACAAATGTCAGCGTTGCAACAGCCCTGTTTGGAAAACATTACCTCACATCCACATAATAAATGGCAAATGCAATCATTTTGGTCGCAGTTTTTAGCCCTGAGTAATAAATATAATAACCAGCAGTAATAGACGGTTCGTTTATATTGTGTTTGAAATGCCAGACAGTTACAGGGCACCACATGCAGACAATGTTGTAATCAGACTTATTACTATGATGGAGAAGCACTGGGAGCCGTCCATTCGATTGAGGCTTCGAGCAAAATCAAAGACAACTGGGCCATAAAAATGATAATTTGGTTCACAACAACCCACCTGTCTTTGTCTTTCTCCTCCTTCCCAACAGATGAGTCCCTTTTCTCCCTCTCCCGCTCCCGCTCTCGCTCTCTCTCGCGTTCGTGGCTGTTTGCCGAGCTGCTGCGCTCGCCGTCGGGGGCCTTGGGCCACTGCGGCGGCGTGGGGAAGGAAGGCGGCGTGCGGTGCAACCGGTTCCAGGTGTCGTGGTGTGGGCTGCCAAAGCCGCCCAGGCTCCCGGGGCCCTCTTTGGGGCCGAATACGCTGTTGGAGCCTGGAGAGGACACAGATAAGGAGACAGGTCAGTGAAATGGATGATCCTGGGTCTTGCCATGGACACAGTGCAAAGACAACCAATGTTTCATCGTAGGCATTGATCACTCGTAATGTGCAGTCATTTGCAATGAATATAGAACTTCCTGTGTAAAGAAATTTACAAAAACATTAGTTTTAACCACCGATGCAGAGTCATAATGTCCTCAGGTATGTTTGTGCATTGCAATCTATCCTCCTGCAACGCAATTCGATTTAATCTGATCGTGTTGTTACAACAGCATCAACTGTCTTGTATGTGTGATTCACGCAATGAAACTTGATAGAATTAACAGTTCATTGTTCTCTCTCTGTACTTGTATGTGTTTGCGGGCCAAAAAGCCTTCAAAATTCCCCATCCCTTCATTTACTGCTCCTGATTGTCAGGCCCCCCCCCCCGGCATTGGAATAGATAAGAGCATGGGACAGAATATATAGTTTTATATAAAAACCAGGGGGAGACTTAAGCATTCAATGGCTTGTCTATCGCTCATTTCCCAGTTAACAACAAACAGAGCAAGTAGTCTGCCAGGGCAAAACTGCAACAGGGGACAGAAAGACACAGAGAAAGAGAGATAGCGAGAGTGAGAGCGAGAGCGAGAGAGAGAGAGAGAGAGAGAGAGAGAGAGAGAGAGAGAACGAGGAAGTCCGCCGAATATTGAATAGATATACAGAAAGCAAACAGCGGGCCTGGATGCGTATTTTGGCAGGAGGGCCGCCGGATTAGAGCCAGTCCGTTGGATGGTGGGCTTGGGGATCAGGGGATGGAGAGAGAGTGTGAAGGGGTTTGGTGTTGGTGGTCCTGCCTGGGCTACTGCTGGGCTGATTTGGCAAAGGGACGAGAACTAAGTGTCTTGGTTTTCTTTTCTCCCTGTTCTGGCTCTCCCTGTGGTCTCTCTCTCTCTCTCTCTCGCTGCCCTGCTCTGTGCTCCGGCTACCAGGGCCATCATCCAGGAAGTGGGGGTGGGTGGTTGACTAAGATAGGTATGGGTATGTTAGGGTCTGGGGTGGGAGGTTGGGTAGGAGGGTGTAGAGGGAGATGGAGAAGGGGAGTGGGGAGGTGGTGGTGGTGGTAGAGGCTGGCGCTTACCAAGCGTGGGGTTGCCTAATCCACCGAAGGCACTGGTTGAAAGGTTGCCGAGGCCACCAAAGGTACTGGAGCGACTGAAAGGATCTGTAAAATGCCAAACAGCGATTAGCAAAATAAAAGGGGGGGGCTGGCTACAGTATGCCCCCCCCCTCTCTCCCCCCGCTACCCACCCACTCGGCTTTTCTCTTACAAGCGAGCTGTTGCTGTTTTCTTATTTTATACTGCCTGACAGATGCTGGACCCTCTCCCACTCACTACAACGGAGCACCGCGCCTCTGACCCTGCTGGGAGCTAGTGGAGCTGCACTGCCTCATGGCAAAATGAGTTTGTTTTTTGGTGTATGTACTCGCTGAACTGAGCTGGGGAATGGGTTATGGCTGGGCGGGGGAGCCGGAGAGGTGGGTGGGGGGGGGGGGGGGGGGTTGGGGAGTGGATGCAGATGAAGAGCAGGCCATCTGAAAATAAAACAAGTCTCATAGAAATATTGATAGATTCATTCTGAAAATGAAAGCATCCATCCACTTGTCCACCTATCAAGACATGAAGAACAATTGTGAACATTGTGATCATAATGTGCAACAATATTCCACCAAGAAAAACCCTCTTGATGCCAAGTTTCGTTAACAATACCCAATAAACTACGCCACGTCTGTTTAATTTCTTATTTTCTTAATTCAAAAATCTGTTGCCTTCTTTGCTGCCAAAATCTTCCCCCAACATCACTCCAATTATTCAGATTTTTTAACCATGAAAGCATAAATATTGTTAGCTACAGGCAACTTGATAATCAGCATGAGCAGCCTCAACAGCATGTGTTTGGTTATTTATAATGTATGTAAAATGTATCTCGTCTCCATGGAACACAAACATCACCCTGGAAACCAGACTTAAAAGTTTCATACCTTTCATTCACAGCTGTACTAGTACAGCATCAAGCGCCCACCTCCAGTACAACATTACACATTATTATATTACATGATTAGATCATGTAATATAAGGTTTAAAGCAATATCTTGGATACAGAGGAAGCTTCAGGGGTTCCCAGGGAACTTCTGAACACAATCACCACAATTTAAGAGCCCACCTGTCTAACACCCAAATATCCCAGACACCACCCCCCAACGGTTTTATTGCCTTCACCATCATGTGTTTCCAAGCTCACATTGGATTGGCTCATTGACCGGCTTGTTTTCTGAAATCCTAATAATCATCATAATCCAAACAATAAGTCACAGATCATCAAATTTATAATGATCGACAACCCTGCCTTTAATCAGGCAGCACTAACGCACTATACTAAGTGATCCAAAGAAGATGCAAAATCCCAGTAAAACCCTATTTGAGGCCATCACCATTGCTTTTGCTCTCCTTTCAGGTAAAGGTTGTGTGTCTAGAAAGTTGTGTGATCGAAATAATTAGAAAATAACAACAAGAAAAGGAGTAGAGAAAAGGAAAAAATAAACATGAGTATGGGTTACTTACACTTACCCGCCAAGTGGCTGGGAGGCAGGAAGCCAGTGGGATGGGAGGCGGGGCCGTAAGGGGAGGGTGCGTGGTGGCCAGGGCCTATCAGACGGAAGATAGAAAGAAAAACTGTAAGTGTTAACCAATCAATGTGTCATTTAATCCCTCAATTAGGCATTACGGATAACATGTGATTAAAAGGAGATAAGCAGAGGGCTTATCCTTGACCTTTGGATCCCTGTTGCTTTAGCCATATATTAAATGTAAACAGTCAGCATTCTTTATGACAAAAATGCCTACTTGCTAAGTACAAACCAGATAAAATAAAAAATGAAAAATTGTAATAATCACTTTACGATGTGTCTGTCTATGTGTGTCTAAATGTGAAAATCGAAGCCCTAATTCATGGACACTTTGAAGCTCTGTCAAAGCCAGCCCCTTAAACTAAAAGCGGTGAATTTACCCGTATTTAAGATATTGTTAATGAAGGAACCAATTACACACAGGCCTATGACACACAGCAGCATAATTACCAGTAAAAGGCTGATCGCCCTGCTGTTGCCCCCCAACGCAGGGCAGAGCCGACAATTACGGGAGGAGAGTCATACATATTCATGGCTGTCTCCCTCCCCAGCAAAACATTTACCACAACAGCACTACAATTATGTGAACCCAACATGAAAGGCGCAAAACAAATGCAAAAAAAAAAGAAACCAAAGCCTGAATAATACCCTGGATATGTTTTTTTAACTGCTGTGAAAGACCCGTTTCGACATGGACGGCATACATTTTTAGCAGAGCTCATATGCATAGAACTATACTGCAGAGTATGTGAGATGTGGATGAGGTCTACTGACCTGTGGGAGAGAAGAGGGGTCGTGCCAGGTCATGGGGGTAGGGGAACCCTGGGAAGACCCCCTGGCCTGGGGGGCGGCTGAAGAGGTCCAGCTTCCCATTCATGTCCAGTTTGTGAGGATCCAGCTGCATCTGCTGTTATATAGAGAAAATAGATAGACGGGGTCGAGGGAGAGGCCGAGAGAGGTAGGCCGAGAGCCAGTTAGAGAGAGTAAACAGGGAGAGAGAGAGACACAGTGTGACAGTGGGGGTCAGTGATCAGTGAGTGAGAACGCCACTTTCAGCAACAGAGGCTTACGCTTGAGGGGCTTACGCTCGACCTAAAGCGGCTCGGATATCAGACGTGCCGAGTCCCGACAACAATGGTCGGCGGTGTCATAACAGAACATCTGTAAGCTGATTAGGGACAGCAAAGCCTGGGGGAATTTGAGAGGGGGTGCGCGAGGGAGACACCGACCTTCCCTGGGTGGGTGGGTGGGGGGGAGGCTAGTGCTAGCATTAGGCGGTGTGCTCCGAGGAGCCCCTGCAAGGCACACTATCATCGGGGGCTGCCGCTGCCGCCAAGCACACAGGATTCATGTCGTTGGCGTTATTCTTTATGTCCATTTCCTTTAATGAGTCTTCAATGGTATTTAACTAAATTAATGGCGCATACCCCCCCCCCCCCTCCCCCACCCACGAGCCTCCTGACCTTTAACCCCCTGGTTAGACCCCTGTCCACTCGCTCCCGTAGATTGAACGTCCAATCCTATGGCTTTTCTATGACATTGTACCACGTGACCAACATGAGAACCAATGGCCGGCGTTCATATGTTTTATGCATAACACATATGGCATATGTAGCGGCAGCAACGCTCGACATGAATAACCAGGTATCTATCTATGACTAGGCCCTGGGAAAGCCAACGTTTCAAATTGCAATCTGAAATTCTCGGTTTTCCATTCCGCTATCCATCTGACCCACCTTCATCTTTTGCTGATGGTGGTAGATCTGCCATGCGATCTGGACATGCACTGCACACCACTTGCCAGGTTTCTGAGAATCAGAGAGAGACCTTATGGTGAGCTCACAACCGCTTGCAATTCATCTCTTATTGTCTGGCCAAGCCGAGCTAACAGTGGGGGAACTTATCGGAAGACAAAAACAAAAACAAACGAACAAAAAAGATTTCATAAAATAAAAAGCCCCAAAAACCCAAACACCTCTATCCGCTGACCATAATCCCAGTAGTGACCGTCTGCCTCACTCCAAGTCCAATAAGAGATGGAAGGGATTACATACTGCATTGTAATCAGGGCTTTCTAATACAACATGGTATATTTGTACTCCGAGGCTTGGCCTGAAAGGGGTGAAGTCAAGAAGGCAAGACAGAAACTTACTCTGACAGACGACCTGAAAGGATCTGATATCTGTACGGAGAGAGAGAGAGAGAGAGAGAGAGAGAGAGAGAGAGAGAGAGAGAGAGAGAGAGAGAGAGAGAGAGATCGTTAATTTCACACTGGAAAATATTTGAAAACATGTGGAGTATTGGTATACGTACCAATATCAAATAACCCAGCAAACGTTTGGAGTGTCATCATTTTTTTCCCCTGTCACAGTTTATTTCAAATGTAACTTTGAATTTCAAGTCCAATATCCATGCCAATCCTACAATGTTTCCCATATGTTACCCAAAAAGAACAAAATGCTTTCGTCTTTGTTCCTACGGTGGGTTTGGTGGTTTTAAAGCCACTCTCTCACAATGTTATTACTTTGCTGCTCAACACATCCCTCAGTGAGTGAGTCAGACCCTGCTTTCAGCGGTAGGGAAGAGACTGAGAAGGTGAATACAGTTTCACTGCATAACAACGTCTCAGAGTCGACCAGCACAGTTGTTATTGCAGTGTGGCCTTTTCTTCCTTTTCCCCAATAAGGACTAAGTGTGTGTGACTCGGGATTCAGTATGCGCGAAGCTACTTACCCTGGGATCCTTCTGTAAGAGTGTGTGTGGTACTGCCCCTGGACGAGCTCCCACATCAATGGGATTGGATGCCTAAGACACAGAGACAGAGACAGAGACAGAGACAGAGAGAGAGAGAGCGAGCGAGCGAGCGAGCGAGCGAGCGAGCGAGCGAGAGAGAGAGAGAGAGAGAGAGAGAGAGAGAGAGAGAGAGAGAGAGAGAGAGAGAGAGAGAGAGGAGACAAAGGAACACAAAACATGAGCATATTGAAGAGAAAAACAACATGAACTCTAAATCTTAGGACATTCGTCCAATCACCAACACTCTTCAGGGAGAAGAGCTGGCATTATGTGTCGACTCTGTGGCTCAACCCCCTAGTGTGCCGTAGTGATCCAGGTTCAATTCTGACCTGGGGCCCCATGCTACATGTCATTCCCTCTCTCTTTCAACCCAGTTTTCTGTCTCTCTTCAATGTCCTGTCCATAAAAGCAACAAAAAATACCACCAACTACATACAAACAAATATTTATAGAAAAACGAAGGGCCGGCATTATGTTGGCCTACATTTAGCTTCAGGACGAGCTCTGTAGCATCTTTCTCTCACCTAGCCGCTACCTCTACTGTAGCACTGACGTCAACCGATAGCTCTGCTGCAGTGATGCTCTGGGCCTTGAGCCAGACCACAGTGAAACAGCCCAGATCTCTCTGATTACCTCGGCTAAATCCTTTTGAGCCCAAGTGCCTGGATCAGCCCTATTAATCCATCCCCGCATCAAGGATTGGCAGATCCAGGAAGGCGACCCGTGTTATTTTCCACTGACCCCCCCCACCACCCCCCAGCGCAGCCTCTCTTCAAGGATACTTAGGAAGGGATGGGGGAGGGAGGGAGGGAGGGAGGGAGGGAAGGGGGGCTTTAGACACACAAGAGCAAGGCCTGTTGTGTTGCACAAACCATCTGGAGAGGCCTCTGACAAAAGGGGACTCCTCGGTAACAGAGCCCGCTGTGAATAAGGCCAGCGGATTTAGGCCAGCTTTGATTGCTGGCTTACACCAGGGTCACAGCCACTGGGGATCTGTCAAGCAGCCCACCTCCCACACACCCCTCCTTCCCCCCTCCTGTCCTCTCCCCCTCTCGCCCTCTCCTACTGGCTGCCGTAGCCACCGCAAAACGCACATGCACGCACACACACACACACACACACACACACACAGAGCCTGTCCTTATCTTGCTCGACACGGCTTGGCGTGGAACGGTTGGGTTTAGCCCTGTGAGAGCCAGGGCTCAGACCACCTCAGGGCCCATGTGGATCAGAGACCTGCTTTGCATAGCCCAATTATAGGAGGAGGAGGAGAGGGGGGAGAGGGGGAGGCCTGGAGAGACTTATCGGGCCCCTGGTTCTTTCCTCCACGTATCTGCTGTTGCTGCCACTTGCCCCCGTGGCCTGAATGTTAAGTGAGTCTTAACATTCATGCTGGGGAAATTCATGCTGATTATGCTGGCTTCTTTTTCCCCCCCTTCCAATCGAAGGAGAAATAAAATAATAAAAAAATAAAGAAACCTCTGTGAAAGTGCATTAAGCTTGTGCTTAATAAGGTATGACATTACACACTCCCGTGCACACAGACAAAGACGCAGACAAACAAAATCCTTGTGTTTATGGCTGTACTTGTGCAAGTGTCTACATCTAAGTAAGCCCGTGGACGTCCGGTGAGGAGGAGAGTGCATGTATGTGTCCATCTCTCTTTATTTCTTAATGTCCCCGAGTGTGTGTATGTGAATGCGCGTGTGCATGCTGGAATGTTTTTTTTATTTTTTTACGAGCGCTTGTATTGCCTCGGCCATGCGTGGGTTGCGCTGCTGTGCGATGCATGCGGTGGCTGTATGCATGAGAGAGGGAGAGAGAGAGAGAGAGAGAGAGAGAGAGAGAGAGAGAGAGAGAGAGAGAGAGAGAGAGAGAGAGAGAGAGAGAGAGAGAGAGAGAGAGAGAGAGAGGCAGAGACAGAGACAGAGACAGAAAGAGAGTGGAGGAGGAGGGGTGAGGAGGCTAGGGGCTGACCTTGGGCTGGAAGGCTCCTTGCAGCGAACTGAAGGGTCCTGTGTGCGGGATCAGCGGGGGCATGCCTGGCATGGTGGGGGGGTAGGAGGGGAAGAACTGGGGAAGAGACACACACACACAAAACAACTCCTGAACTCTGAATGGAAACTAATAGACAAATAAAACATACATACATGGAGGACTCAACACACACACACACTCACACACACAGCCACACACACTTAAAAAAGGAAATCAATCTCAAGGCAAAATTCAAAGCTATGGTTTTAAAATATTTGGTTCACCATCCAGAAGCTGGCAGTTTGAAAGAAATGACTTACATTTGAATGTCTGATGAACGAATTGTCCAGTTTGGGGCCGTATTTGTCAAACTGAAAGAGAGAAAACAAGAAAGAAGACTTGTTAGTAAAATGGGAAATTATGAAAAACCATCATGTGACACTGGCCAACCTCTTCACAGAAAGGCTACTTTTAGACAGCAGATGATTCAGTCACTGCACAGAACAGGGTTGCAAACAGAGCAGAATTGGCCCTCTGGGGCGAACTGGGGTTTGGATCGCCCCAGTCATGGGCTACCGTCAACGGCCCCAATAGATCGGCACTTCAATGGCTTCAACTGTCCATGCACTTCGCTCCAGGGGACTGTACAACCCAAGAGGGCCCGCGTGGATTTTCCAGACGAGAAAGCAGAGGGGTGTGGGTGTGGAAACCGAAGCCGGTCTACGAGAACCGTCAGAGCAACAGTCCGCCGAATTATGTTTCCATTAAACTGGAAAATTTGCAGCAATGCGAAAGTAATTGCTTGTGATTGCTATGGACTTTCTTTTATGACAGGCAGTGGCCGTATAAAAGGAGCTCGTGTTTTAAGGAAGGGTATTTAGTAGCAAACTTGAAAAGAGATTTCTAGACTGAAAACTGGAGACATTTTCTGCATGTTAAAAAAAATTACGGAGGGAATATACAAAATCCTCATAAGTTCGATTTTGTCTTTTTATGGCTGAAATTGGATCGGAAAGACGGCATTCGCTATGGCTTCTGGCTAATCTGGGACAGCTCGGCGTGAAAATGGTATAACCTTGAAAGGCTGGACTTGTGTAATGAAACATTTTCTGAGGCAGAGCTTGTGACTAATAATCACAATTAGAATTTAACGTGTAAAGCCTACGGTCGCCTAAGTCTTCTGTGAGCTTTACAGATCACGTCCTCAGCGCATTGGACTGGTCATAAATGGTTATGAAATTGAGAGCGAGCGCTAAAGAGAGAGAGAGACAGAGATGAATAGAGACTTTGTTCATCTGTATGTAAGCCAATACTGCCCTTCTTATTCTCCGCCCGGGCTAATTGCAACTGACAGTAACATATTCAGATTCCGCAAATACCCAAACCATTCGCAGGTACTTTTTTGCGAGTATTTTCGGCAGGACTTTCTTGGCAGGCGTGCGTACGCTCTGGGTTTACATAAAGCGGCGACGGGGGAAAACGAGGTGGGAATGAATCAGACTTTCTGTGAGTGTGTGTTGAGTGTGAGTGAGAGCATGTCTCCAGTGTGGAGGTCTCTGGCTGTTTGCGGAGGGACTCCGGGGCATGTTGGGTTGTGGTTGGGGGGTTCAGAGGTCCCACCAGTAAAGCGGGGCCCTTTCACATCTGCACACAAAATGGCAGCCGTCGGTGGAGCAGGAGGAGTAGGAGGAGGAGTGGCGGTGGTGGAGTGGGCGGGCCGGGGCCCCTCCTGTTTTTGTCGGGGCCGATAATGGGCCTAAATCAAACACAGACAGCCTATTGAGAGGAAACGGCGGGCCAACTTCCGAGCTCATTAAACAGGTCGTCTGCCTTCTGAAGGCCCCGCTCTGTTTAATGTCCAACACCGGGAGAGGGTTACTGAACTGCTTTATGGAGGCTGTTAAAATCTCCCACCGCCGCCGCCTCTCTAATTTATGGCCCTGTCACAGCTTTATCGTAAACAGCTTTGGATAATTAAAGCTTGATATTTCAACTTATAACAATTAAGGGTGTTCCTCGCGGAGCGACGTGGCGAGGGGGAGCTGGGACAGCAAGGCTGTTAAGAGAGAGAGATGTCGGCCGTGTTCGGTTGGCAAGGCAGCTGCTCGAGGGCGTGGAACAATAAACAAATGCAGAGGCTTCATAATTTCATTAATTACAGCCATTAGCTGAGGGCTGTAACATAGCCGAGATGACACAGGGTGTCTAGAGAGCAGACGGGAATAACAGAGAGAGAGGGAGAGAGAGGGAGAGAGAGAGAATATAATCACAACAGGAGTATACTAAGTCTGCCCCTCGTGAACAACCAGTGGCAACAAAATCCACAACAACCAGCAACATTGCTTATGCTTGCAAGCTTTACAGAGGGTTAACAAAACACTGTGGTTATTAGGGGGATGAAAGAAAAGAAGGGGGAAGACATCAGTTAAGTAAAAACACATTTTCATTGAAATTAAAAAACATCACAAAAACATTAAAGGCAACTCAAATTCCCCTCGTAATAACACAACAAAACCAAATGATTACAAATGTGTGTGCTTGTGTGTGTGTGTGCTTGTGTGTGTGTGCTGTACGGGCTGCATAATGCCATTATTCGCGAGAGGGCAGAAAAAAACACCTCTTCTTCATCTTCAAAGAGAGGCGCTGTATGAATAATGGACGCCATGTCGGCAACGAGCAGAGGAGGGGAAATCGGTGCAAAGCGTTGGCTGCAGCACCATCCAAATAGTATCCGTGTTTATCTGACTCACTGCCATAAATACCAGGGCTTTGATTCTCAATGTGAAGGATTGGGGATAATCTTCAAACCCCCCCCCCCGCCCTGCTAATGTGCCCACAGGCTCTTAATCAGGGGTGGGGACGTGATGGATCGGCTCTATTAGAGTAACGCCAAATTGCTACAAATGGGAGTCCTGTCTGAATTGACTGTCGGAGATCCCCGCGCATTTTAGATGATGGATGGAGCAGTCATAACTCCCCCCCACCCTTCCCCGTGCGCGCCACCCGGCACAAACTTCGCTTTGATGACGGCGTCAGAGTGAGGTAGCAATTAGACATTACTATCAATCAGCAATTAAACAAACATCATCAAAACAGTTTGGCGCGATGTCTTCGCTTTATGACTTTCTGCCATAAAGGGCCTCGACAGCTCTGTGCGGGTGCACCAGTGGAAAGTGGAGTGTGGTCAAAGTGCTGCTTAAGGAGCCAATGTGCACGCGCACACACACACTATTTGGATTTAAAGCAGGGCCATATGAAAACAATGGGGGAAGCGATGCCTGCAGGAATTATCCTTATAGATCCCAGGCAGTAAAACTTAAAGTTCAGATGGAAGAAGATGATTACATCAAATCAACTGTACTCTGCTGCTCAGTCTGACTGAGATCACACTGCATTTATGAGGAAAACAGGTCAATTAAAAGCAAGGTCTGTGATATGTCAGACGCTGTCGGTACAAGCGGGGCAAACACCAGCATCAGCTTTATATTATGTAGTTTATAGTTAAATTAGTAGGTATACATTTTCATAGTTTATGGAACTGTAAGTACAGTCGGATGATGGAGCCAAGACGTCCATCCAGGAAAAGTATCTATGTGGGGACATCTAGTAGACAAAAGGAGCTCTGGACACAGTCCCCCTGTTGTGTCGTGATCTACCTGGGGGGCTGGGAAGGCTATTTGTGGAAACAAGATCCAGTAGCATTTCATTTTGAGGTGGGATTGCAAGGTGTGTAAGTGCGTGTGAGTGTGTGTGAGTGTGTTTTTGTGTGTGCTAGGGAGGTGGTGGTGATGGGTTGGTCCGGATGTGAACCTTTGGGGTGTGATTTCTTTGGGAGCTTTATTTTGTATTGTTTACTTATCCTCACATTTCGGGCTTGCGCACGCACCATGGGTGGTGCAGTGGGCGGGGTTAGGATGGCGGCCGACTGGGGCAGACTGGCGGGGAAGGGCGTGAAGGTGTGCTGGTGCGTGTGTTGGTGCTGGTGCATGTGCTGGTGTTGGTGAAACTCGGCCCTCAGCAGCGACACGGGGGCCAGCGGAGAGGCGGGCGGCCCCCGGCCCCGCTCCGAGCTCTGAACCAGGAAGCGGTTGTTCAGCTCCTGCCTCAGGAGGTCATGCTCTGTAAGACAGGAAAGCGGGGGGAGGGGGAGGCGGGGTCAAGGGAAAGGAGGGGAGGAAGGGGGCAGAGCCAAAACCAAACCAAAACCAAAACGTAACAAAAATATGGAGGGAGGGGAAAGTGAGGGTGGGGGGGGGGGGGGGGGGGGGGGGGGGGGGGCACAAGAAAAAAAAAAAAGGCACGGGCGGCCAGTCAGTCTTCACAACGAAAGAAGAAAGGAAATAGTCACCTGGCATTCTCTGTTTCTCCAGCTCATGCTGTGAGGGTTTTCTACGTGGGAACTCATTGGTGGTGGTAAGAGAGTTGCCTGTGACAATGTGCCAATCAGAATCCCCGAATGAGGCTGGCAATACATGATTGGTTGGTTGAATGATATCAACAGGCTGGTATCTAAAGACAAGAGAGAACCAAGAGTCATCCCAGCAGAAAACACACACACACACATATACAGACACAAACACTGCCTCCATCAGAAAGGCAATGTGTGGCTGGTAATTATGAACACATTTTGGAAAACTGTCATCACTACTGGAGGCATGGATTTATTACAGCCCAAACTGCTTATTCCCTACAGTCCTAACTGTAAGGGAAAAAATGAAAATTACAGAAATAATACATTTTTGTTGTGTTTGCACTAGCTAAGCAGACACAAGAGTTGTATTTTGTGTTTCAATGTCTCCAGTTGTGATGATTATCCACATTGGATGCCTGCACAAAGACTCCAGTGACCTCATCACCTAGCCAATCTTCTGAGCAGCTTTGAATGGGATTTGTGGTTACATCCAGTCATACTCAGAGTACAACAGGGGACTTATTTCTGTGCATACAGTGCAATTTTAAAGCTCTGGAATCAATTGTTAGTGATGTTGTATATATGCCATATTCAATTGCTGATTAGGTCACTAGAGTGCTCTAGGTAGTGCACTTCTAATTAGCTGGATTTCAGAAGTGTTTTTGACTCACCCAGCATGTCATTCACTATGGTAAATCAAAAGGAATACACTGATTTCTTCGGCAAGCACAGCTTTCATAAGCAAATTGGTGCCAAGTGGATATTGAGGGAACGTGCATTTAGTGTGCATAAGGTTTTGTTACCATTTTTTTTGTAAACATGAAAGGTTGGCTTATGCTAACATTTTGTTTTAAATGTTGCTATAGATACAGAGCAGAAACAAATAAATGCTCTTATGATAATAACGTGTTTTCCTTTCAAATGTAAACATGTTCAGCATATGGGCTGAAAATCATTATGAAAGTGCACAAACAATAACAAAATTAACCATGCATTATATAAGATGTTACAATTAGTATAACTTTCTAGTACACAGGGGTTAGGCTCTACAAATGTTGAGTAATTGTTTTTGTAATACTGAAATGAACCCTCTGAGTACATCAGCAGAAGCTGTAACTTACCAGATCAGTAAACTATATTTTTTTCTAAAGTGTATTGCTAGCTTAACTCATCTCTAGGCATTAGGGATGAACTTATTTTTTTTGTTTCTGTATATTTTGTGTTATGTGTTTATATAAATAGGCTACATAGAATAGTTCTCGATGAAGAGAGAAAAAATGCTTTGACAGTGGCTGTGTCAGTGTGTGTGAGACGCATTCATAAATGATGCATGTATTTCTATCCCTAATTATCTATTCAAATGTGAGAGTGGCCACAACAGGATGTTAGCCTAAGATAGCTTGTACACAAGACCTACCATCTATTTGTATCTAATAACTCATAGCCGCTTATAAGTGCATGCTGCTAACTAGCATGCTGCCAGCCAGCAGGTGTGTGTACTCACCTGGGTACGGGGTGCCGGCAGGGTGCCCAGGAACGACTAGGCTGTTGGCGGGTAAGGTTGGCGGCGGTTGCAGTGTGGCAGGGTTTGCGAACATGGCCGGATGGCGATGTGTGGGGCTCCGTAAGGAGGAATAGTGCGAGGTAGAGAGGTTGGCTATGGACAGGGGCAGGGTGGGGGCGGCTGAGGGCAGCCCACTGAGGTGGTGGTGGGGGGACGGGGGCAGATGGTGCTTGGAGAGCCCCACCGGACTGCCTCTGTGGCTGCTGGCGGGACAAGATCAGGACAAGCAATTAGCTCATGCTATACAGGATAAACATTAGCATAGCTACTGGTTGGCTCGCCGAGAAACATTAGCATAACTACTGTCTCATTGATTATGTTAGCATCGTTATTGTTTCATTATTTATGTTAGCAAACCTACTGGCTACCCAATAAGCATTAGCATAGTTACTGTCTCATTGGTTAGCATCGTAACTGTCTCACCAAAATACATTAGCATAGTTACTAGCTCATTGATATATGTTAGCATATACATTGATAGACATTAGCATAAGTAGTATCTCATTTATATATATGTTAGCATAGTTACTATCTCATTGATCTATTTTAGCATAGCTATTGGATCACCAATATACATTAACATAGCTACTGTATCAGTGAGATATGTTAGCATAGTTACTGTCTCATTAATATAGCATAGTTACTATCTCACTGACATACATCAGCTTAGCTACTCGCTCACTGATATACAATAGCATAGGTACTGTGTCATTGAAATATATTCTCACTGATTTTGCACTGTTTTTAGGTTACCAATATTGACATTTATGAATTATTCATAGTTTGCTTATTAGGGTTGTTGACAATTAAAATATTTGTCAGAAACACATTTCAGGTTCGTAAATGAGTCAACAATGATAAAACGGTTGCAAGAGCATAATCTCAGTGTGGAAGATTAATGTCTACACAAACACAGTGGGGGTAATTTGCACAGTAACCTAATAATAATAATAGTGATCCCACAGGACTATATTGTATTAATATTAGCATTGTAACATAATTTCTTATTTTACTCTCTGAATTGTGCTGAGGGGCACTGATCAAAGCAAACAGGAAGTAGTTGTGCATGAAACAGGTGACACAGTTCTTCATGCAGGAGAGAAAAAGGAGAGCCAACTCTGCCACACTTGTTAATTGGTTATTTAGCAAAACTTCCACCCTAATTGGTTTTCATTAGGGCTACATCATGAGATTAATTGAGTTTTTAATGTTGCTAAATGAGCAACTAATGCAGCATCAATTCAGTAGGCAGCAATCCCTTCTATAGACTTTCTAAAGTGCTCAATAATGTCCTGTTTTAAAACCCTGATTAGTGAGCAGTAGTTAAGCTAAACAAAAGCTGTTTAAAATGATGAGTGAGTACAATCAGCCCCTGCCTGGTGGCGTTGAAAGTAAACGGGATTTCCTTAAATCAGACTGATGATCAGCCTGCTGGCTGCTCCATAAATTAACCTCTTTTGAGTAAATGCACTCGATCTCTTCTATATTAATAAGCAATGAGTTGTGTATACAAAATTATCCTAATACAGGATCTTACTACCTTAATATTCATATTTTACCTAATCAGGACTGTGTGTCACCTCTTAAAACACTACATAGAGATTATGTTTTGCTCGTCATTAGTGAAATGTATCGTTCCTTCTGTTTTGGACTGAACATAGAGATGTGGATGTGTACCATTAACTCCATCCATGCTAAGTGTACTTGGCACGTAGAGTAGAACCTACGGACGTATGAATGGAGCACAGCCGGCAGTTTACCTGATGTCCTGAAGGCTGGTGTACTGCAGAGGGTGGTGCAACGGGTGGTGGTGTCCGATGATGCGCCGGTCGTGGTGCTGAGAGGGCGGGAGCAAGCGGGACTCCTGGTGGGCGTGGGAAGGGTGAGAGTGAGGGTGAGGCAGGGGGTGGCTGTGAGGTGGAGCCCTCAACAGGGGCGGGGTGGAAGGGACTGACGGGGGTAGAAGCAGCTGCTGTGGCTGCTGCTGCTGCTCCTTCTTCTTGATGCTGAGTGGCGGTGGCGAGGGGAGCCGGGCCCTGGGAGGCTCTGGAGGAGGAGGCGCGGCGGCGGCGGCGGGTGCAGGGGAGCCCGTAGGCGCGGAGGCCGGGGTGGGGCTGGGCACGGGCGGGGAGAAAGGGACCTGGCTGATGCTTTGCTCCTGGCTGCGTTGGAGCCCTGAGACTTTGGCCGAGCTGCAGGTCTTTTTGGGCTCCGGAATCTCATTCGCTGGCACACCTGAACAAACGACAGAGAAGAAGAACACAGTTTCTGTGAGAAGGGGAAGGGGCGGTATAGTCGAGTGTTAAGGAGTTTGGGACTCCCAGTTAGAAGGTTCTGGGTTCAAGCCCTAATATCACTGGTGTACCTATAGGCATTCCTAAGCAAAATGCCCTAAGCCCTACCTGCTCATTAATTATGTATGTATTATGTCGATTTTGTTATTAAAAAATCACTGTAAGTCACTTTGGAAAGAAGTGACTGACTGCGAATCCCTAACACTTCCTGGATGAAATGAGAGGAAATGAGAAAAGGACCAGCAGAGTAGAGGCTACGTTTCCAGGATAGTGGCAGCATTGTTTCCTGTGGGTCCCCTGACCCAGGGCTCCTCTCTCCATTCTCTAGGTTGTGTTTAATCAGGTCATTTTCATGCCCCGCTATAATCAGATGATCCAATTTCTGCCGGCGATCCAGTCAGTATGAATAAATCACAGCTAATTAAAGTTAAATGTCGACCCCTTATTCGGGGCCTTGCTGAGCACGCAATCTGGCATGAAATAATTATGTTTCCATTGTGCTCCGAAGACGGATCACAGCCCCTTTTTGTTTCACGGCCTCTCTGCCACAATAGCTATCTTAGCTATCTAGACACTGAACGACCATCTCTCCATCATATGGAGGTCGTATAAGCCAGCTCATCCGCTCCAGCCATGTCCCAGCGTCCTCACACACAGAGAGACCCAGGGTCCTGGGGTATAAAGTTAGGAGGAAGGAACTTTTGACAACTTTAAGCGAAACATTCCAGTGGTGCTTCTGAACACTGTCAAAGCTGGCGGCGGCAAACAAAATCCACTTAAGCGCTGCATAAGCGCACCGCATGCAAAAGACTATCTCGCAGGGAGAGGAAGTTCACTGTTGGAGCGAGTGGGTTAGACGAGAAGAGAAGAGGAGAGAGAGAGGGATAAAGAGGAAGAGCGGCAGAGACGTGGGGGCTCTCCAAGCAGTTTTAATCTAGCGCGGCGGGTGTAGTAAGACTTAACAGTCAATTCGGATGACTGTAACTCGTGCCTCAATTAAAAAGGCTCCCACAGGGCGCCCTCGACAGTAGCAGAAAGCGTGAAGAGCCCTGCAGCCCCCATCACAACAGAGGGAGCGCGACATGCTGCCGCTTAATGGAATATCCACCGCCTATTAAAGGCCTGCTTCCACTTTGAAGGATGCGAGCACCCTTTTTATGTAAAAAAGAAAAGGGGACACTAAACATTTCCTGAATTTTGTGCTCACGTGGTGGTGCAGGCAGAAGGTGTTCGGATTTCTACATAGAAATCATGGTGCCTGGACATAGTCTCAACATATTTAGAAAAAGGTGTCTGAAACAGATGTTGGTAGACGTTTCAGGGGCCATGTCTCTGCATGGGTAAGAGGAGAGTAGGAAGAGAGAGCGAGAGCATGAGCATGAGCGAGAGAAAGAGAAAGAGAAAGAGAAAGAGAAAGAGAGAGAAAGAGAGAAAGAGAGAAAGAGAGGGGCTAGCATCCACAATCGAAATGTCGCCCTCGGCGGATGTTGCTGTGGCAACCTGTTCTCCCAGACACAATACGAGAGGATGCAGTAATGCTGTGGGAAGCCGTGCTGCCGCCACTAGGAGATAGAGAGGGGCTTCCTATACTAATGCTGGGAGCCAGGGAGCGGCGAGCAGCGGCCCGTCTTAATGATGATTCTAATGGGCTTTAATGGAGGGAGGGAGGGATCTGCTCAGGCCAGACCATCCCTCATTAAAAATCCCCCACCCGGGCCAGACACATGCACACACGCTGTCACATACACACAGACTAGCATACTACATGTACACGCATATACACACTAGTATACCATACACGCCTGTATACCATACAGGCATACACTAGCATACACACCCACACACAAGCACATGCACACGCACACACCAGGGAAGCAGAAAATATGCATTTACTTTACAATTGTGGCACATTTTTCCACACCAGGGTGCCTTGCTTATATTTTTAGATTGAGGGGAGAGATCATTCAATGTGGTGACCAGATTCATTGAGCAAAGTATAAGATTACATTAGCTCAGTGGCTCCTTTCGCCACACAACGATGTAACGTGCTTAATGTTGTGCTCTCAGAATGGTGCGCTGTTATCAATTAAATATGACTGGAGGGGAATTCAGTTTTTTAACCATGGTAACAGGCTGTCAAGATCTGTAAAACCTTGAGTGTATTCAAACACATGACATTAATGAGCAGGTAAGGGCAGTTAGCCATCTTGATCAACGATGAAAACTGTGGACATGGGGGATCGAACCTGTACTCTTCAGTAATATACACATACATTTGTATGAGGAGGAGATGCTGCCAAGCGACCATGAGAATCTGTGCTATGTGAATGTTATTAGTGTTATGTGGCAGTTCGGTGAAGTGGTATACATGAGAATCTGTGCTATGTGAATGTTATTAGTGTTATGTGGCAGTTCGGTGAAGTGGTATACACTTGGAAGCTGAAAAAATGAAAAAAGACAAGGAACACAAAAAATGAAACAAAAACAAACCTAGAAGAATATAAGTCAATAAAATTTAATGAACAACAAAGCAAAAGCACCAGTGGCTGGAGATTACACTATGGCGCTCCCTAATTTGCTTCCTCATTCAATGGAATGTCTGTCTTAGGGCTCTGTGCAGCAACAAACAATAACCTCACACCTGTCAACCGGTGCTCCAGGTGAGCCCCCCCCCCCCCCCCCCCCCCCCCCCAAACTGTCAAAGTTGCCATTCAAGTTCTTTTTCCTTTCCCTTTTTTTTTTTACACCTCTCCTCCTCCATCCACTCCTCCTCAACTAGCCGAGCGACGGACTGTCAAACGAGACAAATACCTCACCAACGTGTGCACTCAATTCAAAGCAGCATCTCGGTGGATCACTGCCCTGCAGAAACCCAAAGCAGATGGTGGGAGTGAGTCAGGCAGGTTGGAGGCAAGCCCAACTTGTGGGGGAGCTGGGGGGGACAGGGACGTTCCCCAGGGGAAGGCAGGGAAGGGGGGGGGGGGGTTTGGCAGGCCTGCTCACCAGATGACATCTCATCACAGTATTGATCTTTTTATAGTTGTTCCTGTGGCCCGTGCTTACTCAGGGGATTCGGAGCTCTCCCTGGGAGCACTTGCGGTGTGCAGTATCACCCGGGGTCGGGTGGCGGCTGGTGGTGGAGGGGACGAGGTGATGCGGGGTTAGGGGACTTAGATGTCTTTGCCATGACTGATATGTCCAGCGGGGACTGGGGATGTCGCTTGGTGTCGCTGCACAGCTGTTCTGATCCCCGTTCTCCTTCAGGCCCGACCCTCCATTGTGTCCCAGTGGAACATCTGGACAGCTGGTGACGGCAGGCCTCTTCTGGTCTCTAAGCAGCCAGATGGTCAGGCTGGGGATGGATTGGACTAGCCTGGCCCTTTGATTGCTGTCATTAACCAGGGGGATAAGGTGGCAGCTTACTATAGCTATTAAGTAGCACTAAAAGATGGCCTGGGGTTAACGAGAGTTCTCTGTTTACACCAGGATGCAGACCATTGAAAACAAGTACAAATAAAGTCAAGTGCAATCATGTATTATGAGATTACAAGCTCCTAAACTCTTAAACTAAACAGATTAATTCACAAAACATTGGCTAACTTCTGAACTAAAATGTCTTGGCTTTGATAAAATCTGTGAAAAAAAGTTATCTTTTATATTCCCCACTTTTCCTTTCATGTAACCTCATTTGGGACACCTGGCCCACCTTCGCATGAACTCGGCTGTCACCTGAATGAGACACCCTGCCCCGGAGACTCTTCTCATTCCGCCTCCTACACAAAATCCTCAGCAGAACTGTGCTGTGAATGTAAATGCCAGCACAATGTTGATGAATTACCTGGGCCGCCGCAGAGGCCGGCGGCAGTGTATACAATGGACAGGGAAATAGAAACAGTATGTAAATAGGCTTTTCAGATCAGATATGAGGATATGCAAATTCTGACTGCGACAAGGGAGGGTAGAGGCTGTGGGTCTGCGGGCCAGGGAGGAATGCAAGGCCACTGGGTGCACTCATTTTCCAGGCAAATTCTGTGGTTGGCTCGCTTCATTGTTTTGCAAAAGCATAAACATTCAAAGCGCTGATAAGACCAGGACAAGTAAAAGGATATATATTTAAAACAAGCAGCATGTCTCCTGAAAGACGTTGCAGGATGCAGAATCAGGGTGTGGTAACGTGCCTTTCCTCGATCTCTCGTCTTCTCTGGCTTCGGTTGGCAGGATATAAAAAAAAACATATTCTTTGACGTTGAGCTTGAACCAACAGTCCGGATTTTGAAACCTATCCTAGGCAGGCAATCTAGACAAGAGCCAGGTTTTGGCTCAAGAGCGGCTTGTGGTTGTGGAAGATGGTTATACCAGATACTGGCAGATGGCAGGAAACCTCACTCTTGGCAATCCACATTTCACTGCTGTGAGGTATTCAACGTTCACTGGTGGGGGGGGGGGGGGGGGGGGGGGGGGGGGCATTTTGAATGTGGAGAACAGAAGGAGCTGGTCGGCAGCGAATCGCCTGTCTAGTAATAAAAAATCCTGACAAAAACAAATCTATTCCTTCTGCCTTGGGCACCTACTCCAAGATGGTGGTCATAGAGGCCATGGTGTGGTACTTTTTCCAGATCAATCCGAGATGTTAATGGGGGAAAGAATGGAGCGAGGGGATCGCTGGCCAAGCTAGCGAGACTGCAGGGACAGCTGCCATCTTTCAATTAGTCCTCTTTTTTCTTCTTCTCTGCTCTGCGGCTAACAAAGGGAAGGGATGGAGGCAGAAGGGATATGTGTTAAGCTCTCACACATTTACAGTCAAAGCCCAGGCATACACCAAGAAGACCTGATGTTCATTTCAAAGAGCTGGCAGCCGAGGGCAGCTGTGGGGAGGTGGGATTAATGCTGTGTTTTTCCTCCCGATATTAGCCACCAAAATTCAAAGGCCAGCCATATGGTGCAGGATACATACGCCGTCCTTGTGTTTTGGAACATTGGTCGCAGCAGCGTGGTGAAATTCAATGCATATTATTAGCGTTAGCTAATATAATATTATAATTTTATTAAAATAATATTCTAATATCTTTCAAGAGCTTTTGTATGTTATCTACAAATTGTGGACAATGATCTTTTGGCTCTCTCGGAAGGCAAGAAACCTACACACACTTAGAAAACGTCTTCCTGTTTCGGGTCACTATCTCCGACCCCCCCAGCAATGCTTTGTTAAGATGGCTCATTGGCTTTGGGCAAGCAATCACTCTCAAGGCAGCGGGTCATTGAAGGTCAGTGCTGCTGGGCTTTCCTGAATGAAAGAGAAGAACATCTTGGAACTCTCAACAGAAACGCTCAAGTCTAACGTCTCTTCCAACATAGCCCACCCTGTCAGCTGGGAATGTGACCCCTTTCACCGTCGTTGACCCCTGACCATCCCCCGGAGACCCGGCTCACCCATAGGCTCACCCCTGGACTCAGCGCCACCCAACCGATAGACAGAAGTGTAAAAGTGTGTGAGATGAGGGGGAGCAAAAAAAAAAAAAAATAATAAAGGGTAGAGGAAGCCAATCCGGCAGCGGTTGTTTTGGCAGGGCCGTGTGCAGCGTCCTTATCATTTCATTAATTAGCGCTACACGTCGGCGCGGTGGACCGCAGCACCATGGCGGCAGCTGTCCTGATTGATTACGGCGGCGGACGTAGCGCTGCAATTATCGAGGCGGCTGGAGACAACGCCTGCCACTTCTAATAAAGGACTTCACTCCCACCTCCCGTCACGCCACTGCGGACAGTAGGAGGAGGCTGGCTGGCTGCCTCACCGGGGCCCTCGGTACCTTCAGGACTCCCTTTCAGAGTCCCTCACCACAGGCGGCCACAGGAGTAGCCCAGTGTGGGCTGTGCTTCTTAAGCAGCCAGTCAGCTTCACTTAGGCTCGCGGAGCGCCGTAACAACCTGAACAATGCTGCTTGGGTTTCTCCACAGGAAAGCATCTTCTATTAGGCCCACCAGCTGCTTTACGATTCACAGAGAGTGGAGAGGAAGAGAGAAATGAATGAGAACTATAAGAGAAAGACAGGGAAAAAAATATAGCAGAACTACAGTGAAGGGCTTGGAATCCTGGCTTAAATGCAGTGCTCAAAATAAATGCAAAACAAAGGTAGAGTTTCAAGTATGAGCCTGCTAAAAAGCCCACATGTGGCTAAGTAGCAACACTATTATCTTTCAGTGCCTAACTGATTACTTCTCAATGCAACGGGGATGGATGGGTGAAAATCCTTCAACATATGCTAAGTGGCATGACAGTGGGGTTGAAACAGTAAGCGTGCTTTACTTATCCGCCTCCGTCCCTCCTCATCTCCATTTTCACCCTTCGAGCAACAATTGGTAGCTGACAGCTACTAAGCGTTTTCCAGGCCCCTCGTTCACTGTTTTGACGAACGCAGTCACAGCCATTCAACACCGTGAAAAGAGCAGGACAAACATCTCCCCCCATCATATCAGCTTTCCTCTGGCACTCGGCAGGCCCACAGCAGTCCATGGCTGTGAGTGTCACAAGCTGTAGCTTTGACTAAGATGTCTCTCCAGATACCCACCTGTTTTCATGCAAATACATAGCACACAGGCCCCCGTAATGCCAGGTAATCTCAACTGACAACCAAGAATGCTTTGGCTCAAACCTGTGCACCACGCAGGCTAGTGGGATTCAATAGGGATTACAGGACCACAAAGAGAAACAAGCCTCTCTATCAGCAATGGCATAAGCAGTCAGATGGATCATTCATCACCCTCCACAATTTCATGTCATGTTTACATGTGGTGTTGTCCTGTTCTCACAGGCCCAGGCTCCTGCTGTTTGCTAAGCAGAGAAAAGCGAGGCAACTTATACCTTTCATAAAACATCTCAATATACACTATAAAACTTCTACAGATGGAAAGAAAATCCATCGTCAGGTATTTCATTATATGGCGAGATAAATTAAATATAATACAGACCTAATCCAAAATGTAAGGGTTGGCCATGAATGCAAATAGACCTCTGACCTTCATTTCAGTTCACAGTAGCAGTGAGAGATTGTATACAAAGCCTCCTAGTGTAAGCAAGCTAGCAAATGTTAGCATACAGTGAAACCCTGAAGTACACATGAATATCCCAACTGTCCACTGATCTGAAGGAACCCACTGCCGAGTATGGACAATGGAGCAATAAGCGTCTGGTTTATAGGCATACCCAGTGTTCAGATGAGACCACTGCTAAGCTGCTCCATGGAGGCTGCTGGGTAATTAGGCCTGCAGATGGACACCCACCAGCTGTTTGTGACTGGGCCAGGGTCGCCATCTTTCGTCTGAACGAATGGCTCCAAGCCAACATGGCTGCCTAGTCCTAAGCAGGCTATGTACCCATTTCCTGGGTGTGAGATAGTCATGTCTGGGGGAGTATAGCTAAATGACACCCACAAGACATCTGAGTGTCTTCCAGTCCTGCAGTATTTATTGTATTTATTTTTTCTCCCCTTTGGCACTGACTTGCTTGTCAAGACTGAGGACATACTTAAGCAGCCCGATGTGCAGATGTTTGGAATAACTCTCATGCAGAGTTTAGCAAGACAAACACACAAAAGGCTTCTTGGTTTGTTTGGATTCTCCCCGCATGTCCGCCGTCACCACCACCACCACCACCAGCGCAAGGGGAGAAGAGAATGGGGGATTCAATGTGGGTATCGGGTTCGCAAACACACACAGTCCTTCCTGGCTCCCAATCCATCATTCCTGATTACAGAGGTAGGTGATGTGTGTCTGTGTGTGTGTGTGTGTGTGTGTGGGGGGGGGGGGGGGGGGGGGGGGGAGAGAGACGAGACGGACAAAAGGAGAGAGGCTAAGGGGGAGGGAAGTTAAGGGAAGGAGCAAGGGAAGGGGGTAGGATGGAGGCTGGGGAGTGACTGAGAGGTGGAAGTTAATAAGGTGGACGATATAGAGATGGAAGGTGAAGAGCAGTGTCAGGAAAACTAATGGCGACAAGACTCTGCTCCTGACCTGGGGGCCCCTGCTCTGGGTCTGTGGGGGAGGGCTGATCAGCTGAAACCACTGATTTCAGCTCTGATCGGATCTGATCTCAGTGCACCACACACACACACACACACACACACCCATGTGGGTTGGTTATGCAGTCAAGCAGCCACATACACAAGTGATGCATCTCAAATCAATATCTATCTTTCTTTCTAAAATAGTATGTCTATCTTTCGTTTGTTTGAATGCAAAATTCGAAAGGGTAATCAAATCACTTGAGCAATCAAAGAGACTTGGAAAAAGTGGAATTGCCAAAGCAGCAATTTAGCCATCGCCAAATCCTTTATTCAACGTTTTGTTTCTTTGTTTTCCAGGTAGACAGATTTTCAGTAAGTACACAACAAAATAACATGAGGCGGAAGAACAAATGAGCGGTTTCTGGCAAATCCACCCCAACCGCACCAACATTTTGATTCCACAAAATTACCCTGTCACTCCTCAACAGACAATACCAAGAATCTTCTGCAGGACTATAATCACTCTGTTCTATGAGTGTTATATCTGAGAGGGAGTTTTCCATCCCTCCTTGTCCAGGGGCTCAGGTGGTACCTGTCACCTGGATTAGGGCTGATTCTACGCTAGGCCATCAAGATTAATGCTGTGTGTTGCAGCTGATGAAAATGCACTCTCCATCACCCCCACTGCTGAAAACCTGAACGAAAACACAAGGTTTACGAGTCGAAACAAACCGCATACAATTTATGCACAGACGCCCATGGATTTTCCATAGGTCATATGGTGTTGGGTGTCTCACTGCCCCTGTTTTCCAAAGTAAACAGCCATGAGATCCTTGGCTCTGCTGCTCCCTGACAGCGCTAAACCAACAGCCAGGGCGGTTTTAGCCCTTGTTGGGGCTAAATGGCACATTAATGTGAGAAGTCGTTAGAGGGGGGAGCTACACACCAGTGCCCAGTGCAGGGACTGTGCAGGTAGGTAGCCAAAATCAACACTCAAACAGAGGACCATCCTCCTCCCCCCCCCTCCACACCACTGAAAGCTGAAATGTGGGGCCCCCGTGTCTCAAAGTATTACCGCTTGTCTCGCCACAAAACACAACGCCAATTAATGTCTCTGACGGCCAGATGGAGAGGAGGTCCAAAGGCTATTTCTTTCTTAGTGGCCGTGTTGGATTACTCTTTTGGCCATGATTTAAGTTCAAGGCTAATAGCTTGGGGTCTATCACCAAACTTTAGGCCTATTTAGTCCAATCCTGTGGTGTGAACCCAGACACACTGTCTATAAAGGGCACATACAAAAGTTTTTCAAATATGACATTCAAAGATAACATGGGCATCATTCTACTGAATGTTTAATGTTCTATCCATTTGTCTATCAAACATTATGTTAAAGGAGATATGTGTCAGAAAAATGGAAATCAGCTCAATAATGATAAAAATCTGAGGAGCACCAGCTGCATACTATAAAAATTACTTAATTTAGCAGACAAGCTTGATTAGGGGTCTACGCTTCCTGAGATTGGCTTTAATCTTCCCAGAATCCTCTCTGGCGCTCTATCCTATATGCGTGGATGTCCTTGTCCTTGAGGAAATCAGAAGCACTTTATATCCGTCCTGTGTCTGGCAATGCTTTTCCCATCTTTATAATCCTGTGTGAACTGCTTCCCAAAACGTCAAATCCATTACAAGCGTGTTTGTAATATCCATCTAGGCTGACGACTGTCCCCCTGCCAGCGATTAGACATCATCCAACCGGCGTGTTTGGCCACAATTGCTAACCATCTGGCTTTGTCAACGAACATTACGGCGTCATCTGCAAACAACATTGGTTGTGAACTGCTCAACACGGAGGATCTAGTGGGGGAGGCAAGAGATTATTTTGACAAATGGGGGGCAGAGATGGAGCGGTAGTGGTGATGGGGAGGAGAAACAAAGACTCTTCCTGACAACATTTGTGACGCCAGGAATAAAGGACAAAAATCCGAAACGGCCTGGCCATTGTGGGCGTCATACAGTCACATTAAAAGCTTGACAGCGCCGATAAGATGCAGCTCATACGTTCTTTCAGATAAACAATGCTAATGCCTTCCACACGCTTGTTGTGTGTGTGTGTGTGTGTGTATTTGTGGAGGAGGAAGAGGAGGAGTAACTATGAAGGAGATGAGAGCTAGTGCCTCCTCTAGACTCATTCCTTTATATATTGCAACAAAAAAAAACTGAAGGGGGGCGGACCCACAAGTCAGCTTGTCAAGCCAGAGGGACATCAGCTTATCTCCAGAGAAGCCCTCTCCCTGTCAGGAAGGGACCCTGTGATCTCCTATGCTCATTGGTGAGGCATGAGCTCTCTGCCAAGACCCAAGCCCTGGGGTTTAGTGAATCAGTTAGTGAGCCAGACCCCAGGAAGGCGCCTGCCTAGCGAGAGCTTGGGTTCGGCACAGTCTTTCCTTTGCAGGGATTCTAGTGGCCTTAAAATACGTTAGGGTGTACTGAACCACCGCTTTATTTTCAGAGATTCGCCATAATGGCTTCAGTGCAAGAAAACCGTTGCTATTTTGCAGTCTTCTCTTGATGACTGAGAACGAATGGAGTGGGTGACAAGTTAGACACCCTCAGTGGTCCTTAAGCTCTGCTGGGTGCCTATTGCTCAGTCAACTGATATGTAAGGATGTGTCATCTCTCGGTCATGCCAACAGAAAACAAGCACTTTTATTTCTGTTCCTGATTTGTTGCGCTGCAGTGTTGATAGCGGAAAAGAGAGGGGGGAAAGGTGATTGGAATTACATGCTTGGACAAGCCAGGGGTGTGCTGGCAATTTATCTGGCAATCCCTAAGCGAAAACCAGCTGAGGTGTGATATACAATACGTGTAGGTTAATCTCAGATTTCCCCCACTTTTTTCCCCTTAATATCTTTGGTGGGCACTTTGGGGGGGAAATTGCATTGACTACTTAATGCGTTTTCTACTTGGAGGTTGAAGCAAAGCCAGCAACACAGCAAGACCTTTTTACAGAGCCCAGGGCCTTCTAATAGATCTAATAGTGTATCTAAAGAGGCCAGAGTGTGTGTTGAGGGACAGTGGAACATATCGACATGAGTATAAGAGGCCTGTTAATTGCATTGTACAGAGAGAAACCAATTTACAATCGTGTCATTTTTTGTCCTAAGAAAATAACCATCTACAAAAGGACCAGCATTGCCCAACACTTCCTGCATTAGAATAGAAAAGCTCACGAATTCCCTCACCACTCTACGGATGGATTGTGGGTAATGCAGTTTTGTCTGTTTGAAGGACTTGTCCTACCCCATGAATAGTACATGACAATTTAATCATAATTTTAAATGCCATAAATATTTAAGAATAATTAAAATAATTTATGGGAAGCTGCAATGTAACATACATACCGTTCTGTCTTCCCCCCCCCCCCCCCTTTATCTCCATCTTTCACAGCACATGGTTAAAACGATGGCCAGCTGAAGTGCATGCTGGGAATTCTGTAATTGCTTTCGTTGTCCATGAAGCCTGCTTCCTGCCTTAAATCAAAAAAGGCAATCTCTGCCTATAATGGCTCAATTAATAATTAAACACATCGTTTTCTGCTGCCTTCCACCTGTTTATTTTCATCACTCAAACCTATGTGGCTGTGCGTATAGCATTAGTACTATCAATAAAAAACATTTAATACCAGCAACTTCCATCCACAGCAAATCACCCAGCTCATATGGCTGTGCTATGACACTGAACAATATTAAGCACCCCTCCTGGAAAAAGAATAATGCACTTTAAAGTACTCACTGTATCTGTGAGCTAAAGCTGCTAAGAAACTATACTATAAACTATACTATAAAGTATAGATTTGTATGTTAAATAGAATTTCATCCAAATGTGAAAATCAGGTGAGTCTTCTTAGCAAATGGAATGCAGTGTGGCAACATTACGCCCTGCATCCAGACGTGTTGCCTCAGAGCTTATAGAAACCCTACCGAACACAGTATGACTGTCCCATGTTTGCCCGAACAGCCAACGCCCACAGAAACCTCAGCAATACAGCGGCATCAGCCCCCGACGGCAAAGAGAAAGAGTCTCCCCAGGGAGTAGGCTGTGCCCTGTCAAACAAATCACAGAGGGGAGCGGAGTCGAGCTTTACCAGGCTTAGATTCCTCAGCGCTGACGGTTTGCGTTTAATTCCACCATTAGCTAATCTGGCAGGCCTGAAGCCAGAGCAACCTCTGTGCTTTTCCACATGCCCGCCCCTCCACCCCACCCCTCCAGCCCCTCCTGTCCTCCCCACCAGTCAGCTACGCTTGCTCTCCGTCCACCTACAATCCGGTCTGACTCAACCGTTGTATCGGTGGCAAACAAAAAAAAAGCTGATTAGCTGGTCAGAAGGTCAACCTCCATTCATTATTTAATGGGCGAGGGGCCACAAACAGTGAGGCCGGCCCGGCCAGGGGTTAGTGATACATCACCATGACCTGGCCAAAGGAGGGCCGCGCCTGCTGAATATAAACATGCACTCTGCTCTACACGGCTGCCCCTCCCCCCCCACCGGCTGCCCTCAATTCCCCTCCCTGCCCCTGACCTTGCCAATCTCTCTCCACCTCCTCTATTCCTACTCCATAATGCAGTGAGATTGTGGTTGGGTTTTTCCGTATGATTGCTGTAACTAGCAGGGCCAGTGCCATGGCGCAGCAATGCCAAACCCAGAGGGCAATAGAAGAAGTTCCTGCAGAGGAAGAGGAGGAGGAATAGGAAGCTGATGAAGAGGGGAAAGAGGAGGTGGTAAAGGAGGAAGAGGTAGAGGAGGAAGAGGAGAAGGCCCATAGCTCTTCTTCATTGACATGCGGCAAAGAGCGGCAGAACAAAGGCCCCTCAGCAGCAGCTCTTGAGAGGAGGGGGTCTGCAGACAGGGGCTGTTGATTAGCGGTTGGTCGCGGTGGGACCCTGAACTGTGGAGCACATAATGAGAGCTTAGGGAGCAGGGCCAGAGCACAGCGGGGCGTGGATGGAGGCCGGGGCCAGCCGGGGGAGGGAATAAAAGGGGGAGGAGTGGGGGGAGAAACTGGGTTTTACTTCACAGTCTGTAAGGGATTGATTTTTGACAATAGCAAAGATGGATCTACGAGCATAAGACTCCATAAAAAAGGCCATAATATGGGCTTCCAGAAATCCACTAGTAACCATGTTTATATGTAAACACTAGGAGGATCAAGTCTAAATCCACTGCCAAGCTAAATGGTTTATGCATCTTTTTTTTGGTTTGTTTGCCTCCACGTCAATTAGGGGGAATTGGTCCGACATCCCTGACAGCGCCCCGAGATTGGCCCTGTGTGGGTTTTCTATTCACATTCAAACGCAATAGCAGTAACCCTTTCTTCCCAGAGAGAGAGAGAGAGAGAGAGAGAGAGAGAGAGAGAGAGAGAGAGAGAGAGAGAGAGAGAGAGAGAGAGAGAGAGAGAGAGAGAGAGAGAGAGAGAGAGAGAGAGAGAGAGAGAGAGAGAGAGAGTTTAACATGGAGTCAGTGTTTTCTTTCCCTCTCCGTCTGCACACTCTCTCCTTCCTTTGTTCCGCCGGTCTAATCCTGTATGTGTGGGCCGGTAAGTTTAATGGAAACAATTTATTAAGTCCGGCTTAAAATGCCATCTGCAGCTAAGCCCCGCAAAGCCGCTAAGCTCCCGGTTTCGCCCCAGAGCGCGCTGTGTTCACGCTTACTGTAATGCGCTGTTTAAAATGAGCACAACGGGTCAAAATTAATCGGGATTACAAGGGCACAAATCCACTTCAGAAATGGGTTTTCCACCAATCTTTCTCTGGCTACCCAAGATGCCCTGGGTCTGCTCGCTGGACTGCAAACTATGATCCGGTGGTTGGGCTTTGCTTGGTGGCAATGTCTACACTGGACAAACACTGGCCAAATGAAATGGTCTTCAATAACTAGAAGTACTTAATTTCCCAAAAAAGGATTTGGATCTGGATGGCAATGGTGCTGAAGCATATTGTGTAACAACATAAATACAGAAGTCCAGACTATTTGAAGGGGAAAAAGTAAAATTTAAAGGTGATGCTAAGCAGTAATGCAGCATGTGAGGCATACAAGATATCATCACTCTGAGTTTATTCAAGTGCCTGCACAGCAATTCTGAATCTCTCTCCTGCCCCAGCATGCTGGTTGAACTACCACCATCTCCTATAGGCGCTAACAACACTAGCTAGGTGCATGTCTGTATTCACAGTGTGTGTGTGTTTATCTAGGCCAGGAAGCTGGACAGCTAAATCTCCGCTCCCCACGTAAACTCTGTGAACTGAAACCCGATCTAATTCAATAAGTAAAAACAAACAACAACAAAAAACCTGACAAGAGCGCAAGTGCTGTTGCCTTGTTTCTCCAGCACGCCTTCCTCCAGGAAATCAATAATTTGCAGGAGGTTTCAAGACAGGAAGTAAATAGAAAACTCGCTCTAAACAGGCAGGTATCGCTTGCCCTGTTTTTTCCCAGAGACCATCCAACCTGATAACCCCCCAGCCGAGGGAGGGGTCCGGGTTATCGTCTGCCAGCTGTTAGCCAACAACATCCAAGCACTTCAGATCCGTTCTATTCCTGTGTAGCTCTTAACTGGCTGTCAACACACCAGCGGTGAAGACGAAGGCAGAGCAGCAACTACAAGACAGCGGGAGAAGCGCGGCACGGTTGCCGGGTGGTTTTTAGCACTGTGTGTATAATCACAGCAATGTGGCATCGGTGATTAGAGCGTTTGCTCTCTCCTCTCCACCATTAGCCCCAAACCGTTTCATTAACGGTGGCAGACAACAGGACGGCGGTGCAATCTGGAGTCAAAACCCCTTGCACTATGCAGTGAGAGCACGCACATACCGCGGCAACATGACTACAGAGCGGAGGACTACTGCTTGTAATGAAAGGAAGCGGGTATGGGAGACAGGGAGAAATATTACAGAGACAAGAATCCAGACATTCTCACAGCGCTTTGTTTCACAACATTTGACATTGCTGTTCCATCACTTTGAACTAGACGTGTGTTATAAGTCTCTTCTCTCCTGTGTGTGTGTGTGTGTGTGTATGTGTGATCAGAGGGGAGAACGTTTTATTTTCAGTTTGTCCCAGAGGACAGTGAGAGACGCATAAAGCACATGCAGTCCCAGAGGGAAAACAGGCTGCTATGCATCACACACAAACACGCGCGTGGAAATAGATTAATTTCACTAGTCTAGTTGAGCACAGAAGAAAATGATGTGAACCAATGGAAGACATTGCCAATTATACATTCTCATCATCTCATAATCACATCACAACATCATCAACTCATATATGTTCTAGGGTGAGGGTCACCTGGCCCTTTCCTAAAACTATTACTAGTCTGGTACCTTTCTAGGTACAGCTTCTACATCCTAACACACATGCAAACAACACGCACACGCACACATACACACACACAAACACAGATACACACAAATGCCTTATTCCCCCAATTTAGGCTGGCTAATGCGATTGGTTCTGGATGTAATTCCAGGCTTCTAATCCTCATACTGGCCCCAGTGCAGGCCGCCCTGACATTAGGGGCCAATCTAATTCGAGGCAAACCAACATGAACACCTCCGCAGACAGAGGCTCGGTTGAACATGAATATAAATAAAATCAATACAGTCTGAATATTATTGAACTGTCATTGGGCCAATTTTATTTAAAAAAGTATTATACCAGTGAAGGGTGGACGTATCTGGTTTGACTGTTTATGTCGTCTCCTGTTTAATGGTATGATCCTGAAGTCATTGTCAGTACGCCCTGGGCTTAAACGGCCAATGTGGTCACACCTAGCAACCTTGAGGTTGAATGTTGCCCTTGAAGAGGGATATATTGGACAAAGAAAACCTTAAAGTGGAACCAACAACTCTGCTATTTTCTAGTATAGGAGAGCAATGCTTCATACATTTGAAGCATTGCTTCACATGAAAATCAATCCACATCCACTCCTGTTTCTGCGAAAGCGTTGGTATTGATGTCATTGGTCTGGGATTTGCATTGGTCCAGCATAGGATTCTTTTTTTCTTCAATCAATTCATTTTTCTCTCACTGTGTTTGATGACTCGCTCCAACCAAGCCAACACAAATGTTGCCGTGGGCGGATGATGCACGCGCAAAGCATACATGCATACATAAACACACTCACACACACACAGAAATACATCCCAACACATTTTGTGCATGTGAATATACACAAACACACCTACATATCTTCTCTCTCTCTCACACACACACACGCACACAAACACACACACACAGCCCGGGTGTGCACGTGAAAATACATATACAGAGCAGACACACACACAACACACGCAAACACACACACGTATATAGTATAATTCTGAGTCTCTCTCCCTTTGGTCTGACGTCTATCGCAGCCCGGGCCTGCTGTCAGGGAGCTTGTTTTCGCCCGAGGGGAAGTTTCCCGTTTGTGGGAGCATGTGGCAGAGAGGCTTCAAATCCCCTCTAATGAGCCAATATGCAGGAGGGTTAAGCCCTCCGTGGGGTCGTCCAACAACACAGAACACACAACGCACAAAAAAAAAAAACACTCCTACCACTACACACTCAAAGAGAGAATGTATGCATCTGTAGTCGCCAGACTCCGTTTATGCCCGCTGTCATTTAAATGTGAATGGAAGTCGGAGGATTAGAGGCTAGGAAGATTTGGATTTGGTCCACTGAACCAGGTTCTCTGTTGTGTTTAATAATGAGGAGGAGGAGGAGAAAGAGAAGGAGGAGGAGAAAGAGTAGGAGGAAGACAAGGATGAATAAAGAGGGGCGGTGAACACCGAGCTCTTACCTTTTGGTGTGGTGGGGGTGAAGAGCTTTTCTGATCCTACATCCGAAACCTGCAAGAAGGGGAACAAGAATCACAAGAGAAGGACACATTAAAGTGGATGACTCCAGGGAGTTTGTTGGCGGATGCTTGCTTTCAATCATCAGAGTTCCTTAAAGTGCATCAGCATTGATAGTCTATCAAAAACAAAAGGCATTTTCACAAGCATTTGGGTATTTCTGTCAAGGTCTTTATGCTGACCCGGAGGAAGGGGGAACATCACTGGACGGCCGTGTGCCTCAGCGAGGGGCGCTCCCTGTGAACCTAGCAGTCCCTGGCCGAGTCCCTCCCCCCACCGTGACATTAGGGGGCACTGTTGTACCACCTGAAGGCTCTCACTCAGCACAGCACCAGACAGAGGAAGTCGCTAAAGTAGCTTCACAGCATCCGCGCACAAAGATCCTCAACACACACACACACACACACACACACACACACACACACACACACACACACACACACACACACACACACACCTATATGGGCACATATTCACACACCACCATCTTGGGAGTCCCGCACATGTATGTTGTGTATACACACGTACACGCGCACCCATGCATTGTACATGTGGGAGTGGACCTTCACCCATATACACCATATACAGAATATGTGACTCTTAAATCTTGGATTTCTAGATTTTATTGTGTGTCTGGCATGTTTTCAAATGGAAGCCAATAGGGAGAAAAATAGGGAGATGAATACTGCTCATAAAATTAAATGCCGCATTTCCACTCTTTCTGCATGAGCAGCACCTTACATGCAGCGCTGGCATTAGTCTTTGTTGAAATTAAGCAAGGTCTTCTGACTGCGATCAATCACAAGGAATACCGAAATACCGACCCGGGTGAGCAATGTTTTGCCAGGAAGTGTGAGTGAAGTGGTCTGCGGAAGGATCTGGAGTGTTTAGTGATAGTGGAGGGGAGACTAAACAGTGAATATTTTATCTTACGCACTCTACTTAAGTCGAGAATCCGGCAGGGCCTTGTACAATCAAAACACATAGCTTTATTTTTCTTGTGTGTTGGGGTGTGTGCGGGAGGCGGCTCTGAAAACACGTAGCCTTCAGCTAGCTGCGACAACATCCAACGCGCTGATTACAAGGCAAGTAAACCCAGACACAACCTGGCTTTGTGCGGTGTGCTGGAACAACAACAAGTACTGAGCAGTAAGCCCGGGCCATAATGTAAACCAGGAGCACCCCCCCCCCCCCCCCCTTTCCCCCTGAGCCTTTAATGTCAGTCTATACAGTCCCTCTGTGTAAACCCAACCATTCCCCTCCTTTGCATTAGTGCCTCTCCACTGGGATCCGCAGACTCCTAAAACGCTGTTAGAGTCGAGCATATGCTCCACCCAAAGGGCCCGGGTGTCCTTAGCTGCCACGCTAGTTATTTCTTTATTTTTCCTCCCTGCGTGCGCACAAGCCACCGAGGAAACATATGTAAAGACTGAACAGTGAATCAGAGCAAATGCAGGAGACAGACAGAGAGAGAGACGAAGGAGAGGGAGAGAGAGCAGGAGAGGGGGAGAGAGAGATGAGCGCACGATGAGAGAAAGCAAATGATTTTGTAAACACAGATGGCCATCCTTGGCATCCCGTTCGTTCCTCTAAGTGTTTGGAGGACGTGCTCTTCTCTCCGAGACCGGCGAAATCTCCTCGCCGCATGCCAACGTGTGCTACTTCTTCATCGGGGTGGGGGGGGGGGGGGGGTGGGGGGGGGGTGGGGGGGGGGGGGGGGGGGGTGGGGGGGGGGGGGGGGGGTCGGGGGGGGGGGGGTGGTGTTGAAATATCGTCGTTGTTAAAACGTTGCTCTTTGCTGACGGTTGCTGTGGGTTACTCTGGGTCTGTTTTCCTTTTTGAGTCCTTCACCGGCTAAATGCTTTCACCCAGGTTACGGGGGAGAGTCTAGTTAGTCTACTCGCGGTTAGGGTAGTTTGACTTCTAGCCGAAGGGTTCTGGGTTCAAACCCCAATGTCTGCGGTCAAGCTGTAGGCGTCCTTGAGCAAGACGCCCTGACCCCATACCTGCTCATTAATGATCTGCATCTTAAAAACAATAAGTCACTATGGATACAAGCGTCTGTTAAATGACTATACAGAAATAGTATATCGGTATGACAAACGGCGGGGCGAGAGACGAGAGGGTGAGATCAGTTTACGGTGGATGTGTGTGTTCAACCCCTTCTTTATTCAGTCTTCTAGAACCTGGGGCGGTGGCCTACACGCACAAGCCCCGCTTTGTTCGTTTTGGACGACATTTAACGCTCCAGCGCTGCACTTCCAACGCTGCGGCGGGACAACCTCCTGGATGTTGAATCACGGCCACGTAGGCCCCATGTGAGGAGAGAAATACGGGCCCTGGGATGAAAAAGGCTTGGCAAATGGACACGGGAGCCGGATAAGGGGCAGTGCTTGAGAGGAAGTCAGGGTCACTAAAGTTAAACAGAAGAAAACACACACACAAAAAATATATATACTCCCCAAAGGCGGGAGGGGGGGGAGGAGAGGGCTGTCAGACTCCGCCATCCATTCGCCATATAAATGTTAGCACTTGGTTATCCAGAGAGCAGGAGACATAACATCTCACTGAGAAAAAGAACAGGCGTACTAGGCCGCCCGTTTATGAAGCGCTTGGATGGCTGTGATGTATTTATCTCAGAGCGGCCCGGCCAGACAGCCTTTAAAAAAATTTGCGGCGGCTTGTTTTACATCCAAAAACGCAAGGACACAGACACAAACCAATATTTAGGTTTGATGGGTCTGTTTTGCACCTGCCAAGTCTGTGTGACTCAGTCGTATAATTCCACAATTACAAGGCAAGCTCACAAAAGCCTGTCTTAAAAAAGGCATGTTAAAAACAGGGCAAGGATTTGGCAAGCTGGTAGTTTTTCTAGAACTGGTTTGGGGTTTTTGCGCCGGTCAAGTTGACATTTTTGAACAGGGGTGTAGGGTCGGACGCCAGGGCCGCCTGCGGTTATAGTGTGCAGAGGTCGCATGTAACACATTCTTCACACTCTCTTTGTGGAGGGAACCCCCAGCTTTCATAGAAAAAACCAACAGCTGGGTCAGGGTGTATGTGTGAGCTTGTGTGCGCTGGTGGATAGAGAAAGACACACTGACAGACAGAAAGAAAAACAGAGGAGCAAAAGGCCAGGTTTTCCAAAGGAAACGGGGAAATTTAACCATAAAAAAAACAACAACGAAAAAACCCAAAGGTAGGGGAAATTCAAGCCACATTGCCTGGAAGCCAGAAAGCCCTTGGAGCCAGCCCCAGGAAGCGTGACCTTTACAAGGGCTCTGTCTGCTATTTGAGCCTGGGGCTTCTGGGGGCCCTGGCGTCCTCTCTGGAGGGCCGTCGGCGGGGCCTCTGCTTTCCTTCCCCATTCTATTCATTAGCCATGCTTTATGATTCAGCTTCCTCCCAGCCACACAAGCCCTCCCCCAGGAGAGAACCGGGGGGGGGGGGGGGGGGGTGATGGAGGGAAGGAAGAAATAAAAGAAACAGAAAAGGAAAGGAGGCGAGGGGAGGTCACAGGGCCCTGGCGGAGGCAGCTGTGAAATCCTTCTGCTTCCTCGCCCGCCACAGAGGAATACTGAGAAAAGAGAGGGAGAGAGTGCGAGAGAGAGGGAGCAAGAGAGAGAGATAACTCATGAGAGAAAGAAAGAGAAAACGTTGCGAAGGGAATAAAGAGAAAGTGGTGATGGAGAGATGTGGTGGGCCAGTAAAACCCACCACAGAGTGCTAACTCCCAAAAGAGCATGATCGTAATTCCCAGATTTAAGGAATGCCAAATTACAAATTACACTGCTGTTTGTTCTAGAAAGTCAAACCCCAACTTCCCTCGGCACCAGTGACTTATTAGTCGCATAAATCTCCAAATAATGGCTGTACTGCAGAGAGAGAGAGAGAGAGAGTGAGAGAGAGATGGGGTGAGAGAGAGACGGGGAGAGAGAGAGACGGGGAGAGAGAGAGAGAAGAAAGAAAGCGGGGTAGGCAGTAAAAAACCTGCCAGCATTAAGTGAGACATTTACTGCGAAGCATTTCTGCATTTGCTGAGGCAGCAAAATGGTTTTGCGTGTGCAGGGTTGGTAAGGAGGGGGGGTGCATTTCTTTCAGATAAGCCATTCCCTTTCACCTGATGACAACGCAAGCTAAATCATTAGGAGGAACGAAAAAACCATTTAGGACAATCTTAATTGCATTTTGCTGTTAAGTGTTAAAAACGATTTTACAACACAAACATTTTTTGTAAATGGCTGAAGCAGGGAAGTGTGTGTGTGTGTGTGTGTGTGCATGTGTGCGTGTGTATATATGTGGCACTAATCAAGACAATGACCTTGAGACATGAATTTATGAAAGGCACTGATCAGTTAAGTCTGTGGTTTCACCAAGACAGGAAGGTCAGCAATTACCCAGATTCAACTAACCTCATTTACTAAAGACTGCTGCAGTCCAATCTCTCAAGCCCGTAAACACCCCCTACCTGCCCCACCACCACTTTATCAAACGATCCACAGCGGCCTGCCTGCTTACCTCTGATCCCAGATCTCTTACTGCATGATGAGGTTTCCTGCAAGCTGAACGTATCCAGGAGAGGAAGACACAGAGGCTGGCTGTAGCCTGAACTGAACTGACTTACTTATTTACGAACACACGTATATACACACACACACACACACACACACACACAGGCAGAAAGAACCCATCCACCCCCTTCAAGGTAAGAATAGATACGTATATTATTTCACCTGCAGGTCAGTACTGCTATCACAACAGCTGCAGCGTGAACACAAAGAAACCTCTGAAAGTTGTGCTGTGGGCTCGCACGGTGCAGAAACCTGTGATTACAGTTTGGTTCTAAGTCGTTTGGCACGCTCAGCGCTCCTGAACGGGTGTTATAGGCCGAGCTCCCTGCAGTAAAGGAGGAGTAATCTAGATGCATTGCACGCCACAGACCCCATTGTGAAGAGGAATGGATGTAAAGCGTGCCGTTTTGAAAATAACCATAGAGCCGTTTAGAAGCTGCCATTTTGATATATGAGGAAGCTATTGGACTGAAGTTGCTGATAGTAGAACCCCGGCCATATCGACTGGATCACCATAATATCGTTGACTTAATGGCTTAATATCCTCACTTTTATGATATTTTGGGGACTGCACAAAGCAATAAATTCATAAATGTCGAAGACTTAACCGTATTCCCTACTGTAAAGCAGCAGCCTTTGCAATCACATTTAAAGCACCAGTGCATTGATTAAGCAATCTATGCTAATCTATAGCATGACAAAGCTATTTAAATATCAGTTAGAAAACAAGCAACAACAAACACCATTACTTACATTTATTGAATATATTTAAACCATCTCCAGAGGAAATGGTTTTGTTTTAAATATAGATGAGTAGCATTTCTGAATAGCACTCTTAACTCTCCCGTACAAACCCATACCTAACCACAAGCAGTAGGGGACATCTTGTCTTAGGTGCAAGGCCAGGTAATGGACTACGTCAGTATTGTGTGATAAGGTTTGATAGAGCGTACTAAACAAACACAGCGTTTCCATACGCCTGACAGACAGAAAGATATTTCAAATAAAATCACCTCAAATATGACACTAGGGCATATGGTAAATACTTATCCAGGAAATCACACTGTGTGTATATGTGTGTGTGTGTGGGGCGGGGGGGGGGGGGGGGGGGTTGTGTGTGGGGGGGGGATGAATTGATAGCAGCACCGAAAAAAAGCTAGGTAGCGGTCGTGTCATCTATCAGAAGGTCAGGGGAGGAAAGACACATGCAGCGTGAGGAAAAAAGATAGAAAGTGAGAGAGAGAGAGAGAGAGAGAGAGAGAGAAGGAGAGGGAGAGGGAGAGAGAGAGAGAGAGAGAGAGAGGGAGAGAGAGAGAGGTGACTCACAGGCACAAACGGCGGCATGAACAGGCAGGCTCTCCATTACCTTGGCAGCACCTCGAGATCCCCACAACCCTCAAACCTCAAGTCAACACTTCCCATCTCCATCACACACACACATGCCTTCCTGCCAGGTGTTTCATCACTGTCAACTGCCACCTCCTGCTCCCCCCCCCCCCAACTCCCTCCACTTACCGCCGCTAACATTCCCCTGCCTGCAGCCTCCAGCGTTGCTGTTGACAGGCCGGATGTTCCCTCGCTTTCCCCATTAATGCTCCTCATCCTCTTGCAACATACACCACGACCACTATACCCCTTTGCTCAGGCTCCAACAAAGCATTTGTTAGCGGCTACGCCGCTAACATAGCAAAGCAGCTAACATAGCATAGCGGCTAATGCTAACTCTCTCCACACACAGAGGGGCACCTAGGGAGCCACGGAAAGGCTAAATGAATTATCTCCCCCTGCATTCGTCGTCCTCCTCCTCCTCCTCCTCCTCCTCCTCCTCCTCCTCTCCCCTCCCCATCCCATCCCCTTCCCTCCCCTGCCACACAAACATAATGACCTCCAGAGCGGTGCTTTATTATCATCCCCCACCCTCCCATGGCGAGACATGGGCGCTGGCGGCGCGGGGAGCCACTACTCCACATTACGCCTCTATCCCTCCACACCTTGTCAGAACAGGTGTGAGGCCAGCAGGGGCTGTGGTAGCGCTCGACCCCCGCCCCCCCCTCCCCCCTCCAACAAACTCCACATCCCTCCCTCCCCTCCTCCAACCCAGAGCTCGCCTCCTCTCCCCCGAACCTCCCACGCAACTGTCAATGAGCAGAGATCCGCCAGCGACCAGAGGCATCACCGAGATGGGAAGGCATTCCATAGTTACCGTGCAGAATGCGGCAGGCTGCCGAGTATCTGTGCTGGCGTGTGTGTGACACGCCAGCACAGATACAAGGGAGGCTGATGCATTCGGCACACACACACACACACACACACCTCTTTACATAGCCCTAAGCCCTGCCATTTTCACAGCCATCTTGCGACGTGTCTGTGTGTGTGTGTGTGTGAGCGCACGTGCCTGTCTCCTTCCCTAGCAACAGAGGCAGTTAAAAACGAATGCCGCGAGGGGCCTTGAGCTGTGTAAAATATTAGCCATGGTCTCAATGTCCCCACCTCTTCTCCCTCCCTCCCTCTTCCTCCCACCTCCCCTCCAAGCACTGGAGGGATGGAAAGGGGGAAGGGGGAGTGGCAGCCGTTGCTGGCCCTTATCATGGCTGCCACTGTCAGGTTAGCCTACAAATTAGCCAGGGGTTGGGAGGTACAGAGGCATGCACCACATCAAGCAGGAGGAAGAGGAGAAGGCGGAGGAAGATACAACACAACCTGGTCCTTTACAGCAAAACCCCAAAAGAAGGAAACTAAAATAATACCAAACACAACACATACAGAACAGAGACCACCGAAAACAAAAATAAACACAGACTAGATCCTCGGCGTACACCAAAAAGCTTTCAGACGGTTATCCTGCGGATATTCTCGGTGAATTAGGGCGCGCTTCATCCCCTGCTACCCTGTGAAATGAACCTGCGTGCGTTAATGTCCGTAGAGACGGCGCGGCTGCAGAAAGCCCTCATTAAGCAGCATAATTCAATGAGCTACAGTCTAAATTGCAGCGATAAAAGCCCGACAGACAAATCATCTCGTCCATCGCTGCCCATTTAACTCAATTAATGTGTGCCGGATGTGGCGCTTGGTTGGCGTAAGGAAAGCGAGCACGCACGCACACGGTTCCTCCAGCACCTGTGTGTAAGCAGCCAGGGGGTGGAGGGGCTGGGTAGGGCTTCGATCATAGGGATGTAGTAGCAGCAATATCTCTCTAAAGGTAAGATAAGGGTCAACGAGGGCCGTGCCGGCGTGGCGTTTTTCATGAAGTCCACCTCGCCAAAGACCACGGCTGTGGGATGTGCGGGGGGTGAGACAAAGGAAGAAGCAGATAGCAGCGTGGAAAGGGTGCAGCCTCCGCTCTCTCTCTCTCTCTCTCTCTCTCTCTCTCTCTCTCTCTCTCTCTCTCACAAACACACATACACTCTGTCTCTCCCTGTCTCTGTAATGTCAGGCCGGGTGGCGGCAGAGATAAGGCCCTCAGGTAATCTCTCGGTGGAATCAGAAGGCTGTTCTTCATTACTCCGCGGCGCCGATAGCCATCGCAACGCCGCCAGCGGGCCGCCGGCGACGGGCCGCTCCCCGGCTGCTCGGCGGCGCTAGAGATGGCAGATATGGCTTTAAGACACGGCTGGCGGCTCCCCGATTGGCTGGTCGACAGCCATGACCAAACCCCCATCACCTCCTCCACCCCCCCTTACTTCTGGGCCACCACAGATTATTTCCTCCACCGGAGGATGAGTCACAGAAAACTGCACCCCCATCAAACTCCTACTCCCCCCCCCCCCCCCCCCCCCCCCCCCCCCCCCCTTCCCCACCCAGCCTGACAGCTTACCAGGTGGAGGATGTTTTTAAAAAAGGGGTGGGTCTATCGGGATTCTATTGTCTGAGAGGCTATGGAGATAAGAGACTGGCAGATCTTGACGATGCAGCAAGCAGCATCACTGTTGCTGTGGAGAGGGTCCTAGTGCAGATAATAATATTCCTCTCCGTTGCTGCAGTGTGGAGCGCTCTCTGCTAACACAGAGAGAGAGATACATATCATCCTGACTGGCCCCACTGTGACATAATTGCCCTGCAGAGAGCTTCAGGCAAGCTCGGCTGGTGCACTACCCTCTCACTGTAGCTTGTTAAAGGAAAGGTGTCTGTAAGTGCTGCTCGATAAATAAAAAAATTCCCATTGAACTCCATTGTATTTTTGTTTGGTTTTTTTGATTCCACACAAACATGCAGGTGAGGCATAACCCACCTCGGGCTAAGCAGGCTCCATTTTTTCCCTTTTTCCCCCCTTTTTCTCATGTCTATGCAATGCTTTTGACTATGGAGAATTTTCATGAAAGAGTTGCTGTGCGACCATTTCACTCACGTCAACCAACACACGCATACGCGCACACACACACGCGCGCACACGCGCACACACACACACACACACACACACACACACACACACACACACACACACACACACACACACACACACACACACACACACACACACACACACACACACACACACACACACACACACACACACACACCTGCCGTGAAAGACAGCATGTAACTGAAAAAAGAAAATGCCAGAGCTGGCTTTTCAAGAACTGTGTGGTCGGCATTCGTTGGCCTGTCCTGTGGGCACAGACTCCTTTAATGAGAGGAAAAGATGCGTGGCCAGAGACCTGTCTCACCTCGAACCACGTCAGTGGTTTTTGAGTTATGTGGATCATTTCTACATCAGTTCAACCCTTCGAACACAATTAATGTTGTGCGCACAGCGGTGAGAGCTCACCGGGCCAGTCTTATGATGTACTGAATGACCACTAATTCATTACGGGGACATTATGGGAATTATATTCTATTACCATTATATCACCTGTTTTGTTAAGCAGTCACATTGTGTGAAATCCTTGTATCGGTTTTGGTATTTTATGTTAATGTCTGCCGACGATTTCACAATTACAATATATTGGTATGTTTACAATAGCACAATGCATTGCGAAATTTGATTCGCTGTACCAATTGTATCCTCACATTGTTCTTGCTCTCTGGACTAGGATCCAACCACAAAGCTGGGACTGCTACTGAACGACCATACCAATCACTGAAACCATCTCAGTAGCACAGACCGACATAGGCTGCACTATATTAAGCTGGCTCAGACGTCCTAAGCCACCCTGGTGCTGTTGGAAAGGGACATGGCACGTTAAAACGGACACCCCGCATCGGATTACTGGCAACTGGAACCCAAGCCTCTCCCTGGAGCCCTGTATACATGCCTCCACCCCAGACACCCAACGCCCTAACTGCCCCCCCCCCCCCCCCCCCCCCCCCCCCCCCCCCCCCGAATAAATACCTCCACCACTCAACTGGCCTTATAAATAGAGGAAAAGACGGGGGTCTCGGGGGGTCACTCTCCCTTCTTGTGTCAGCGTTAATTGTTGCATCTTCATAGTGGACAGAACTTCAGTCTGAGTGCCACCGCTGGTGGGAGGAGAGTCAGGGGGGATGCAATGTTTGGCTATGAATGGTAATGGCTGCAGCTAAGCCGATGAGAGGAGTCTCGTAGCGGCATTAAGGCGAGTGATGTCCAGGGGGCTAAAAGCATGCGACAAGGCATGCCACCCTGTGTGGCTGCGGCGCAGCCATGCATCATTTCCTTAGCCCGCCGCTGTGACTTTTATTGATGTCTTTATTCCTTTACGCCAATACATGACAGGTTCCAGACGCGGGCATGTAACAGGAGGCCTTTTTTTTTTTTACGAGAAGATGGGAGCCTGACTTGACCAGCGAGCCCCACCCATACATCTCTTTAACGGCCCGACAGGACGCTCCAGCTCTTCTGTCATTGGCCGCCCAGATGTGTTACTTTATGAGGGAGGTTGGCATGTATAAATAAACACGATGACATATAGCCGAGACATTCTGCCAGGAGGAGGTGGTCTGGGAGGGTGTGGGGGAAATGCTAACGGTGATCCTTTGCCAGAATCCAGCTCAAGCCGGTTTTAACGGGCGATCGACAACTGCAGAGGTCTTGTGAGAGAGCTTATGGGTTTTAGACTTCACACTTACTGAGTACTAGCCCCCCCCCCCCCCCCCCCCAGCATTAAAAAGCATGACCCCCTCTTATGACAACCATGGAAGTATTGGATGTAACATCATGGTGGACAAATAAGGTATGAAGAGTGAAACGGCACCCGTGGGTGAAGGCATAGTATGAAATGAGAATTAGACAACGTGTCAGTGGCCACTACATCAATACATAATGGGGAACCATTTAACAAACAGGACATTCAGAATACGACATTGTTCTTGTTTTTGGCCTCAAAATGACCTTCATGGCTTGTCATTATGCTATTAAAACATCTAAGCGCAGAATTGCCATGTCTTGTTGCTAGATAACCTAAATTACTAACATCTTTGGCTGCTTTTCACAGGCCTCGGTGAACTCAACGTAAACCCAGAGGCAGATATCTCTGATTATAATGTAGCACCCGGGAAGGAATTTGATCTGGCATCTATCACTAAACAAATCAAACAGCAGGCTGATGAAGAGAAGGAGGGCAAGGAGAAGCAGATCTGTTTGATGTGCTTATATGGCTACTAGCAGATTTACAAGCAAACCCCTCGCAGAGAGCACCATTAAAAGCCGTTGTCCATGCCAAGTGTGCACTGAGAAACACTCGATTTGGATTAAAATATAATGAAGCAAGTAAATGTAACTTTGTCTTACATGCCACCGATTCAATTATTCATAGCCAGAGAAAACAACAACAGGTCAGGCCCATTCCCTGCGGCAGCAATGCTCTTTCTGGCGGCTGCTGGTGATGGCAGCGATGAATATCGTGGCGCTGGTTAAAAGCTTTGTTTGTCTTGCTCTTGCGGTGAACCCGTTGGGCAAAGAACTAAAAGGACACTGAGCCACAAGCGCGAGGCCAATCTCTTCACTTCCTGTGCCTTGGCTCCAGCAAGGTTACTGGAGTGTTTGTACATTATGCACTGTATTGATTTTTGTTCATGTTGTATGGGAAGAGGCAAGGTTAAACAGCTCATCACTGCAGCACTGATCGCCTTAACAAAGCCCTTTCCAGTCAATAAAAAAGCTTTTCCTTTTATAGTCTCAAACTATGTCTGTAATGTTCAGACGCTTCCTCCTTTTAAAACAGGAAGGCTTCTTCAGCTGAAGTTTCTCAGTGATTCTGATTCAACTGATTCAATTAATTGATTGTGTCTTTTTACAAAATTATACACATTTTTATATTCCTCCTTGTATTCAGCAGCGTTTTAAGACAACGTTTTGTTTCCTGTGCCCACTGTAAACACAAACATGAGCTTTCAGAAACCGTCCAAGCCGGGTTCAGGTTGCTCCTGTCCGGGTTTGAATAAGTGATATGTTGACAGATGGAAGCCATGAAGGCAGCTCTTGCACTCAAAAAAGGCCCTTTCTCACATTTGAGGAAAATCCTGGGATTAGTGGGCCCAGGATAGGGGCTTCGTCTGCCATTTACTACTCAGCAGAGGAGAAACCATGCTGATTGGAAGTTAGCGGGTTTGTTATTCAGAGCAGTGTTTGCATATCATGTCTGTCGACATTAAAGAGGCCTTGTGCTGCTGGGATGCTAGAGGCTATTGTAGACAGAGTCCCTGGTGGAAATAGGAGGATAATCCAGCGAGAGGATCCTAAAGCCCTGTCAGACAGGATCCACATCCTGATGTAGCGGCAAAGAACCACAGAAGAAGAAACCAAGAAACAGCTTTCCAACAGCCTCATCTGTCTCTGAATTATCTTTGCTGTAAACCCCCTACCACTCTTTCTTTCTTTTTTTCCCCTTTCCCTGCTGTTCACAAGCTTTAGTCGAGAAAAGGAGGTTTAATCAAGTGTTAAAAGCCGTTAGGCTGAGCACAGTAAGCCGAGCAAGAGTAGAGGCTGTGGGTGGGCGAGTCTCGCTCCGAGGCATGTGCTCTTTATACTGCTGCTGCTGTTATTCTTCAACAAAAACAGTCCTTAGAGCCTGCCTGGGATTATTAGGAGGCACAGTCAGTGAAGGATCCACGACCATTGTGGGAAGAATTAGAAGAAGGGAGAGTCAAGATCTGCAGGTTTTCGAAGATAGTTACATTTTTTATATTTCTTTATGTATTTCTTTTAGGCTTGAACTCTCCAATTTTCAGCACACACACACACACATGCATACACACACACACACACAGTGTATATTTTAAGAACTGTCATGCTCTGCTGCACTGCGTCTGCCCTCTGCTCCAAGACACTGTTCCGCACCGAGACCGCCACCCACCCCTGTGATTGACAAGGCCCTGGCGGGGTGACTATGTAGGGGGGATGCGGGCCGCCGAGTACAGTGCCCTCCCGACACGCCACAGATCGATACCTCTAGACGCAATTAGAGGAGTCCGACAGATGCACCGGAGGGACCTGAACATGCTGCTTTGCTTACATGACCCACCATATTATACAGGAACACCCCCCTCCAGGCCCCTGGCCCCGCCTCTCATTTTTGCATCAAAATACAAACCTCTTTACTTTATATCCTTCCTAATCCCCTGCTGGGCCTCCAAACAGATACTGTGATAGCAGTCCCCATGGAATCACGCTAACTTAGCGAATGCTGAGGTACTGAACTGAAAACCCTCGAGAATGTGGTGGAGGTGGTGGTGGTTGACATGTGTGGGGTTACACGGTGTCGATGGGCAAATGGAAATACCCCTCTCTGCACTCTTCCCCGCCACTGCCCCCATGGCACCCCGCTGGGAAAGCCTTTAAACCTGTTCCTCTGACAGATAACACTTGTTCTGTCCACCTCCACCCCTCCCAATCACTAACAGGTGGGCTGTCCCCAGCAGCAATGTCATTCGCCTTGCACAGCGATACTCAAGGATAGTCCCAGCCAAATAACATCCAGCAACTCCCTGCCATTACATTAGCCAGAGCCCCAGAGAGTGGCGGTCGTAGGCCAACGGGGCTGTGGGGATGGTGGTGGTGGTGTGTGTGTGTGTGTGTGTGTGTGTGTGTGCGCGGGGGGGGGGGGGGGGGGGGGGGGGGGTTGGAAAGAGATATCTCATCTGATCAAATAAATGCCAATGTAAGCACAAGTGACAAGTCTTGTTTAGGGTTGTCTATTCGAAGAGCCTGAAAGGCCTGCACCATCTCATCTCCTATCGTACGTCTGCGAGCGACGGGGGAGGAAGCGTGGGCAGGAGAGAAATGTGTTATTTGTGCCATAGCCAAGGGTAGAAGAGCAGCCCAATTATATTCCCTGTCCCTCAAGAGCCAGGCCGGGCGCCCCTGGCAGAGCAAAGGCTCTACCATCTCTTCTCAAGACACTGTAGATAAATAAATAAATGACAGGCCCGTTGGGACCTGGCCCGTCCTCCCAGAGTACATTGCAGAAGCTGCCTGCCAGCCTCACTTTTCATTGGCCCTCGCCTGGCGGTACCCAGGATAGACATTTCTCACATTATTATTGTTGCATTGCCTCTGTGCCCCGCTCAGTCAGTGAGCCGTGGTTGATGATGGTGGACCTGAGGAGATGGGAAGTAAATATCTCTTATCAAAACTGGCACAGCCTAGCTGAGCAGAAGTTCCCTGGATTCTTATATTGGGTGGAAATCTAAATTTTTCGGTGCGCGCACACACACACACACACACATCCATCCACACACACAGGTAAATATACTAATCAAATAAAAAACAAGACAATACGTCTTATATAACAGAAAGCAAGGCTGAGGATTAAACGTTTACCACAGCAGAAAAATAAAGAAACAGTTTCCCTGCATTATAAATGCCCCCTTAAGTACACCGCTGTCAAGGTTTTGCATCACATGAGTCAAATTTTACTTGATGCGTGTGTTTTTCTCCATAATTATTAGCTTGGAGCCCATAGAAAATAACTTGTTTAAACCCTGTTTAAACCCTGTGTGTACAAGCACATTTCTCCACCGCACTCTTGCTGCTCTCTGATGGGTAAACCCAAAACCAGATGTTGAGGATCAGCGCAAATAAAAAAACATGGGGTATAAAAGTGGAGGTTGGAATGGTACATATTAACTGTAATCAAAAAGAAACAACAGCAAAGGAAAAAAAGCGAGCAGGACACTTTAATTGCTTCTCACATATAATTTGGTTTTGTGGGGGTAAGCCAGACATTGCCAAGAAAAGCAAGATGAAAGGGGACTTAAATTACACAGGGAGCGAAAGTAGGGCCTTTTACACATGGTCAATCTTGGCTCCACAACAAGATACAGACAGACGTTGACGACCAGCCCCAAAAGAGAGTTTTGGAGTAGACCAGTCCATGGCGTGGATAAAAACCAAGCTGACCCGCCAAGGAAACAAAAAGGGCCAGAACATCGAGAGTATCTGTGAAATGTAATAACACAGGCACCCGAGAGACTGAAAGAAGAAAGGAGGTGCTTGAATGATCAACAAGCCATGGAAATGTCATCAAGAGTCAATGTAAAACAAAAGTCAAATTCTCAAGTCTGTATTTACTGTCCTCATAATAGAACATTGTGATGTTATGATTTGGACTAGTTCAGGGTATATACATATATATATATATATATATATATATATATATATATATATGTATATACCCTGAATATATATATATATATATATATATATATATATATATATATATATATATATATATATATATATTGTGTTGAGCCACCGGAGAGGAGCAGAGATCTGGGGGGCGAGGCAGGCTGTGGATCTGCACCAGAGTCTACCTCTGTTTGCGGAGTCTCTTGACTCGATGGTGTTGCCACAGTGTTAAGTTGCACAGCTGTTCCACAATCTGCGGTGGTGTTAATTACCCTAATGTGAGCGGCAGCTCGTCAGTTCCTCACTAACGAAGGGGCCTGCTTTCAAGCCAGAGTGCCGTATGTTTGGTATGTAGGACCACCCCACCACGCTCCACCCACCACCACCAACACCACCCGGCCGGCACTACCGAGAATACACACCGACCACCCGACACATCCGCGGAAGAAGACGCATTTAATTAAAGCTCCCCACGCAAATCTGCTTACTAAGGGGGGAAAACACGCAGGCTGGATTAAAAGGCGGGGAGGCTTTAATACACTGCAAGTGAAAGGGCTTAGCGGGAAATATGAGAACTCTTCGTGGTGAGGTTCCAGGCAAGGCTGGAAGGAAACGCTGTGTGAATCTGAGCCGATCACTCAGTGTTTGTCAGTCGTATCCGTTAGCGCTTTCAAAGACCCCAGGCACAGAGAGACGAGCAGGTAGATTTCTAGAAAATCTGCTTTTCCCCCACGTTAGTCGTTCTATCTAGGAGATACCTATCAATTCCCGGCACTAATGACAAAACCTGACAGACCTCGACAGCCTCTAATGAAAAATTTAATGGAAGCGTTCCTTTAAAAAAAAGAATATTTACACCCGAGTCGATCTCTCTCGTAATGCATTTTTCATCGCATGGCATCACATTCATGCGTGCCTCACAGCATTAAACAGTGCAACTCTTGCTGATTAGATGCACGCCATAAATGCGCAACACGGTGCACTGCCTGGCCCGTTCGCGTGCCATCTTCACAACAAAAGGTGTTAGGAATTACACTCTCCTCCTCCACAACACTCACCTAGCAACAGCTACAGCCTCTCTTGCAGTGTACCGCACACCACCACCACCACCACCGCCGGCATCGGTTATACATGAGAACGGCGGCCATGGCGGTCCTGCGAGGCCACGTAATGAATGCATAAAGCAAGGTGTCACTGGGGGGGGGGGGGCCCTCACAAGGAACACAAAACGATGGGGCAATTAGGCCCACGCGACACCTCGGGATGTCGTGATGAAGGACTCCCGGGCTCGTCTTCTCCGCCCCTGCTCCTCTCCGTCATTAAGGGCTGAGCAGCCACATCTGGCTAATGGCACGCCTGGGGTCCCTGCTCAAACACTGTGCCTCGGCGTGCACGTTTAATTACGCCTCATAAAGGTAACAAAAGACACGGCTCGCTCCCGGGGAAGCGCCGTTAAGGGAAGGGGAGAGCCATGGCAAGGCGGGGTATAGGGCAGGAGGAGATATGAGGGGGGGGGGAAGAGATGAGCAACCAGGGAGAGAAGATGCAGCTGCCCAAATTACAGGTTGACCCTGATCTGCTGCTTGAAAATGGGGAATTTAGTCAAGTGTCTGCACCTCTCCTTGAAATGGCTTTCAATGAGTGTTCTGAGAGCGACAGATATCCACTAGTTGTGAATAAAAAGAGGGCTTCAGCTCCCCAATTAAAGCAAGAGGCTCTTGTGAAAAACGCATTGGCTAGCTGAACCTAGTTGGTACTCGGAGTGTGATGGGGAGATGGAGACGACGAGAACAACAACAATAATAATAATAATGCAGGGTGATGTCCGCCAGGCACCATGTTACTCAGCAGCACTTTATGGAGAGCTCATCAGTTTGAGCCGTACGCATGAAACGCACATTACCCACTGACTGAGTGACTGGCTGAACTATGACTTCCCCGGTACCTGGAGGCTATCGAAAGGCCTCAGTCATGTGCATTGTGCGGCAAACAATTGACCTTTCAAGCTGAGTGAGAGAAGAGGAAAAAAAGGGATAAAAAGAAGAGGACATAAGCTGAGGGTCTCTCTCCAGCAAGCAGATGCCCACATTTAGGAAATGACATCAGATAGGAAGGGATGAGGGGACATAGAGGCTTTGGCTCATTGTTGAAGCACTCTATTGTCTGGCAGTTTGAGAGCTGGCTAACGCCACGGGAAAGGTCACTGGTCACTTCCATTTGGATCTGCACATAAATCCCCCACTGTTCAGGACAGTTAATAACGTAGCCGGCTCTAAAGGGGCTGCCACGTGATGACGAATGAGGAGGGGGAAGAATTCATTTTGTTTTGCCAACACCTCCCCAGTCCCTTTACAGCCTCTGGCCTTGTGCAGCCCTCTGCGTTATTTATAACTTAAACGGTAGAAACAGAGACATCTCTGCAGTGTACATTAAAAGCAGAGCATGCCAAAAAGCCATGCCGCTCGCTGTTTTTCATCTTTTTATTTCCTCACCGTCTCCTTAAGATTTTGTTGCAAACATAGTGCTTTACGGTCGGGTCCCTTGCCAGGATTAAGATGTAGAATCCAAGTGCCACAAGGACTGCCATAAATTCTACAAACCCCACTGTGGAGCCACAAGTGTAGCTTGAGGAGCGTCCTTGAAGTATGAATAACAACATACGAGATGTGTCATTTGTTATATAGTAATGACATGTTCCCGGAAAAAATCCTCATCACTCGTGGCTCGTAACTTGTAAGGGGTGGTAGCTTCCTTCCCACAGACCATTCTGAAACCGCCTCGTATATTATCGTAAAGAATGCTGCCCATTATTTTTATACACAGGCTTGTTCAACCCAACGTGTAGCGCTTTATGGGTGGTATAATTGCAGCGATGGCTTTACAAAAGGGGCAGAAAGCAAAGATTCAGCACTTGGGAAAAGCTACTCCACTTCACCTCAGTGGAGCAGCCGTACCGAACAACTATAGGCATGATGATTTTCAGTCTTCACTTAGTCACGAGGAGCACAGGGGGGAGATGGGAGAATGTGTTCTGCAATGCTACCTGGTTTTAGCTAACATGTTAAATGAATAGCCAGATTAACCTCAACATTTCTCAGTAGAAAACTCTGAATATAGACCATTTTGATGAAATTCACATTCAAGCTTTACATGTTTCAGTTGGGATTTTAAACAATTTCAGCCAATCTTACTCCCAAAAAAGGGAGCTTGAACATAAAATGATTGAGTAAATATTTAAGTTATTCAGAGATTGTTTCACGCATTGTCGTGTGAGTAGTTCAGTCAGGGAAAGAAAAAACGTCCACATTATAATTCCAGTATTTTGTATGACACTGTAGCACATATCGGGACATTTAGTGCATTGCCTTGCATATCTCTTTGCTTAATTTCGTTCAGTTATGAATTCAAGAGTGCATCCAGAATAAATCTCCATGTATGTGTTTTCCCCCCCTATCCTCTATCCAGGCTTCAGGGGGCACAAGGTATTAGTCTTGTGATGCTGGGTTCACTGTGTGTCCTCCAGCTGTGATCTGCCTCAACTCTTACATTACCAAACGCCAGAGGATTTTCACCCCCTTATCACGCTTGCCAAGCAGGCCTGCCTCTTATCGGCTTTCCTCTGGAGATAAATGGGCTTTTGAAGATAGGAATAAGAGAGGCTTTTTGCAAGCTAATTCCAGAGCCCCATCTGCACTAGATTACAGATAGGTAGTGGGGAGCATCAAAAGATACATATTTGAATGTGTAGGAGGTGAAGGTGTTGGGGGTGAGGAAGTAAGTAGGTTATACGCCCTGAAAATTACAATGTCATGTGTTCAAAAAAAAAAAAAAAAACAGACATAATAATAAAAACGGAGATACAGATACATTTTATTTTTTTAACTGGCTAGTTGTACCGTGGCATAGTCTTAAACAAAAACTCACGAGGTTTATAAAAACTCGATTTATGCGACATGCTTTGAGCTTGAGCCCGACAGGTAGACTGGTTGAAATATAGCAGCTTGATATATTTACCAGTAGAAATAAATCTATAACTCTATTTAATTAATGTTACTTACACCAGTGGTTGTTTTAGAACGTAACTATTATTGTGGATATTCAAATAAGTCTAGTATAATAGCATTGCATTACAAATAATTGTATCAATAAAGCAATTAATAAAGAGATACATTATCAATAATGGAATAGGAATTTAAAAAAAAGTATATTTAATCTAGTACTATACATTTAAAACACATAAAATACTTAATATACGCACTTTATTTTAAGCTTATAATGACACACTTGAGGATCAAATGACACACTTATGAACACGCATAACGTGTTCATGCAAACAACCAAACCTTTATCGTGAAAATTCGCGCGAGCTATATTAGGAACAAAACCCAATTAAACAGCTCCTCCCGTGGTACTGAAAAGTCGGACACGGGACATGCATGCGTTACCATTTCCTTGTTAGAATCTAGACGGAGCTAGAGATTAACTTTAAAAAAAAAACATGCAGCATGTCATACCTTGCCAGAACTCAAATGAAATAAGAATTAACACCGATAAAGAAGACCCCCCCCCCCCCCCACACACACACACACACACGCGCGCTCCCGCGCACGCACACACGCATAATTCCTAGTTAGCAGCAGTGACTGAAATGTACACTTTTTTTTTATCACATATTTCACACGAGCGAGGTCTAAGCAACAATACGACATTGTTCCGATTTCGTAACCTCACCGAAGTAAATGCGCAGAGATCGTCGTGTGTTGGCCAAATAACCAGACGATTGAAAATATCTTTACGTAAATACTCAACTGGACGTGTTTGTATGGGACTACTTGAATGTGGAAATGCTAAATGTCAGAGGTGGAACCTGTTCATCAGCATAGGCCTACTATTACAACATATAACATGTTTTAACAAAACATTAAATTGAGCGTTTCTCCGTCTGCCGCGGGAAAGCTGTCAGGCAATGGAAATGACTGCAGAAATGTTTATACAGTTTTCTATTTCATCAAAGTTCTGTTTTCAACAAAGACATTTACCTTGCTCGGACTTCAGTTTCGGACATGTTCCTCGCTTCTTCGAAGAACGGAGAACAAACAGTGGATCTTTGTCAAGCCTAAAAACCGCTGATAGGATTCCGTGCCATTTGAAAGCGCAGATGACAGATCGGTTCACAATAGATTCCCAAATATCGGCCGATAGCGAGCAAAAATATGACGAAATAGATATCCAGGGTTGTTCTTGTTCTTTCGACTGCGTTAATAACGTCAACAAACGGTATCCACAATATCCTGGCACGTTTTATTAGACATCAAGTCCCGAAAATCGCAACGCGCTCCGCTTCGACATCCTCTCCGTGCACAAGAAAGACTAGGCTGCGCTGTAGCTCTCTACATTTGCAGGCTGCGCGTCGGCAGGCTACTTCGTTGTGTGTGTGTGTGTGTGTGTGTGTGTGTGTGTGTGCGGTGTGTGTGTGTGTGTGTGTGTGTGTGTGTGTGTGTGTGTGTGTGTGTGTGTGTGTGGGGGGGGGGGGGGGGGGGGGGGGGGGGGAGGCTCTATGCCTGAGCTGGTGTTCAAAACGAGGACAGGACGAGACCAGAGCAATCAATGTATGAGGGCTTGATTCGATTTGTTTTTCTATTTCCATTAGTGAAACCATTATTTTTTTGTCAACTAAATGAATATGTTTACGCAATTTGAGAATGTATGCATATATATTATATAAAAAGGGAAACAAGCTCATGGCAATTCAAATTTAATTGTATTATTATTATTGTATTATTATTATTACTAGCATTATTATTGCTATGGTTATTGCTGTATTAGTATATTAGTATTTTATGATATTAGTAGTATAAGTGTTATTATGATTTATTATTATGATTTATTTTACAAATAAACAGAGCAATACTCTGTTCTTGATTCAGAGAGGGAAACTTGGCCTCAACAACAACATCCACCCCATCCACTCCTCCTGTGTGCAATCTGATTGCCTCTAACTCATTCTAACAATGTCCCGGGGAATAGGGATTGGCATCTGTCCTGTCCATTGCCATCCATCTGCCCCTCTTCCACAGTGAAGATGTTGTTCTTAATATGTGTTTTAAGAGGCGAAATATCCTAGGGTTTAAGGGCAGCCTTTTAATGGGTCATAGAAGGTTTGGCCCATGGTTGAAGAAGCCTTAGGCTAGAAAAAAATTCAAAGGGCCCCTTCTCCTTCATCACTCTGTTTCTCCTGCGGATTCGTCTGCAGACATGTGGAAGACATGGTATTTACTCTCAGCAGTGCAGTATAATACGGGTCGTATAGCAGACCGCCACGCTGTTGGTGAAACAAATCACGTTCACCAAGCACCATAAATACAGTATTGCAAATGAATAAATAATACACCATGCCGCTGCTTCCAATAAACCGGCCATCCATAGGTTAAGCCTTAATCTTGTCAAAGAAAGCGGTCCGTGGGTTATGTGCTAAGAATGCTAGACTTGTAATTATTTCCAAGCTGGTTGTAATTAAGGGTCATTCAGAAGCCTACATACTTCCACTTTAGAAAGAAAACATTGTATGCACATTTATACATATCCACACAGACACACACACACACACACACACACACACAGACACATGCACACGCACAGACACACACGCAGACACACACACACAAATATAGGATAAGGATTTGCACATTAAAGTGGACCTTATGTCAGTTGAGTATAGCGCCATGGTTTAGTAAAATAATGGCTCACCAAAGGTCAAAAGTGTCTATAACATGTAACTAAACCAGAGTACGGAACACTAAAGCAGATGTTGCAGTAGGGAATTCTGGGAAAGATACAGAGACTAGAAAGGAAAACAGTATGAGCTATACATGCTACCCTCAACGTCTTGGAACCATAAAGAAAGAAGGGTTGTAGTAAATTAGTTTCCACTATGGTTTAACTTTAAAAGCTTAAACGACAAGAATGTGGCAGAAATCAATCTTAAACCACCGAGGGAGGGGGGGGGGGGGGGGATGTCATTCTAGAGGTTGGTGTCTTAACCGCGACATCACCCCTGGGGAAGCGCTGCGCACGCTTTGCAGTCCCTCAGCACGCTAACAGCCAGCTTCAGCCAGCGTGTCCATTCAACAGTAGGCTGCTAATGCTGCCAGACTGGGCCAGCAGAACACTTAATCTCAGGTAAGCCTGCAGTGACTGAGTGGATCCAAAGCACCCAGGTCCAAATCTCTCGCCCCCTCTGGGTCTAAATAGCATCCGCTATTCCAACGCGTCCACATGCCAAGCTAGCGATGTTCCCCTTCCAACACCACCACCCCGCGTCCCAGAATAGGCGTGATGGCGGTGCGGTAAAAGGAGAAGACGGCAGAAGTGTGGATGGTGACAGGTTGAGCCCGGATCAGATGTTGACAGGAAATGCTCATGCTAGCAATGCACTCGGAGAATGAATTATGATGCCATAAAAAAGTCTTAGAGAACACGGATTGTCTGTGGCGCATCAGCACTTAACGCAGATTTTCCCTGTTATTTGAGAGTTTGTCGTTAAAAGTGTGCAATCTCTCATTTCCAACGAAAACACAAAGGGGTCTGATGTCATTAAGTTTTAGTTGGGGGAATAGTTAGTGTCAAATTTAGTTGAAAGCATTAACAGGTTTTGACTTTATTATTTTCATGAGTATATACCCTATTACCATGTTAACACAATAAAGGTTAATTATTTTGATTATTCTTTATTTTTAAAGAGAATCCCCGGTAGCAGCCAATACCACTGACGTTTTCAAAATGCTAATGCTTATCTGTATCCCTTGTGTAGAGGCGCAGGACAGCATCACTCTAAACCCTTCCATCACTGTAAATCCTTGCCGATTCTAGTGCATAAGTACTGCCACATCCGCAACAAAATGGAGTCATGTTTTATTCCATTTTATTTCCACGTACATTGTAATTTCTATCAAGAGAGTGCCTTGCAGAATCTATGATTTATTCATTATAAGGGCTCGAGTAGCTGAGACCAACAACGTAAGAATGAGCCCCTTGTTCAATAGCGCCCATCATTCAATAGGAACAACAATTCTATGTAATCTATTTAGAGCACTGGCATACTTCAGAACACAAGTAGTGCTATTGTGATGAAGGCCAGGGGATGTCAGACACTTTGAAGGACTCTCAGGAGACCAAGCTTAAAGAAAATGTCTTTATAACAATGAGGCTCTAGTGACGTGGGGCTGGGTATGATATGAAGACAAAACGCTCAATAGGATATTATGCAGCAATAAATTCCAAGAACTTTCACGAATATGCCTTCTTAAGCTCTCCGCAATTATATTTAAAAATAATTTGCATGTATGGAGATTGTCAGGCGATTCAAGAGAAAGCATTTTAACCTCCTCAAATGTTGCACTCATCAAAGCACCCTTGTGACCAATGTTTCTGGAAGTTTCTGTTGAATATAAAAAAAGCAGTCCTGATTGAACTCGGCAGCATAGAACAAAAAAGAAAAAGCCCTCCGCCAGGCCCATTAAAGATATATTTTCTGTGGGATTCAAAGGGCTTTGCTGCCAGGGTACAAAGAGATGAGTGATGCTAATGCTAACACAACTAGCTTAGCCTTGGGTGCCCCTCCAGCATCCAGGCTCATCCATCCATCAGCCTTCACGCCTGCAGATGTGAGTGACTGTTGGAAGGCTCTGGCGGACAACCTTGTCCTGAGGCTTAACAATCCAATATTGGTTGTTGCCGAAGATAATTACTCTCCATTGACGATGGAAGACCCAGGGCTATATGCGTCCATTTGCATGGCCCAACACTGCAGATCGATGGGGAAGGGAGAAGCAGTTAGAGGCTGATAACAGCGTTTCGTTGAACTTCTGTTCTCATGGAAGGAGGGCGGAAGATGTTGTGTTCCCTCTGTGTTCCCTCCATATTCACCCCTACACTTCCACAACCCTATGGCCTTGCCCCCCTGCCTCCCTCTCCACCCTCTTCCAATGTGCTTAGGTAAAGACTAGCTCCCCCGCTGATCGAATCAGCAAGGGCATTGACGTCTTTATTCTGCCTCAAAGCGCGCACGCATGTCACCTTCACTGGGTGTTTTTAATCTAATTTGCAGTGATGGCAGATGAAAATGGGCAAAGCAGAGATCCTCCCATTTGATACACGGTTGTTTACGGACCTCCACGGCTTCCTTTCTTCCACCTCTCGATCTGCTGAGGAGATTGACCGACGCTGGAGAAAACACTATCACCACCACACTTTGTAGCCCTTGTCTGGAAACATGGAAGCAGAAGGTGTGTTGTGCTCCATGTGGTCTTGTCGCCAATTTGTCTCCGCTAGGGTATAATTTACACCGAGAGAAAAAAGAAGAGAGATTGAAATAGGAGACCGGAGATCAGCGGGTAATTTACGGGTTCTAAGCAGGGTGCCCGCAATACCAACATTTGATATGCTCTACTACGGTGCGGCATTCGGGGAGGACAGTCATTGCAGTTGGTCCCTGAGTTACTGAGGCTAGAGAGAGAGGGCGACCGCATCGTCGCACCAAATTATGCATCTACACTCCGAACGTCCTCAATAATAGGAGCAATCTCGCTGCTAACCCACTGCTCAGAATGTGAAATGGAAAATGAAAAACAAGTCGTGTTATTTCCCCTTATAATAAAATTTCCTTTTCCTTTAACAAGATAAAAGTGAATTGTGTGCCTACTCGGAGAGTGTGAAAGGCATTTGGAGATGAATTTTTCATGCGCATTGATAATTTAATACAGACTGGCAGCAGTTTATTAACATTCTACGTCTTTCTTCGCTCTCTGAGAATAATAACCAGATAATCTATGGCACTTTGGAGCGAGCTGCCATCATAGCCTGATCAGTGCTCAAAGGTTGTCACTGTCACTTGAAGTGGAAGGATATAAATAAGAGCTACCCTCCTCGTTGGCGGTTTCTGACATGCGTTTTGGACGAATATCATTGGGTCATAGATTGCAACAGTAAAGATGCTAACATATGTGATTGCTCAGGAATACATTGAAAGTGGAATAATAAAAAAAAGTAAATCTCTTGACACTTGACACTCTTGTGCCTCTGTTGGAATGCACTTCATCACAATGAGCTTTTCTAAGGTGTTTACGTATTTGCAGAACATGTTCGAAAGTTCATTTTCGCCATTGCTCAAAGAATTGTAGAGGCCCATATAGGCCCTGAGATTACAAAACATGACCAGATTTGGGTCATGAAGTACTTATATTTGACAAAGACTAAGGGCTCGCTGAAATCAGAATGTACTAGCCTGCATAACACACTTTGAAGAAAACTCATCAGTGGGAGAGGCTTGTGAGGGTATCAAACAATATTCCCAACAGAAGCTCATCAAAAAAAGGCATTAGAGGAGCTGTAAAGACAGAGCTGTTGAGACTTGGCCTTCAGCCGAGGCAGCAAACTATATCATCTAACATGCTAACACTGAAAACCTGTATTTAGTTTTAATTTGACAGACAACTCAATTAATACTCTTTCGTGGATAAGTGCTTTAGCTTCCGTTATTTTCGATTGGAACGCCTCAATTAAAAAAAGATAAAATAGAGCGGGCAGGGCAATACAATGGTGTAGGAACACCAACGGTTAAAAGCATTAGAAGACAAAATCACATAGTATTTGTTATCGTAGCCAACACAGAGTTGCCGGCAGAGGTTGGAGTGAGATTAAATATAGGGTTACCAGTGCAAAGCCCTAATCCATTCAGAGACAAATACAGGGTCTCAGAAGCACATTTGTTGTGAGCCTGAGGTTTAACAACTGGCATTATAACTCCATTCCTCATCATTACCGCCCTGTATTGGAGAACCGGAGAGATAGGGTCAGGCGGGAAATAGAGAGGCGGGAAGAAATATGGAAGTAACGACAAAAAGCAGGTGGAGAAAGCGATATAGATGATGATGTCCAATGTATCCAATGTATATTCGAAGAACCTCCAATGGTGTCAATTGTTTGTTTCTGCAAATCATGGAAGTTGAATAGACTGACATCACCATTAGCATGTTTGTGTGAACATGAGGGTGCATGACACCATATATTCACACGTTTCACACTAGTTGGGCTAAATCTGGACGGGAGCCAACAAGGCCAATAGGGCAGCCAATGCACGTATCGGGTATGGAAATCTAGGGCCATTCATGAATCATACAAGGAATGCTCTTCGCTCCAAGACGTCAGAGGATTTGTCCGGGTGGAGGAGGCAGATGCTTGAACAGATTTAAGGGGAACTGCAGAGGGAGGGTCGTTTCCCTTCCCTCTGCGTACATTGCACGCTAACTCTGTAGTGTTACAGAAGTGTATAATAAGACCCCTTGAAGGAAAAATAGAGCACCCGGCTAAAAAAGCATAGAAAAACAACGAAATCTGATTGCATTGACGGCCTTATTACCATATCCTTTCACCAGCAGAGGATGCCAATGGCTTTAATTCAGTAAGACTCGGCTTCCGGGGATTCGCAATTTCTTTTATGACTCCATGATTCAATCAATTAAAGCCCTAAAACTATGGCTTAATTAACTCCATGCACAGGCTGGCACTTTTCAGAAGAGCCAAGCAGCTGAACAAAATGGCCGCCGGCTTCGCTAATGTTCCACACAGAAGCTAAAATGGTGGTGGGTAGATTAACTATGCCCTATGCACTTTTATTGATTCTAAAGGGGATGTGAAACCAGAACATAGAGCGCTTCATATGTGATGATTGTTAATTCTTCACATTCAATAAGGTTATACTATAACACTGTGTTGATGAGCTGTTAACCTTCCTTGGCCTATTTTCAGACCTACACTTAAGACAGTTTGTAATATATACCCAAAGTCAAGGTTGAGCCATATAGTAAATACATTTAAAAAGTGTAATGGTGTAAACATTTACAATCTTTCTCTTACTAGTATTCTGAAATAGTGGAGTTTTTTTGTTTGTTTATTTGAACATATATGGAATTTAGAACATACAAGAATGAGGTCAGTAGTAAAATAATACTCCAAGAAGGTCTAGGGAACAGGCCATGCAAAACTGAAAAAATAAATGTGGAGAACCAAATCCCCCTCTAGCAAAATAAAAAATCAAAAGCCAGCAAATACGATGAACTTAGTTATCAAATTACTATCATCAAATGAAATTTACAACAGTACGTTTTTTATTAAATAACAGGAAAAAAAGGGGTCCAGCTGTTTACACTGATCTCAGAAAAGCAGCAATGAACTTGAGAGTTGACTGGAGTAACCCACGGGTCGGCTAATTGCATTCAGATGAGCTGGGAATTGTAACGCTCTAAAAAAGAAAAATACCCAATTCAGTGTTTAGCTGAATAACCTTATGTAGACAGGTTAAGGACTCAAGGACCAATTCAGCTAACACAGATAAATCAACAGATTGTTGCGCAACCTTGCCACCGTGAATCTCTCTATTCATCAGTCACAGCTTCACATAAACATCTCTCTGTAGCTCAGGTGTGTCAGACATTTCTTCAAAGAACACTTAATAAGATGCATTAGGAGGCTCCTGAGGTGTCAAGCTGATGACGTATGAAGAGTAGTCAACATTTCTAGGCTCAGTCAGAATGTATTCAAATTGCTTATGGGTCGGTATCAAGATGGTTTTTCTGGCAAGGAGTTGAAACATAGAAGTTCCAACTCACCATTTAACTAATGAAGAACATTAAATAAAGGGAGGCAAAGTTTCGGATAGATGACCATTAAATTGAGTGATATAATCTTATCTGTGTAGCAGGAATAGAATGTACAGTTCAGCTGGGGCCATGCCTAAGGCCACATGATTGTTCAGTATTTGGTAAGTGTTGGTGTGTGATGGCTTGTGACTGCAGTGGGAAGCAATAACAGCGAGACAAGGGGCATGGCTGTATATTATGACTTGTAGTGCCATTATTAAATAACAACCAGATTGACTAGGAGACACCACAATGAAGCTGGGCCATGAACACACCACAGATGGTTCCCATTTAAGATAAGCATTGTGTGAATCAATATGTTAAATCCCGTGTTCTTATCCAAAGACCCTTGCCTTCCCTGCTAGTGGCTTCCACCTCACAGGTTAAGGAAGTTAACCTGATTCTCTTAACCTGTGAAGAACCTAAAAAGAAAACGTCTTTCCAGCAGATCTGGGCAAAAGCCCCAATCTGCCAGAACTGTTTCATGCAGCATTAAATTCATTTTGATGAACACATCTGCTAATCTGCACATCCATTGTGCCACTCGTATGGATCGGGCACTTTAAGCTGTAAATGCTCAGCCATGATACCAGAAAAAAACCTATTTTCATCGTAGCTTCCTCACGCCTGTCTAAAGGCCCACTATGACTTATAACCCTGTCATACACCAGGGCACTCCCTGGAGGACACCCTCCCTCCCCAAGCTAGTGAGCCGCTCCAGGCTCTAGCAGAGAGAAGCACACGTGCTAAGAAAGACGATGTAAAGGCCACTCAAGCTAACTAAATCAATACATCTCAAGCCTGAGAGCAACAACTAACATTAGCAATAGCAATTATAGAAAATACATAATTCATTGTTTGGATTTTATTATTTCAAACAACCAATGTGACTGCATTCAAAAGCCTGGTTTTGGATTGGATCTTGTGTGTGTTGGGATTATTTCTGTCTGAGAAATTCTGTTCATAAACCTAAAGCCCTTTCATAGCTGTTCCCTGAGTTAACTAGCCTTATGCCTTCCATACTTCCATACAGAAAAGAGCAGTGCAATTCCTGGGATTCCTTCAGTGGCTTGGATCACTTAGCTAAACCTTGATAAGGTCTCATGGTTCATCATGGGTCTTCTATCAGCCAAGTGTCTTGGCTTGCTTGAATTGTGATCAGTGGCAAAATCACTTTGAAAGTGCAGACGTTGTGCTCATTACAGGCCACCGACGTTCAGAGGTTACTTGTTTACTACCTCAAAAGTCTACGAAATTCTCTACTTCCTCTCCTAACAGTATGCATTTCAGCAATTAAAAAGGCTGTTTATACAGCAATCAAGCAATGAGCTACGTAGCTGGGGGAAAGATTGTAAAAATCGAGGAGAAGAAGAAAACAAAACATCCACACCAAATCACTGGATCCCCGTTTTAATAGAAAACAGGAATGGCAGCTGAGTGGCGCGGCAATCTAAAGACAAACAAGCATTAACCGGGACGCTTCAAAAGCAACACAAGGTTTTTATTTAACGTCTTAAAGCTTTAATTGGTGCCTCTGTTGTTTTCTTTTAAAGAGGAACTGGGTGGCTGGGGGGGGGGGGGACTGTAAACCCTGTGTCAAGGCTGGAGAAGAGGGCCTCATGGGCGGACGCAGCCCAGCAACCAGCAGACCTCCTCAGGCCTCCACATCTGTGATCTTTACCGGGTGAGCTCAGGAGACCTAGGTCCCCTGGCCCCCGGCTGCCAACACGGCCGGCCTCTCAGCGGCAGCCTGGGAGCCTAATCGGCCTGGAAGGGCCCTGTCAACCACTCAACCCTGGGGTCACATATGGAAGTGACTAGGGCCATTCAGAGTCACCTGGGGATATTCATAAATATCCAGACTGTTTCACTAAGCTAATAATTTGGGAGAGCCACCTCTTCTTGAGACTCGAGTCTCTAGCAATATTATGGTACCATTTTGCCTTTTTCCACTCACTGCTCACTCCACTCGCTCTTTTGCTCTCCCCTGCTGCCTCGGTGTGCTGTGGTCTCCCTGCCAAACAGGAAGTAGAAATCGTTGGTAACAGCAGTGACTAAATTGCTCTCTAAACAGGCCCAGGTTTGGCTTCTCCGGAGGGTTCCTTTGAGAGCTACAGGGGAATACTGAGTTCCAGAGAATGTCGGGCCCCCACCGTGGCTCTGCGGTTGTGTGGAAAGAAGGTTCTAGCATGGCTGTCATTAAGCAGGACTGCTTCTCCTAGTGCCCTGGCGCGCTACATCACACAAACATTGCAGCCATTGAACTTAATGTACACTAATGCAATTTCCCTCTCCCGTGTCTTGCTTTGTTTAGTGTACTCAGGGTGAGTTCCAGTAGAGAAGTAATGCAGCCATTAAATCCGATACTCTCCGTGAGCAGAACAAGTGCTCCTTTATGCGAGCTTTTTACGGCTCCATATGTATTTTCGATTCAGATTTACTTGGCGAGGGGGGCTGGGACTGGGAGGAGTGGGGGGGGGGGGGGGGGGGGGGAGGGGGTTGGCTGGAGCCCCGGGGAATCTGTAAGCCTTAACTCTCGTTCTCCACCTTTCTCTTTAGATTTACGTTCGACAACAACATGAACAAGAGTAGCTTCTCCCACCGGAGCCCATCTGTGAATCTGGGATGCTGCTCTCTGGGATGAATCCAAGCAAGAGAAAGGGAATGCAAGAATAAGAGAAAGAGAGAGAAAGAAAGAAAGAAACAGAAAAACAAAAATAGGCCACGGTGACAGACAACCTCCATGCTGCATAGTGTGGGAGATGGATCTGGAGTCGACACAATAAAGGCAGGAGCATACCAGAGAACACACAGCTGCCTTTTGTGGTGACGACACAAAAGTGCATAATCATTTAGAGGACACAATCTAGAAAGTTCCAGTCAAGTGAGGTTAAGTAGGATGGATGGAGCAAGGCGTCAGCTGCAGACTACACCCGGGACTCACGGAGGTCCATGGTGAACAGGGGAGCTCCAACATGGGGCTTTGCTGTACAACATGATCCAGGCTTTTACCAAGTCCAACACCTCCATCCACCCCCTGCTCCCCACTGCATGGTCTCCTCGGACGTGTTGAAGGATGAGAGAGCACCGGGCGCTGAACAAAAGGCCTCTCTCCTGACTGGCCCATTAGCTGGAGAGAACCATGCTCAGTGCGTTGGACCATGTCCCCTTTATTCTCCGAAGGCAACGTTATTAATGAACCAATCGAGTGAGTGCGGGCTGGGAGCTGGTCACCGCTGACTGAGAAAGAAGCACCTTGGGCGGCCGGCGTGGTGAGTGAGGGGGGGGGGGGGGCGCAGGTGTGGGGGTGGGGGGGGGGGGGGGGGGGGGGGGGGGGGGGGGGGGGGGGGGGGGGGGGGGGGGGGGGGGGGGTGGGGGGGGGGGGGGGGGGGGGAAGACAGTGGGCCAATCCCGGCAGGAGCCCTGGCAGAGTAATGCACTCCCTGGCGAGCCCCAGGCGCAGGCACGTTTTGACAAATGGACTCCTTTAGCAGGGGCCAGCGTCTGGGGAGCTGGGGCTGTGGTGTTGGCTCACGGCTGGTTTACCTGCCCACCGCCACGCTCACTCTCTCATCTCCAGCACTACCCCCCCCCCCCCTCCCCCCCCCCCCCCCCCCCCCCCCCCCCCCCCCCCCCCCCCGAGCACAGACAGCCACTGACTGATAATAGGGCTGTGTTCACCTGAATGGATATCCCAGACTGTCCAAAGACACACACACACACACACACACACCATTATACACACACACACATACACACCTACAAGCACCCAAACATGCATGCAGACATAAACACACACAGACACAAACATATACATAAAGACACAAACAGACACACACACAGGCACATACATATATTCACACACACACACGCACACACACAGGGAATGACACTGGCTGCACTTATTGGCAATGTTTTTCATAGCGAGGAGTCTAATGTCTTTGATGGATACACTCAAAAAGTGTGGTATCAAAGTAACAGATTAATATTGTATGCTGATACAACGTGCATTTTCAATATCCAAATAAATATTAATGAAATTCTCATGGGTAGCTTGTAAAGTAAATTGCAAGAAGCAAATGGGGAGAGATTTTACTCCCGTCTTAGTCAGCACTCAGCAGGCAATTTGTCCAGCACGAAAAAATCAACTATCTTCTGTGTATACATACTATAGAGATAGATCTGTATAGTGTGTGTGCCTGTGTGCGGTGGTAGGGAAACATATACATATACATATATACATATATATATCGATCAAATGTATGTGTTGGTTGGGGAAGCGAGTATGTGCGTATATATAACTAAATATATACAATATATGTGTTGGTTTGGGGTAGCGAGAATGTGTGTAATATAACTAAATATATTAAATATATTTGTTGGTTGGGGAGCGTGTATGTGTGTATATAACTAAATATATACAATATATGTGTTGGTTGGGGGAGTGAGAATATGTGTTTATATAACTAAATATATCAAATATATGTGTTGGTTGGGGGAAGCGTTTCTGGGCTCAGCAGCAGCAGATGTTGGGGAGGAGGGAGTAGGGATACGGGGGACATGACAGCTCTGGATGTGTGTAAACAAGGTGCCGGGGTGCCATTTGTGTTTTGTGTTTTCCTCGCCTGGCGAAGGATTGTGACAAATTCCAGAGCGAGTCTCTCTCTCTTTCTCTCTGTGACTCTCTCTCTCTCTCTCTCTCTCGTCGTGAGCATGCTGCTGCTGCTGCTTTGGTGTCTGCGCTGCGCGTCTGTCTAGCGCCTGATGGAGCCACGGCGAACCGCTACGCCTTGCCTCCCGCGGGACGCGTGGCGAACAAGATGTCGCCTGTCAAGTGGGGAGCGTTTGACAATAAATAACATCAATGATGATTTTGGTTTACTTGTCACGAGCGCGCCCGTCTTTGAGAAGTGATGCCATCACTCCGCTGGGAGTAGAAAGCACCCTACCCCACCACCGTGCGCCCCACCATCTTGTTCACCCGCCCTATCCCCTTGCCACCCGCCCACCCAACATTGTTTCAGTCTTTCAGATGACGCGCGGAACTTCCTATTGACGTTAAACATCAATCTGTCACGGGTCTCCGGTATCAGCCTTAACACGCTGCCTGTAGTAGTGTGGCAGAGGACAACAGCTCGAATCATTCATCACGCAATAGCAGCAATCGATTACTTTTCACAATACGAACGATTACTCTTCACTATTGCTATTTAGTCATTTAGCAGACACTTTAATCCAGATACAGGTCATTAAGGAGCAGGTAGGGGGTTGGCATGGTACAGGTAGTCTGTGTACACTGGGGATATAACACAGTACCTTTCGGCTGGGAATTGCACCCCCTAGCCACTGCCCAGTCCTGCCCTAGTGTTCACTCAGTAGTTTTGTTAAGCCAGTAAATGTAAACCAGCCTGGAGCCATCACACTAGCTTTCACTGTACACCATGTTCCTCTGACGGACAGCTAGCGTGCTTACGAGAAACGCTACATATGCTTACTGTTACACAACAGAACAAATCATATCAGATTAACATAGCAGGCTTTCGATGGCCAAGAACGACCACGTTTTATTCACTTCAGGCCCTGACCTCTGAGATGTGTCTGCCTCTGCTCTTATGAATCCCAGAGCAGCCATTTCAGATGTCTTAATTCTTTAATATTAATCTGCTACACCAAACCCATAGACTTTAATTCCAGAAATATTCCACTAGCCATTTATAAGTTTTAACTGCAACCAAGTTTATTCCATAATTCCCTCTCAACAAACCAGGTGAGCGTACACCTCTGAGACCCAACTTGATATTTCTGCATGTGTGTGTGTGTGTGTGCGCATGTGTGTGATTGTGTGCACACATGTGTGTGTGTGTGTGCTAGCATGTTAGTGTGATCGCATGTGTGCGCGTGATGTGTGTGTGTAGGAGCAGACAACCACTGGCCCTCAGCCCATTGGAGTACAGCCCGTCAGGGGTGCCTGAACCAATTGGAGAGTGAAAAAAGACCAAAGAGCACTTGTAACACAAAATGCTTCATCTTTACATCTTAAGGAAAACCATCTGTTGGCTGGCTGCCTCTCTCCCTGTTTTCCAGCTCTACAGTCCATCGCAGGTCGAGCGGGAAGGCCCATGTGGGCTGTGCACATATGTTAGGCTGTCTGCGATGACTACAGCCAGATATTACATATCAGAATGTTCTCCTGGCACCAGAAACACAGAGAGGAACAGAGGGAGAAAGAAAGCAAAGAAGGAAGGAAACAAAAAAGGGAAAGAAAGGAAAGGAAGAAAAATGGATGCTAAATCTGACTTTCCTAGAAATGAAAATTACTTGCGGAGGCATGCGTTGGTAGAACTGGAGCACATCTCTACTTCAGGTGCATGTGTGTGTGTGTGTGTGTGTGTGTGTGTGTGTGTGTGTGTGTGTGTGTGTGTGTGTGTGTGTGTGTGTGTGTGTGTGTGCGCGATTGTGTGTGGGTGTGCTTGTGTCATGGAAAATTATGATAGCACACGTTTCTTTATTTTGCCAGCGTTTGACATTTGGCTAGGGAGACATTTTGACGTGTGTGTTCCAGCCTCCTTCCTGTTTTCTGTGAGCGTGACTAGTGCTGTCATGGCTCATTAGTCCACCTGTCACTGACCACCGCAGGCACAACTAACAAAGGTCTGGCCCAGTATGTGTGTCTTTTACCCTGTCCATGTGTGTGTGTTCCCTGTTTGCATGGAGAACTAGAATTCAATAAGTCAGTCAACACACGGTGGTCTGCACTAAGTACTAAATGTGTGTGTACGTGCGCGTCTGGGTGTGTGTGTGTGCATGGGTTCATGTGTGTCTGTGTGTGTGCATGTGTGTCTCTCCGTGTGTGTGTGTGTGTGTGTCTGTCTGTCTGTGTCTCTGTGTGTTTGTGTGTCTGCGTGTCTGTCTCTGCGTGTTTGTGTGTGTGTCTCTGCGTGTGTCTATGTGTGTGTGGGTGTCTATGTGTGTGTGTGTGTGATCATACACAAGCGAATATGGATGTATGGGCCATCAGTAAACATTAACGTGGAGCCACAGGTCATCATATGGATGTCTGCGTCTTTTCCTCAAAGCCTAGGTTTCTTTTGGCTGGTTTGAGGGCTACCAACCTCCATAATCAGAACCAGCAGACAGGGTTTCAATAAAAACCCTGCATCAGATCTCTTTCCAAACCCCCTCGCTCTCTGTCTGTCTGTTGGCTGTCTGTCTCATTCCCCACTCCCTTTGATGCTTCCTACGCTGCGAGGGTGGAAGGAATGAAGAAAGGAGGGTGGGAAGGAAGGAAGGGGAGGTTGGAGAGAGGGAGGGAGGGAGGGAGGAAAGGAAGGAAGGCAGAAAGAAAAAAATATAAAGGAAGGAGAAGGAAGGAGAAAAAGAAGGAAGGAAGAAAGGAAGGAATGAAGAAAGGAAGAAAGGAAGGAATGAAGGAAGGGAAGAAGGAAGAAAGGAAGGAGTGAAGGAAGGGAGGAAGGAAGAAAGGAAGAAATGAAGGAAGAAAGGAGAGAAAAAAGTTGAGAGAGAAGGAGAGAGGTGGGAAGGAAGGAAAGGACCAGAAATGGCTGCAGCAGGAGAATAGTGAGTCACCGACAGAGAGGAAATAAAACCTCAGGGCCTAAGCCACAGTTGCGACGAGGTGCTTAGGATGTCGGGAGAGCTGGAAGGAGTAGGGGATAAAGGCGCCAGGGAGAGAGAGGGGAGTGGATTGGTGAAGAAGATCTACAAGACCCAGAGGAACCAGAATCCCCCTCATCTCTCTCTCTCCTGCCCCCGTCATGTGTGACCAGGCTGAGCTTTTTATCTGCGTCTCCATAGATGGAGTCATGTCACGAGGAGCCGAGCACTGGGAGCAGGCTTAATGATCTCTCCTCTTGGTCTCTTGAACAGGCATCTCCTCTACCTCTAACCTGTAAAGGTATGACACCCCTCTGGACCCCCCCCCCCCCCCCCCCCCCCCCCCCACCCCCCCCCCCCCCCCCACCCTCCCCCCCCCGCCTTCATAAAATAATCACATCCTCTTGGTCTAATGAACAGGCAGCTCCTCTACCTGTAGGTTGACCCCTCTGAACCCCCCCCCCCCCCCCCCCCCCGCCCCCACCACCACCACCACACACACACCTTGTTTCAACCCTCCAATTCGTTCTCACCCTCTCTTATCTCCTTTAAACCCTCTCCACCTGGGGACCCTCCCGAAACACCCCACCCCCCCCCCCCCCCCCGGCAAAAAAAAAATGGAAAACTGCAGAAGAATGGATAAAACGCAACGAAAGCCTATTGGTTTCCTCATGAAAAATAAGGAAAATGCTGAAACGAAAACCATAAACCCAACCACCAAGTACAAAACATTGTGTGGAACAACTAGCATCATCGTGTGCTAGGAGTAGCAGAGAAGAGTCTAGGACACTCTCTTTAACTCCTTGTTTCCTTTTTCCTCAGTGTATCTCTGGCCTTAAGCTTTGGCTCTCCAGTCCTCTTCTCTAGAGTAACTGACTCTGCACTGCGCTATGGAGGACTGCTGGCAAATTTGGAGAGCTGTCTGACTGGATTAGCAGTTAGCCTCAAAACCTTCCATCTCCACCTCCATCTTTACCTTCCAACCCTCTCTCTTTATTCTCCGTCTCTATGTCTCTCGACCGCTCTTGGTCCCTTCAGAGTAACAATGCAACAAAATGGCCACAACAGGCATTATTAATGAACTGGAATGGGCAAGGAGGGAGGAGCTCATTCTTTATTTATAAGAAGCTAACCGACTGGCAACCTCCCAACAGTACTATTAATGATCTTTAGTGGCCCTCAGGCCATTTCAACCCACAACCCTTCTCCACTCCTTCCCCACCCCTCTCTCTATCTTTCACTGCCGCTTCCCCAGGCGATGATTCCTCTTTTTCCAATCGCCTCCCTGCCCCACTCACACCCTTTCCAAACACCCAACTCCCGCCCTCCCTCTAGCTGTCTTTCTCTCTCTCTCTCTCTCTCTTTCTCTTTCTCTGTCTATCTATGTCTCTCGCTCCCCTCTAGCCTGAGTGTCATCACTAACCTGGTGGGGCTGCAGTAGCAGAGAGGAGGGGAGGTGGGGGTAGCTGTGGGAAGGGTAGGTGGTGGCGGGGGTGCTAGTGGGGAAAGAGGTGGTGGGGGTGGGGGCTCCATGGCTGTAATTTGTGCGAAGGATTTAGACATTACGGAGAAGGGGGGAGAGAGGCCTCTGGGGGCCAGGCAGTTGATCAGCAGAGGCCCCGGCAGAGCAGGCCAGACAAATAACAAATGACAGCTCTGTGATTAAATCAAACCTTCTACTTTAAGTGTTGAAGTATCGGCCTGTCACTAACAATCTAGGGCTTGTTAAATTACCCCCCCACCCCCTCTCTTCCTCCATCTCTTGTTCCCCCTTCCCTCTCACCACACAGTCCCATCAAGCTCACCAAGAAGGTCTGGGAACAAGTCTGGCATTTAAGGAGCGGTGAGATCCGAGAGGCTGTTGGAGTCGGTGTGGCTGTGTGTTGTCTTTCGGTCGCCCGTGGCGACATCAGGAGGATCAGCAGAGACTCTAATGAACGCGTCTGGTGCTCGCCAGCTCCGGACCGCTTCCGCCATGTTGTTTTCAGGGGACGACATGCGGAGTTGAGTCAAAACAGCCCTGATGACATTAAAACGCTGCGTGACGCTCTGCACTCCCACCTAGCCTAGCCTATCCTAGCCTTTTCACGCCACATTAGCATCATTATGCCTCACAGGCTAGCGAGGACAAGGGAGGGGACCCGGCACCGGCTCACGTGGGGAGCCCAGGCCGAGGGCCCCTGGGAGAGAGGACACGTTTATGATTTTCATTAGGGGCCACCGCTGCTGGATAGACTATCAGTCGTTTTTATAGTCTACTAGGGTCTATGAAGCCTGTGTTAACCCCCGTGGCGAGCCTGTGCGCCCTTAACAAGAAAGCCAACGGCCCCTGCAAAAGCCTGCATTTATAGGACGTGCCATAACTGTGCATTGTAAATGGACGGAAATAGGGGACACCATTAAAAAGGCTAGCAGTTAGCGGCTGGCTAGGGAAGTTAGCTGACGTTTTAAATTGCCTTGGTGCTCAGCTGCTTTCTAGCCTACTGGGCAACCTCTAGATGTCTAATAGTGGCATGATTTAAGGCTAAATTAGTATTCATCACACCAGTCACAAGCCATTAATCTAATACCCTCAACATGAAATCATATGCAAATTGTTGCCCATTGTAATGCAGCATCATGCGTCAGTGATTCAAAATGGTCACCTCTGCGACTACATTACAGGCCACCACAATAAAAAATTAATGTATTTTAACAAGAAATTCAGACAATCTCAATATATACATTTAACATCAAATCTACAGTTGAACAAAATATAGGGTACTGAATAAAGGGTACTACACAGTAACAAAACACATTAGCTCATAACACCATGGTGCTTGAATATCTTCCCGTTAGCTTTGATGCTAACCTTTAAAGGAATAGCTGCAAACACATCCAACACGTTTGTATTAAAAATATTTTTGCATCTTGTATGTCTTTCTTTATACAACCATCACCTGTATGTGAAAACGTCGGTAAGTAATGTTAAAATAAACACTACTTTAACAAACATGCCACATACCACATGTTAAAATCAGTTCATTTTTCCCACATCACTGTAGACAGACAACAGAGGACAAGTATCCCTTGGCAGCTTGCCTACCTGCAGGTGAGCCTGAGGACAGGGGTCTGGCTCGTGTCAGGGAGAAACACCTGCCACCTGACAAATGATCTAAAGACACCGGCTATGGAGGTTCAGGGAACGCAATTAGCAAGTGGCGGTGTCGTTAGCTGATCTTTATTAGCCCTGCTGATCACTTCAGAGGGCTGTGGTTCCCCCGCCCGTGCGTCACATGAACTAGCTAGCTATTTCTCTGTGTCGTCTATATTTTATCATACTTAAGGTTATGTATTACACTTCAGTGTGTGTGTGTGCAGCCTCTCTTCTCCAGAACCTGGGAACATCTGTAGCCATGGTTGGCCTGCGGTGAACCTAGAGACAAACGGCAGCCCTCATGTATCAGCCCGCAATCTTCTGCCCCCCCCCCCCCCCCCCCCCCCCCGTGTTCCACACTGTGGAAAACACACCCTGCATGTTGCTGTCCTCTCCCCCATGCCTTGGCCCTTAAAACACACACACACACACACTCAACTCAAGGCCTGTATTATAACAGCTCTTCCTGAAACAGCCCCCATGTAAGTCATCAAGAAGCTCCCTTCAAAGGAGCACTCTCAATTCTTTCTCCAGCACTATGGGGCTGCTGATAAATAACTTATGGGGGGGGGGGGGGGGGGGGGGGGACTGGACTGGACTGGAAATGTCTCTCTCTTATTACGAGCCTCGATTCATATTTTACCGTCCCCTGGGGGCCCCCCATCTGTCCTGCACTTCAAACGCATCACAGATATTTCCCTTATACTATCCTGTGAGACCTCTGTGAAGGTTTTTCACAGAGGAGGGGTATGACAGAGCCAGGAGCTTTAAAATACATAACATGTTAAAAGCATCTCTCCCATCACCTTCTGTCTATTCTCCATGGATGAGAAGAAAGGATTTGAGGAGTGGAAAGATGGAGAGTGAGAGAGAGAGATAGAGAGAGAACGAGCATGAGCAACAGAGAGAGAGAGGAAGAGCATGAATGGGAGAATGTAGGGGGAGTTGTAGGGGATTTGTGCTTGAGGATTTGTGGTCTGGCTCAGAGCTGCCTCTCCCTCTGTCAAATTACAGCGAGTCCAACAACTTGGCTTTTTCTCACATGCAATTACAAATTAGTCCATTAAGCTGTCGGCTGGCTGTCCTTTCTCTTTGCAAGCTGGGGGGAGGGCTGCTGGTTATGCGTGGTTACGTGTGTGTGTGTGTGTGTGCTTGCCTTTGAGGGTTTGAAGGTATGTGTGCATGCAGGCTCATATGGGTGTGTGGTGGGAAGGGATCAGATGGAAGGGACCTTCCCTGGGTGGGAGACGGCACTTTTCAAGACACATAACTAGGCAAACAAGCAAACCGACAGTAGTAATTTCATGTGATGTCGACGGTAATTGTTTCTGATGTTGCAGTTAGCGGTGCAGGGGGGGGGTTGGGGGCCGAGGCTGCTGGTTCGTTCATGGAGAAGCGGTTATGGAATATATAAATGCAGGCAGCTTGTTCCAAGGATAGAAAAACGAAGACGGCCATCTTAAGATTTACATTATTACGACCTCCTCTGCCGTCACCTTGTTGCTAGAGGCGTGTCCCTCTGTATCCATGCCAACGCTGTATCCATGACAACACACGGAAGTATGTGAGCAGTGACGGATACAACGTTTGAAACGGACGTATCTTATTTTGTACGAAAAGGGAGCATAAATTAGCCTTAAGAAAGAGGCAAAAGCGGAGGCGGGCGTTGGAGGCAGAGTTGGAGGCAGCGGTGGAGGCAGTGGTGGAGGCAGCGTTGGAGGCAGCGGTGGAGGCAGCGGTGGTCTGTGAGGCCATTAAATACATCGCGACATGTGGACAGAGAATTATTTTCACTAATATTACCAATGAGAGAAAATGATGATGAACGTCATTTCTGAACGTCAGTCTTCTTCGTATCCTCTGGTTGTGTCTCGCTTGAACTATGGCTACACTGCCCCCACCATTTCCGGTGGTACTGCTGCGGTACTGCTTCGTTTTGTCCATATCCGTAAGCTTTCAGAACGCAGAGTACGGACAGAAGGCTCTGTCCGTGTTCGTAAACGCATCGAACGTTGAGCATAATTTTGCCTTTAGAAGGACGCTTCCACGGGGTTTTAAGGCAACTACATGTGTATGAGTATACACCGTTATGAATTTGAAATGAGCAGGCAGAGCCTTGCTAGCGGCGCACCTGGGCTGAAAGGATCTGAATGTGCCGAACACTGGACATACACAGATTCCTTATATTGAGACGTTGAATCTCTCCTGCTTTTTGAAAGAAGCCTATTCAGATTCTCGGCAAATTCAATTTGAGCTCGACTGTTTGAATAAGGTGCATAATTCAATGTGTCCAATAATGTATGACCACAGGAAACCCGGTAGGGTGGTACATACAGAGCGTTCATCTACTCAAAAGTAACTTCTATGAATAAATATATGAGAAACACAATGATTATGGTGACTCCGAGGAGCCAGCGGGAGGGGTCGTAAACCTTTCTTCTGGTGGACGGCTAAGGTGGCAGCACTGGAAAGGCTTTTAGAATCCAGTTCCACACCTCCTTCAGGGACCCTGAAAGCACCTCTGCCAAAACACCGCCCATGCAGATTGCTGCTCAGTCAATCTGGGCATTAACTCAGCAGTGGATTCACACCAGGACCCATCGGCTCTCCTTTCGGCTGGCTCTCAGGTCCACCAGCCGCAGCCAGTTGCTAAGTGTCAAAGCCCAGATGGCTTTTTCTACCCCAGTCTTACCCCATGGGCCTGGGTGAAAAACACAACCCCAGTGTCTCCTATTAACAGACCAGTCTCAATTTACATCAGACATAAAGCTAATGAATCCACGCAGGAGTTACTCCCAGCACGGGGCTAAAGACAGACTCTAGCTCAGCGCTAATGACCTTGCGACGCGGGAACCCCCCCCCCCCCCCCCCCCACCCTCCCTCGATCCCCTTACCCGCCAATCACATCGACCGGCCCGGTTTACTACCGCCATCGCTTTCATCCAGTTGTGCGGACAGAGAGAGAAGCAGCATGCTGGTCTCACAAAGAAGAACTGCGTTGCAAGAGGCGGGGGGATGGACTGAGATGGGGTGTATGCCTGTGGTAGGGGTTTAGGGGGACCCAGGGGGAATTTAACTAGCTGGGATCTGACAGATTTAAAAGCACTGCAAAAAATGTATGGAGGCCGATTGGACGGAGGCCACGGTGAAGCGTTTCGGCCATCTGAGCAACATCACAGCGGGACGCCTAATAAGCCCCATGCAATCTTTCACCCCATATTTTATCAATAAAAAAGCAGTTAAAAAAGCCCCTACTTCTACCCCACCACCAACACCACTACCCTTCCCCCCTCTCCTCTCAGCATGCCCCCCACCCTCCCTG